>QEPC01001877.1:2039283-2094902 GCA_003113815.1 Sphenodon punctatus | reverse complement strand
CCCCCCCCCCCCCCCCCCCCTTCCCTGTGCCCCGCTCTGGGATGCCTCAGTCCTTGAGACATCTCTTCCCCCCCCCCTTTGACCTTTTCACCCCCTGCTGCCGGAGACAGGGGCGTGGGGGGTGCTGGGAGGCTCAGGCTGTCAGAACCAGTAGCGTCCTAGAAACTCCAATACGCGCTCGCTCTCTTCCCCACCCGTCCAGGTGACTCCGGGGAGAGGCGGGTTTTTCATTCGGGGCGGGAGACGGGTGTGCTACAGAGAAGCTGGGCAGACGACGAGCCGGAGAGAGCAGATCCTGGCACCTGCGGGTGAATCAGTGCGTGGTGATGCCTCCCGGATCCAGAAGTGCAACTAACCAGTTGGAGCTTGACAGAGGCAGCGGGTAAGGCACGGGGGGAAACGGGGCTGCGGGGAGCACCCGGGATCTAGCTGTGGGGATCTGGATTGCTGGGCTCGGATCTACTGGCAGCTTTCTTACTCCCGGAGTAGTTCCTCCGGACTTCAAGGGGACTACTCCGGATTAAGTAGTCTATGGCTCGCAGCCCGTGTGATTTGGGAGAGATGATGAGGGGAGGCTCCTTCTCGGGAGGGGGGAGGAACCATCTGGGTACGGTGTGATATTGGGAGGGGGATTGTAGTTATGGGGGGGGGGGGTAGCCACATCCCCTAGCAACGTCCAGCGATTTGTTCGAGCCGGACGTGCGCGCTCGCTCGCTGTGAAACGGAATCCTAAGCACTGCAGCCCCGAATCTCAAAGCGCGCAAGGGGGTCGCTGCGCTGCTGCTCGGATTCAGCCCCCCCCCCGGTAAATCGGGGCAGGACAAGAGCCCGTTTCCAAACCAAGTTTCCTAGTTCGCCTCCCCACTCGAGGGTTCGTCGCGGGCAGCCCCAAGAGCTCTGGCGTGGATGCCCAGCAGCTCTGGGAACCCCGTCACAGTCCGATCAATGCAGGAGGCAGGGACAGCGTAGCTGTAGGTTCCGGCCGGGCTCTGCCCCCGTGGACAGGCCAGACCAGGGGGGTTAAGAAGGTGTTGACTCTCAGTGGCCCCTCCCCCGCTGCTCTTAATAAGATTTCTGCCCGGCCGGACGGCGGCACTGACTGTGCATCCCGGCGGGGAGGGGAGATGCAGAGCAACGCGCGCAGAGGCCGACCCACCACCAACCACTTACTCCGGAGTAAGTGAGTTCCATTGTTTGTTCGGAGTAAGTGCATGGTGCCGGATCGCGACCTTTGGCTCCTGAGTCTGTTAGGGTTGCCACCTATGTAAAAGTTTAAGAAACACCCAAAAAATACATGTTGCAGCGCCTGCATTGAGCCTTGGGTGTGATCCAGCCGCTAGTGTTTTAACCTTTCACTCGCCAACTCGCCAGCATTTGGGTTTATTCAAACCAGAGCCCCAAATTGGTCATTGTAAGTCCCTCAAAGCCTCCTTGCATTTGCTGCCGTGGCAGGACCCCACGGGGAGAGGGTGGCAACGGGGATGGTTCTGTGGCTAATACTGCCAGGCTCAGGGCCCCCCCTGCACTCCATCGGGACATAGAGCTGCCCGGCAGAGGCACAGCAACAGCTCACGCAGGCCCTGTGCCCAGATGCTGCAGGGGAAGCGCACACAAATAAGGCACCATCTCTAGAGGGCCCAGCCCTTCACCGCTGGCAGGCAGAGGAGATGGGGGGATGTGTGTGATGTCACCATTCACCCACAGAAAAAGGGACAGGGTTGCTCTTCTTCATTGTCTCCCAGGAGGGAGTGATCCAAAGAATGCCACTCCCCTCCCATAGTAACAGAACCGAGGAGTCTTGCTTCCTCCTGTAAAACTCCACTCTAGTAGTAGTAGTACAGGGCAGAGGAACCTCACACACACACCCCTCCTATGGGCTACTTTGAGAATTAGTAAGAGTTCTGGATAGGAGTTGGGGGTGTACTCCAGCTGGGGCAAGGAAGAGAAGGCTCATCCTGCTCATGGATCTGTGCCACGGGTTAACCCCCTTAGCCTTGAGCAAGTGCCCTCCTCTCCCCCCTCCTCTCCCCCCCGTCCACTCTTTCAGTGCTTGAGGGGAGGCAATAGATTCATGGGTTCTGACCACAACGCCAGACTCTAACCCCTGCACTTGCTAGCTCCTGAGCTGTCAAGCAGAGTAGAGAGGGAGATTGTGGCTACTCCAGCCCAGAACACCAGGTACAGACACCTGTACTCCCTTCTCTTGCTGGTGTGTGCCCTGATCCCATGCCTGTACAGAGCCAACTCAGACTCTGAGCCAGACCTACACTTAAGAATCCCTGAAATTACATCCCTCCCCACGTGTCAAACCTGCTCACTTGGGAGCATGTTAACTCTTCAGCTGCTGGGCCTAAGCTTCCTGTTTTAATGGGGCTTTTGAGGTAGGAATGGGGAAGAAATTGAACCATCAAGGGGGAAAGCATTGGTCTTGTCCCTCTCTGCAAAGCCCCCCAGGATGCATGTAGACTAGGAGGGTAGAACGGTAACAAAGAGTAGTATGGGGGAGCGATGCCGTAAGACAGTGGAGGGGTTACTGATGGGAGGTGAAGGAAGAGCAGAGGTGCCTGGGGAGTGGAGTGGGCAATGGATCCAGGGCAGCACTGGAGGAGAGAGGGCAGAGTAAGGGCACTGAAGCAGGGGGAAGAGGGTGAGAGAGCAGGGCCTGGGTGAGACAGTGAGTGAGGCACCAAGAACAGTTATGTGGTTCTTCTGGCTAGGGCCAGAACAGAGACCAAGCCACAGGGGCACAACCAGGCAAGGCTTTGGTTAGGGCACCTGTGAGCTTGCGTAGACATCCTAGCAGAAGCTCACACACACGCACACTCCCCTGCCAGAGGTGTGCGCTCGCTTTCTCTCACAGACACACACCCTAGCAGCTCTTCCACTCAACTCACAATTAACCTGTGGATCTTTTTGCCAGAAGATGTTGTGAGTGACAGCCAATAGTAAAACTGAGCTTAAACAGAGGTTGGAGAAGTTCCTGGAGGATAGGTCCATATATGGCTCTTAGTCAACTTGGTTGGGGGGATGTAACCCCTGATTATTGGAAGCTGGGAGTAAATGAGAGGGAATGGATCACTCCATTATGACCAGGGGCCTATGCTCACTCACTGAGTTTGCCTTCCCCATTGCTGTCCGTGCAAAAAACGCAGTGAGCACAGATCCCATTGGGTACTTCTCAGAAGCAAAGGTGGCCACTGTTGGAGACAGGATGCTAGGCTAGATGGACCGTTGGTCTGATGCAGTATGGCACATTTTTTTGGTTCGTAAGTTCACTCACACACACACACTCTTCCCCAGCAGAAGAGTGCACAGAGAAGCAGAAGCTCATACATACATGCACGCGCTCCCCTAGCAGAAGTGTGCACACGCACACACACTCCACCAGCAGAGCGCACTCACACATGCACAAGCAAAAGCTCACACATGCATACTCCCCCAGCAGAAGTGCTCACACATGTGCACGTGCACAGACAAACACACCCCCCCAAGGTAGTCTCTTGCCCACACTCCCCTAGCAGATGCGTGCTTTCTCTCACACACCCACCTAGCAAATGTTCACGCATGCACATTCCCAAGAGATGATCACATACGCATATAAGAGCAGAAGCTTACATGCACATGCACACTCCCTAGCAGTTCAATCATGTACATTCCCCTCCTGAAGCTCTTGCTTGTGCACACACCTAACTCACTAGAAGTGCACACATACATGTCCCACTAGAGGCTTGTATGTTCAGCAGAGGTTCATAACACTTCCCCAGCAGACACGCTCTCTCTCTCTCTCTCTCACACACACACACACACACACACACACACACACANACACACACACACACACAATTACACAAGAGATGTTTGTCTCACACATGCATGCACACTCCCCCAGCAGAAACTTGCGGGTGCACACGCACTCCAGCAGCTTTTCTTTCCCTCCCCTTCTTTGATTTTACCTTGAGGCAGGACACTGTGGTCGACGCAGTGGGGAGTACAGGGTGTCCTCAGCTTGTTCCCTTGTCTTCATTACGCTTGCCCGGAGAAGTTTAGAGCAGCCCAAATTAGAGAGCAGGGACTGCAGTATTAGGGCCAGCCACCAGGGACAGGTCAGCCTGTTACCCCATTGCCCAGGCCAAAGCTTCTTCCTACCAAGCTTCCTTTGGCATCTATTTCCTGAGCCTTTTCTATTTTTATACAGATGTTTCAGGTTATTAGTATCCTATTATGAGGATAGTTAATATTATTTTTTGTAATTAACAGAAGTCTCAAGGAACCAAAAGGGAAGAGTCTGCAGTGATTACAGGTTCTTCTCCGCGTGTACTCCCTGCGCAGCAGTCTTACACTGGGTTGTTCCTTGTCATTGCCAGCAGGAGGCAGAGAAACTCACAAAGATTGGGCAAAGTTGTTCCCGAAGCCCCCTGGTGATCTTGGAGCATGGGTCCCCCTGAAGGACTCCTACAAGGCAGAACTTCTCAGGCTCAGCTAACCAGATTGGAGGGGACCCTGCCCCTCCCCCCCCAGGCCAGCCAGATCCTGTCCCTTCCTCCAACCAAGACAGGGAGCTTCTCCCTATGCCCCCTCTCACATGTTCCATGATGCTCCAGCGACCTTGTGCTTCCCCACTGTGCCTCCTGTTTCTCCGGCAACAGATTGCACTTGCCCCTGCCCCCGAGGACCCCCAACACGACATACCCTCCTCATTAGCATCCTCGAGGAAGTGGATGACTCCCCTGAGGGAGCCATCTCATTAAAGCAAAACAGAATAAAGCAAAACAGCTACCAGCCAGAGCTGGCATCAGTGACTCAACCTCCCCCATGAGAAACTGCAAAGATGGGGCAGGATGCGACATGTGGGTCACAATTTCCAAGGGGACAACTGCAGCCCAGGGAAGGGACTCGCCCCTGGTCACACAGTGAATCACTGACACAGCTGGGAATAGAGTCTGGTGCCTGGGCCTTGGCTTTCGCTACTAGATAGCAGGTGCTCTGCCCTGGGCTCTCTCTGTTCTCGGTCAGGGCAGTGCCTGAGACTTATAAGAGCACCTGCTAGGGAGGCTCCCAAAGCTGCAGAGAGAGGAGGAAGCCATCGGAATTTCTGACCCTGCCCCCCATGAGTCAATTCAACCCCATGGGAATTGCCTCCTCTGGAGCCTCCCTCCTCCCCCAGCTGCTCCTTGTCCGAGATATTGTCCCTGCCTCTCTAAGCAGGCTCCAGCCCCTTCTGTGCCCAGAGGGCCCCTCCTGCAATGCTCACTCAGTGCTTTCCTAGCCAGGTAACCTGCAAAAGCCTTTCCAAACTCAGTACCCCATCACCTAGTTTCCAAAAAGAATGGGGATGACTGAGCATGGCACCATAGGGTCCGTCCTGGGCCCGTCTCCAGGCCAAGTGTGTTTGGGGCCCAGTCCAAAGGATGCCGACTCCACACGGACCTTTGGATCAGGTCCATAGTACTTCTGGCTCAGAAATGGCCCGAGCACATCTCATCTGCCATGAGAAGGGATTGGGGCCAGAAATGGGTGGAGTTGCAGCTTACCTGGATCCTGGGCTACTTGAGACCAAAGGATCTAACTGGCTCCTGCCCAGCTAGAAACCATGGGAAGGGTTGGCAGCTGCTCTGGTTCTCTTTGCACCCAACTGGGGCAGAGAGCTGCCAGAGCAAATGGGCTAAACCCAACTGTAGGCTCACTTACTTTCATCACCACTGACCTTACCCCACCTGCAGCCTCTTGCCCTACCCTCCTCTCCCAATTTACTGCCCTAGCGTTTTCAGATCAGCCCCTCAGGCTTACACTTGCTGGGTTTAAACTGACCCTCCTGCCCCACTTAACTCCATCTCAGTCTGGAACCAACCCCAGCCACTGTCCAAACAAGGTGCCTCGCCTCCCCCATTGTCTAGAAGCTGGGGCAGGAATGTCTCTGCATGGAGGTGCTGAGCCATTACTGCTCTGAGGGGGCACCTCCCCTCACTGCTGACAGTTTGAGGGAACTGTCTGTAGATTAGAGTTTCCACCTCAGGCTAAAATGGGAGGGTCAAACTGTAAGAAGTGGCAGCCCTTTGTCTGTTCCTTGTGACATGGGACAGTGCTCTACCTGGGAATCAGCATAGATGGGCCCAGAGCTCCAGCAGGGGCTAGGGAAGAGGCCAGGAACGGATCCCCCTTTCCACTCCAGCAATCACTGCATAAAGTCAGGTTTGGGATCTCTCTGGTCTTTCCCTTGGTGCTGGTGCGCTCACCCTACCATGCCTGTAGTTCCAACCTTCCTTATGGGCAGTGGCTCTCAAAAAGAGGGGTGTGATGAAGCCACAGATCGGTGCCCATGGCTACACAGCTACCCCTGAGGGCTGGGATAATTACAGCGGGGTTTGTCGGACTGCTTAGAGGAGTGACACGGTGCAGCGTGACGCCACATTGGGCCTCAGGGGTCTAGACAGACGCAGAAAGCGAGATCTCTAGGCCCCTGCCTCCCATCAGATCATTTAGGGCAGGCAGGAGGAAGGGGAAGGCACCTTCCCACGGGGCTCCATTATCCCCATATTCAGGCACAGCAGCTCAGCTCCTTGCTCAGGTGTGGGGCTTGTGCATGTCCGTGCGTGTTGCAGACTGCATGCAGGACTTATGTGCACACCTTATGCTGTGCCTGGCTGAGAGAGCAACCAGAAGTCGGTAAAAGATGCCATTGAGAAAGAGGCAAACCCCTGAGACCCAGTTCTCTAGGACATGGAAAGGGAAGCAGGTGACCAATGGCATGATGTGTAAGTTCTGATTTATATTTCTTACAAGCCTGAAAACTGGGATGGGTAAACTTGGAGCACCTCATATTACAAGAGATTGCTATCACAGGCATCTTGGAAACTTGGTGGCATTAGGGATAGTAATCAAAAGGGACATGGCAATGCTAAGGGACACAGTATACAGCAAAAGTGGGGAACCTCAGAGGCAGGGGCCACCAAAGGCAGCCCATGGCCAGTTTTTATTTGGCACCTTTCCAGTCCCTGAATCTAGTCCCTACCCCCAAGCACTGGAAGACTGAGCTCAAGGTAAGGGAGCAGAGAGAAGGGCATGCAGTCATGGATAGGGAAAAAATCCATGAGTTTGACCTTCTCCTCCTAAGCACACACCCCACCCCACTTCTATGCAGCCCATGGGGCTTGTACTAATTTTCAAAGTAGTCCCTGGGAGAGAAAAGCTTCCCCACCCTGATATACAGAAATATTAGAGTATGTCATGCTCATGGAGGAGTGGCATGGGACTTCACTGCAGGGGAGGTATCTACACCTGAGCTGCTCTGTAAATCTGAAGAACCATGTCAGTAGAAAATGTAGCTTTAATTTAGATTGCTAAACTAAAGGGCAGTAAGTCACCAGGACCAGATGGTGTTCACCCAAGAGTTCTGAAGGAACTGAAATCTGAAACTGCAGAACTGCTATTACAAAAATCACTACCCATACCAGAGGACAGGAAGAAAGCTAACGTAACACCAATTTTGTTAAAGAAAGGCTCCTGGAAACTGGAGGCAAGTGAGCCTAACTTTGTTACCACATAGGTAGACATGACATGGTGACACACAACATGGGGAAGGTAAACAAGGCTTTTGTAATGGGAAGTTATGTTTCACTAATCTATTAGAATTCTTTGTGGGTTTCAATTAGCATGTGGATAAGGGTGATAATAGAGTTTACTTGGATTTTCAGAAAACCTTGGACAAAGTTCCTCAAAGGCTTAGGATTGCACCCTAAATAGCCTTAGAATAAGAAGTAGGGCCTTTTATGGATCAATAACTGGTTCAGAGAAAAAAAAAGGTAATTTTCACAATGGAGAGAGGTAAACAGTAAGGATTTCACAAAGGATCTGAACTGTGGCCATGCTGTTGAATATATTAACATATACTGGTGGCCATCTCAACTAAGGAAAGGTTTGTGAGGGGAGGTTATTTTGGGGAAGGAGATGGGCTAGTGAAGTTTATATTTTTTTGTTGTTGGGAGGTTATTGGGAAGATCTGCCCCAGTGAGAGGGGAGGGGGGGCGGAGTGGGATTGGGTTAGGGAGGGGAGGGACTTTTCCCTCAGTGTTAAGGGGGGTGGGGGGAGTAAATCCCACTTGGTGAGGAAGAGAGATGGTGGGTTCAGGGGGGTGGGGATCTCCATCGCCAGCTAGGCGGAGCAGATGGAAGGGAGAGAATCTGGCGGAGGGGGGCAGTGCAGCCATTGAGGTTGTGATGGGGTGGGGGAAGATATGGTCCCTTTGGGAGGGATATGCGACCTGTGNTAGGCGGAGCAGATGGAAGGGAGGGAATCTGGCGGAGGGGGGCGGTGCAGCCATTGAGGTTGTGATGGGGTGGGGGAGATATGGTCCCTTTGGGAGGGATATGCGACCTGTGAGGTGGAGCAGGTATTTGGTGCCTGTCCCTCTTGCTTCCCCCCAGGCGAGTGATGAGGTGGTTTGAGATCAGAGGACCCCTGACCTGGGTTTGATGTTGCTGAATGAAAGGTCTGTGGTTAATAAATCTTCTACAGTCCAGGAGTTAATCCTGGACTATGATGCCAACCTCATGTGTGTTATGGAGACCTGGCTGGATAATGAGTCAGGGCCTATTTTGGCTGACCTTGTTCCAAACTGTGTACTCCATGCCGCACCAGCCTCGACGGGGTGGTAGTGTAGCCATTGTTTTTAGGGATTCGTGGTCTGGCAAGAGGTATCGGTGCAGGCCATATCAGAGGTAGAGGGCCTCCATCTTGTGTTTGATTTGGCTGGGGACAGAGTAGGGGTGCTGCTGGTATACTGTGCACTTACCTGTACAGTGGCATCCCCCCTACACGCTCTGACGGAACTTGTGTTGCGCTCACCAAAGACTTTGGTCTTGGGGAGACTTCAACATTCATGCTGACACCAATCTTGGTGGGGCAGAATGCAAGTTCATGGCCTCCATGGCAACCAGGGGCCTGTCCCAAATTGTCAAAGGCCCAACACATGGGAGGACATCGGACCCAATTTTTTGCACCAGCCTTGAGGCGGGGGATCTGTTGATGTGGGAGGTGTCAGCAGAACCCTCGTCATGGATGGATCATTACCTCCTGCGAGCGTGTCTCCTGGCGCATGTCTGTCCCCGGAGGGATGTGGAACCAATTCGGATGGTTTTTCCCTGGAGACTAATGGAACCCGAGAGGTTCCAGAATGTTCTTGGGGAGATACCCTCTGATCTTGACGACTGCCTTCTCGATGACCTTGTGGCACTACAGAACACCTTGCTGGTAGAGGCCATCCACCAGTCGGCTCTGAGGCATCTGCTCCCTCGGCGGCGGCTCCTCAGGCTTCTGTGGTTTACAGTGGACATGAGGTTGTTGAAGTGTGAGGGGCAGCAAATGGAGCGACAGTGGCGCTGTTCGCATGCTGAAGCCGGCAGATTGCGACATAGAGCTAGTTTACGTGCCTATGCCATTGCTGTAAGGGCAACAAAAAAGGAGTTTTTTGCTGCCTGTATGGCCTCTGCTAAATCTCATCCAGCGGAACATTTCTGGGTGGTGAGGGGGTTGGTCAGTCCTCCCTCTCTCCCCCTGGAATTGGAGGCATCTAGTGTCCGCTGTGACATGTTTGTTGATTATTTTGGAGAAAATCACCCAGATTCACTACTACTTCGACGACGCACTTATTGTAATGGGTGAACCAGAGGCTGTGGAAGCCCCACTGGGTTTGGTTTCGTGGGATCAATTCCAGTTGGTGCCTTCGGGAGGGCAGAGTGCTGAGCTACCTCAAAGAGGAGGTGGTGTGGTCTCTGCTCAAAAAACCATCACTGGCCGGTTTCGAACCTTCCCTTTTTAGGGAAGGTTATTGAGCGGGTAGTGGCTCAGCAGTTGCAGAGGCATCTGGACCGCACCAGTTATCTGAACCCTGTGCAGTCCAGCTTTCGTCCGGGCTATGGCACGGAGACTGCACTTGTGGCCTTAGTCGACGACCTTCACCATGAATTGGATCAGGGCCATTCAACCCTGCTAATTCTGTTAGATCTGTCTGCAGCTTTTGATACCGTTGACCATGAGATGGTGACTCACCTGCAGGACCAAGCCAGGGTGGGTGGGATCGTTCTTGAATGGTTCCGCTTCTTCCTGGCTGGAAGAACTCAGCATGTGGTGCTTGGGGACTGTTTTTCGTCCCCTCGAGATCTCATGTGTGGAGTCCTGCAAGGCTCCATTCTGTTCCCTCTCCTGTTCAATGTGTATATGCAGCCACTTGGTGAGGTCGTGAGACAGTACGGGGTGTGTTGTCATCAATATACTGATGACACCCAGCTCTACCTCTCTTTTTCATTCGACCCAGGCCCGGCAGTCTCAGTGTTTACCCAATGTCTGGCGACTGGGGGGGGACTGGATGAGGGTGAGCCGACTGAAGTTGAATCCCGACAAGACGGAGGTGATGGTAGTAGGTAAGGCAGTGGATGTGGCAGCTGTTGTCATTGGTGGGATTTGTCCTCCCCTGGCTTTCCAGGTTTGCAGTCTGGGTGTGCTCCTCAATCCGCCTGGACTCCCAGGTAGGGGCTGTGGCAAGGAGTGCATTCTGCCAATTACATCCGGTGCAACCGCTGTGGCCGTATGTTTCAGATAGTGACCTGGCTACTATCATCCATGCTTTCATTACCTTGAGATTGGACTATTGCAACACGCTTTATGTGGGGCTACCCACGGTGATGGTTCGGAGACTGCAGCTAGCACAGAATGCGGCAGCCCGTCTCCTTGTGGGGTCGGGCTCACGGCGGCCCCACAAGGCTCTGCACTGGCTGCCGATAGTCTTCCAGGCCTGATTCAAGGTGTTGGTTTTGACCTATAAAGCCCTATATGGCTTTGGCCCAACTTATCTGTGGGATCACTTCACTCCCCATGCCCTAGAGTGACTTCTGCAGTCCGTCGGGAGCGCCTTTCTCGAGGTCCCCTATGTGGCCAGGGGGTGGGGGGGCACTATGGAGAGGGCATTCTCGGTGGCTGCACCACGGCTGTGGAACTCCCTCCCGGCCGAGGCCTGGTTGGCCCCAGATCTCCCTTCCACTATATGTGTAAGATCTGGCGGTTCCGCCTGGCCTTTGGCAAGGGAGATGGGGTGTAGGGGTGGGGTTAGTTCTGTTTTCCTTCTCTTTTATTGTGTTATGGATTGTATGTGTTTTTATGATGTGAGCCGCCCCGGGCTGCCTAGATCAGGAGGGGCGGGATAGGAAATTGTTTAAATAAATAAATATACATTTAATATTCATTAACAATCAGCAATAGGGGGTGACCAGTGAGGTGGCTGATTCAAGATAACTACATCCAAAGCAAGCTACAGAGAGAAACAGATGTCACAAAACTGACTGGTCAGTAAACGGGCAACTGAAATTCAACGTTGGTAAGTGTAAAGCAACATATGCTGGGGATAATCCTAACTATAGAAATACAGTGCTAGGTTCTAAGTTGGTGCTTCCACAAAATGGAAGAAACACTGGTATCACAGTTTTCTGAAACCCCAGTTGAAGGCACAGCAGTGGCCAGAAAAACACAAAATGGTTAGGGATTAGTAGGGAAGAGAGAGCAAATAAAATGGCAAGTATGATGCTGCTATACAAACCTACAGCATGCCCACACCTTGAATACCTGTTCTGCTCTCACCTCCCCATCTCAAAATAGACCTGAAAAGATGCAGAGAAGGGCAACAAAGATTATTATGGCGATGGAGCAGCTTCCATAGTAGGAAAGGCTAGGATTGGGGTTCTTCAGTTTAAGAAAATAAATTGGAGGGGGGGGGGGGGAAAGAGATCAATACGGGTATATTTAATGTAATGTATTTATTCACATTTATATCCCGCCATTCTCCACAGGCTCAGGGCACCTATAAGATCATAAATGATGTGGAGATAGCGTACAGGGAGCTGTTACAGTATTTACTGTTTCCTATAAGGCAAGAACCACTGGACATCCGATGAGAGTAACAAATGGCAGGCTTAAAATAATCAAAGGAAGTATTTTTTTCAATTAGTTGATTTATGGAACTCCTTGCTAAAGAATGTTAAGGTCAGTAGAATAACTAGGTTTAAGAAAGGATAAATTTATGAAGGAGTAGCCCATCAGTGGCTACTAGCCATGCTGGTCAGGGGATGCAACCTTGGGCTGCTGGGAACCATGGTTGAACAGAGCACTCCATAATTGCTGTTTCTTGTATACATTGTCAGAAACATCTGGAACTGACCAATGTCCAAGGCAGGATCCTGCGGTAACCGTGCCATTGGCCATTCCTACATGGGTGTCTTTGCATTTGTGTGTTTATTGGGTAACAGAGGTGTGTGTGTGCGTGTGCGTGTGTACTATCTGCTTGTATGAATGTAGTGCTTGCTGGACAGAGGCAGAGATACTTAAGCAGGTTGCCAACGTTTTTATTCTGGGGGCCCTGAGGGTTGGGCCATTTTCTCCAGGCACCCAAATGCCTGTGGCTCTGCCCTGTGTGTCCATGTGACAGGAACATGCTAACCTTCAGGGCTAGCTCAGGCTCCTGTTCGTCTGGCCAAAGGCTACATGATATTAAGCCATCTGATCAGAGAGCCCGTCAGTCTGTCTGTCCCCAGCGAGGAGCTGACCTCCACATCATTCATGATCTTATAGGCACTCCGAGCCTTTGAGGAAACAGCCTGTGGCTGCTTTCCAATTCCTGGGTCTGGCCCATGGATCTAGTCCCTACTCTCAGCACACTGAGTGAGTTCAGGGGAAAGCAGAGGGATGAGGGCATGCACTCAAGGACAGGGATTGATCCATTACATGAATCCATGATTTTGACCCTCCCCTGAGCAAACCCATTAAGCATCCCCCCCTCACCTCCAAACACAAATTCCTATCAGGCCCATGGTGTTTGTATTAATCATCAAAGTGGCCCAATTGAAATACACTGAATTAATCAAATTCAGTATTCATTCACAGTTACTATTCTTTTCAGCCCCAGCCAAGGCACATTCAGGGCTGAGTGACTGCCACACTAACTCTACTCTTACCTCCGTGCTCTCTCTCTTGGTTCCCAGATGGCTGCGGATGCTGGGCATGCAGTGACCCAAGCCAGACTAACTCTGCTCCTGTCGGAACTGCCGGAAGGACATGTTTAGATTGCCAGTCACTCCTGCGCGAAGAGTCTGAAATTAGTAGATCCCAGACACCATTGTGAGAAGAGAGAGCTGTGGAGCTTTGCTCTCCCAAGTGGAATGGAATCCTGCTGTGATGGGAAAGGTGGTGATTAGGAGCTGCTGGACATTGACATTACCCCCAGACACGGAAGGGGATGGTAGCGGAATGTAGTTCATGCCACATAATCCACCTGTCTGCTCTGTAGACCCAGTGCCATTCACACTGCCCAAGACAGGTGCAGAGATGGGCAGAGTCTGCTGGCTAGCTGGATTTCTGTTCCTGCTACTAGAGGTGTCTGTGTCACCCCTGAGGGAGGAGACAATGGGCGCCTGGAGCTGGGAGGCTCAGTGGAATGTGAATGAGTCTCAGCTTCTACTTGAGGGCTGGATACGCCGGGTACCTCAGTGCATCATCATTGGGGTGCGGAAGGGTGGTACACGGGCCCTGTTAGAGATGCTGAGCTTGCATCCCCAGATAGCAGCAGCCCATTCTGAGGTGCATTTCTTCAACTTGGAGGAGAACTACCACAAGGGGCTGAACTGGTATCGTCAACAGATGCCCCTCTCACACCCCAACCAAGTAACTGTGGAGAAGACCCCTGGCTACTTCTCTTCCCTCAAGGCCCCTGAAAGGATTTATGCCATGGACAGGTCTGTACAACTCCTGTTGATTGTGCGGGACCCTGTGGAGAGGGTGGTGTCTGACTATACCCAGATCCTCCACAACCGCAAGGCACGGTACAAGCCCTACCCACCCCTGGAGTGGATCCTGCTACGGGGCGGCCAAGAGCTCAACACCAGGTACAAGGCTGTGCAGCGCAGTCTCTATGCCCTGCACTTGGCCCGCTGGCTCGAGTTCTTCCCTATGGCACAAATCCACGTGGTAGATGGAGGCGGCCTGATTCGGGAGCCATTCACAGAGTTGCGCCATGTGGAGCAATTCCTGGGCCTAGCGCCCTGGCTTGGCCCAGATAACTTCTACTTCAATCACACCAAGGGCTTCTACTGTCTAAGGGCTGGGGGTCATCAGCGCTGCCTGGACCAGTCCAAGGGACGGCCCCACCCATCGGTGGATGAGCTGCTGTTGGAACAGCTCTGCACCTACTTCAGCGAGCACAACGAGAACTTCTTTGCCATGGTAGGACGGACCTTTAACTGGTGCTGAGCTCCGGTGTGGTGCCTACAGGGCTGAAGTGATTTGGGTGAACTCTCAAAGACGACTGCTGGGATGAGGTCATGAGACGGAGCAGCTCCTGGGATACAACGAAAGGCTTCCCTTCTCCCTCCAGAGCAGGTGGAAGGGGACCCCTAGCAGCATGGGGGCACAGAGGGCTAGTGGTTCATAGGGTCAGACAGACCGCAAGGGTTGTGGGGCAGGCAGTAGCTTAGTGTGTGTGGTCAGATGGGCATTTTCTAGACACAGCCTCCTAGTTTGGGGTAGCAGCAAACGGAGTTGGCCATTTTCTCCAGGTACCCAAACAGCTGTGGTTCTGCCCTGTGTGTCCATGTGACAGGAACAAGATAACTTTGAGTGCTAGCTCAGGAAACTGTCCGTCTGGCCAAAGGCTACATGATATTAAACAATCTGATTAAAAAAAAAAAAAAGAGGACCCCAGTCAGATAGTTACAGGGTTTCTGCACATGGCCCAGAAAAGGAGGCTCCTTACTCCTTAGAAGGCAGGGAATTTTTCAAAAGCATCCTAGGTTGCTTGCTAATGTGCTGGCTAATGGGCGAGCCACTACTTCCCTCCAGTGGATGGAATCACACCTGCAGTTTCCTCTCTAAGACCCTCAGACACACATTTTCTGCAAGTGGCAGAGTGGTTCAGGCACAAGCAGACACTTTATGGGGCAGTGATTCTTAAGCCTTCCTCTTGACTGTGGTAGTTGAGGTACCACCACCACACACAGCCCTTGTTTTCCAACTCCCTCCCCACCTTGCTACTGCAGTTTGCAGAAAAAGGAAAACCGAGAAGCCTACGAACACAACCCATCAGATTGACGTCGGTTATTTCCAGCCTGCTGCTTTGACCCTGTCTTTCTCTGTGAAACAACTAGTCCCAGGCCAAACCCTTGAGACAGGTGTGAACCACCCTGTCTAGATGCCCAAAGCTTGATGCTCCTGGTTGAGCTCTAATACTGCCCACAGCTAAGAATATCCATAGTTCTGGTGCTGAAGCAGGTCCTAGCCTATACGCAGCTCCATCACTGCCATGTCATTTGCAACCATAAGGTTTTAATTCACATGCCTGCAAGAGCAGTTACTGAAAGCCACAGGCATGAGGAAGGACTGAGTTGCCATTAAGAACCTTGCAACTAGCTCACATGGAGCAGGTGACAACTGAAATATTCATATGCTTATCTGAATGGCCCCTCAAAACATGCCTGCCTGGCCAATTTCAGGGCAACCGTTCAGTTTACAGCTATGCTAGGCTGGAACAAGGGCCCTGCAGAAGACAAATGAGACTTTCCAGCTCAAGACTGACCACTGAGCCCAATAATGAATAAGCCAAAGCAGAGAGGCTAGGAGAGATTTGCCCAATGCTCAGTAAGTTACGTTAAGTACCCAACGTTCATATCTACACCTAGTCACAGGCTGCAATGAGGCACCCCCATTACCTCACAAAAGGGACATCACTCAATATAAAAATAACAAAGGAACTAAATCCAGCAGCCACATATGTAAGTTAGCTCCATCACTCTAGCATCTGCACTGAATAAAGTCTCACTCCTCACAGTGCACTTCTAGCCATGGTTAATCATGTAACCACATTCGGAGGTGCTAAACCCAGGTCTGCTGCATACATGCACAAGGAAGAGCATCTGATCTGGATATGTTGTTTCCCATGGGATTCAGGCCATGTAGTTTGGTTCTTCCATAGCTAGTCCCAGCTGCTAGAGGAAAGCGTTGTAGAACTTCCCTAAGCTGCAAAAAAAAAAAAAAAAAGCTTGTAGAGCACTCAAGGAAGCCCAAGAAGAGGTCACTCCCTGCAATCCACAGCATCCTATCCACAACATTTCCTACAAGCAATCCACATTCTAGGTCACCCTCTCCCCTCAGTCACACCGTATAAGTGACTAGACTCCTTCCCCTCCTCCATCTGTGTAAAAAAACTTTTTCCCAATAATTCCCCACCATCTAACCTGTATATGTCAGGTACATCTGGAGGCAAAGGATGTGTAGTCATGGATGACAGATGCTGAGTGTTCTGATGCAATTGAGAATGAGGTTGGCCAAAACAGGATATAATAAATGAAATGTTGCCTATTTGGGGTTGGTTGTCCTTTGTGATCAGTCCTCACTGAGATGTCTGATATGGACTACTCATCCGTCCCTGAACATCTAATTACCACATGGTTAGTTTTCTGCTTTCTGACATCCCCCTCCAAAACTGGAGAATGACCTTTTTCTGTGTTATGCTACTGCATGGCATGGCTATGCACCTGGCACCTTCCAGCCCCAGAGGTACCAGCAACCAGCGTTAAAATTCAGCAATGCATTGCTAGCATGATTAATGGCAAAAAGCATAATACACATTTGGAGAGGTAACTTTCTTAAGTCTCAGTCTGGAAATGCAAGTCTAGCAAAGTACTGGGAATCAAGAATTCAAGTTCTAGTTTTAGCTCTTGCGAGGAGATGGCTACATGCTTTTAAAGCTTTCAACAAAGGGTAATATAAGGTGGTAAAGGAAAAATGTTTCTTAGCTTCAGCTTCAAAGTGGAGGATTTTCCCTATTATATATTGAAAAATAGAAAATGAACTGCAACTAAAAGCTTCAGAAAAGCAAGACTCTCCAGTACATGCTTGTTGCAGGAGTCTGAAGGCACTTGGCTGACAGCTGCATCACCTTTCAGCCCACACAGCATTGCATACTTGATAAGCCACATGCAAGGAGTTTTCAATAGGAGGTCCCTACAAAACGTACAGGCTGCAGCTGGCTTTTATCAGCCCACTACCAATATCAAACAAGGAATTCCTTCTCCTAAATCAGTACACAGTTTTGACTCAGTTGACTAGACATTACTCCAATAATCTCATTTAGACTCAAAACAAGGTTGCTGCTGCATGCAGGTAAAAAGTACATTCTACTCCAGAAGCGGCTGAATTTCAGAGGCAGAGGATGTAATCCCTGGATTTTTTTGGAAGGAGGCATGTAGAGAAGAGATGCAAAACTTTAAGTTTCCTTAACAGAGGGGATAAATTATTTTGAGAGCTATTTGTATTGCTTTAAAGTTCTAGCACCAAAAGGAGGCACTTTTTCTGGATGCATTTTTCTATAGAGGTAGCAAAAGCAACTGTCAATAGAAGGAAATCTTGGGATCTAGTTTAACCTGTTACAAGAGGAGATGGATATTCACAGCACTTCTAGAATTATAAAGCTGAGGGCAACAGCAGAATAATATTCAGCCTAGGGGAGATGACGCAAAGGTGGTACAGCTCTGCCCAGCCTGGGGGTGGGGGGAGAGAAGGGGTGTACAGCCCAAGCAAGACTGCACTGGAACCAACCTAAACCTGGTCCCAATGTAATGGGCCACAGAGTGCTAGGACATCATAGCACTCTGCAGGGGTGGGGCCACATCAGGAAAGTGGTGAGAGGGGGAGGGAGGCCTTAATTCTGCACCCTTTCCAACATAGTCCCTGATCCATGGTGCTCTGCATCCCAGCACTCCAAGGGAGTGGGGCCTCCTTCCCACCCAAGTCTGAGGGACTTAGGCCAGGAGGGCTCCCAAACTGAGCCCACCAGGACCATAGGGCTGAGTTTGGTCTGCAGGGCTCTAAAAGATCCTACTAAAGTTGTCATTTTCAGTGTGACTACATAGCCCGCTTTACAAAGAAAAAAGCTGAAAGTTTTACAATCCCTACAACTAAGTTTTGTGCACATCTTGTGCTCTCAGGAGTGACACCACATACTTCCACAAAGTCTACTTTATGCGACGGCAGCTTGGCCAATGACTTCAGGTACCATAATTAGAACTTACAAGAGTGTAGTGTGATCATGTTTGGCACCTTCCATGAAATATTAAGAGGGTTTTGCAGTGTTTCAGCCCCATAAGCTCTAAAGATAAAAAGTGTAGAGTTTGAGAGTGCGGGGGAAAGGGGGAGAAGACAGCAAAAGTGAGCTTGATTTGCACAAGTTGCTATAAGAAATCAGTAGCAGCATAAGTAGAAGTAGAGGAAGCTCTATTGACATTTCATTGTCCTGTTCTGTAGCAGAGGTCAAAGTCAACCCAGATGGCTAGTATGTTTATAAAAACCAGTCAAATATGCCATTGTTGGAATTGTTTGTACTTGAAGCCTTGAAAGTCCTATTCTAGAGCAGTCTAAAAAGTACTGAACCACTTGGAGCAGCTGACAGATATAGCCACTATAGCTGGTTTCCACACTATGCCACAGAGCTACATTGGGTGTTTTGACACAGCAGTGCTCAACCCTGGGGCCGCACCCCCCATGTCCGCTCACTTGCAGGCACGCCTGGGTCTGTTTTAAATAGACCTGGCAGCTACTGTGGACCACAGTCCACCTGTGTGGCACCCCCTCCCCCCTGAGCTGTGGGTGAATCAGCTGCTGCTCTAGGCTGCTGGCTGCAGCTCTATGGTGTTACCCAGAACAACCCCTGGGTGGGAGTGGAGCTGCAGTAACCGTCTGCTGAGTAGACGGACCACAGTTCCACCTCCAGCCAGTCCCGAAGGTTTGGTCGGCCTGCTCCAGAGCACCACGAGCGGGGTTGGAGCACCTGCTCCACCTGCACGTGGACAGGCTGCCCACGTGTGAGGCCGAGCCGTGGGTGCCATCTGTGTAAAGGGACCCTGTGTCATAGCCGTTGCTTTTATTCTTGCACATGTACAAAATTAAGGACTATATGAATACAAGCCCACTGAAAAGAATGAGACTTGCATCAGTGCTAAACACATGGTAAGAGAATACAATGGTATTAACATTCATCTTCAGATGTTACCCCATCTTTTAGGCTAACAAATATTTTGTATCCTTTAGAGTCTAAGCCAGAAGTGGGGAACCTCAGGCCCAAGGGTGAAACACAGCCCAAGGCACGTTTTTGTGTGTTCCTTTCCAGTTCCTCGATCTAGTTCCTATCTCCAACCACTGAAAAACTGAGCGTGTGGCAAAGGAGAAAAAAAATGAGGGTATGAACCCAAGGATAGGAGACAGATCCATGGCACAAATTCATGATCTGGACCCTTCTTTTCTTGAACGAACCCCTTAGGCACCTCTGCCCCCAACTTGTATACGGCCCTTGGAACTTGTGTACTAATTTTCAAAGCGGTTCCCAAGGATCGAAAAGGTTCCTCACCCCTGGTCTAAGCAGCAATACTAAAACTGTCTATGCCATTTAGTTTACATCATAAAAATCAAAATGAACTAATCATGAACAAGGCCGACCAACACAATAGTGAAAAATATATTTAAAAATACTACTGCAGTGGAGTTTGAGGAAGCCAGCCTCACAGCTAAGGTACGAATCTCAACTGCATGCTCTTTGAGTCTGAATGAAAGACAAAAATCAGGTTTTGTAAAAAATGGTTTATCAGTTCCATTTTTGTATAAAACACACGGGAGAAACCTAGCCAATCAACACACAAATTGCTGCCACATGACAAGGTACTTTTTTGTCAAACTTTGAATCTAAAGAACATACAAATGTTTTCTTATGCCTACAGTCAATTGTCTATGCTCTTCCATTTAACTATTTCTTAAAAAATTCCACATATCCCCATATTTCTTCTGTCCCAGTTACAGTACAATGACAGGGAGGAAGAGGATTGTTTAGAACTCCTCTATGCAGTTTTCTGCTGTCCCTTCTTTCCAATCAGAGACTTGTGGATGTGAGGAATTACACCTGTAAAAAAAGAATAATGCATTAGGTGTGCAAAGAAGAAATTTTCCTTAAAGTTCAAATAAAAAAGTTTAGTTCTTTGATGTTGTCTGACCATCCTACAACCCAACACCAGTGCACACTCCTCAGCTTTCAAGTTCTCACACTAGTGAGAATCAGTCAAGTTTGTTGAAGCAATGCTCCTATAACCCATTTCTAAAGCAACCTGTAAGGTTATTTGACAGCTGTCAACGCATTTATCAGAACAGGCATAACTAAGATGTTCTGCTATTACCATAAAGGTTACCAATTTCATTACTGCTGAGTTTACCAGATATACCAATAAAAACATACGAAGGTGAGAACAGGGATGCAACAGCCAGGGGGCTACATAGTACCCCTTTACTTATATCAGGTTGCACATATCTTTGTACCATGGTGCTTTGCTTAGCAAAACTGAGCTGCAATGTATAACACAGTATAGCTACAGATCCTCATGAAGAAAGTTCTACCTGGGATTCTATTCAGATTACCTAATGCAGTTGTGTTCCTGTCTCATGACGATCCTAGGTCCTGTCTTGAGTTTATATTTAAGAGCACTAAAGCTTCCTTAATTGTTAAAAAGCATGTTTTGTAAATGATGTTTAGAATTCATGGAAGGTTCTGGTTAAGTTTTCAAAGGAACAGACACAGCGCAGGTAAAGAGTAATTCAGATTCCATGACACACAAAGTTCTCCTCACCCCACCCCAATATTAACAATGATTGTTCAGATACAGAACAAGGACTGTTTTGAGCAAATCAAGATGATCCATCGTCATTGGCAGAGTAGCTAGAGATACTACCTCTCTGATGGACTCAGAAGTGAAAATAACGTTTTGCCCGTCACCTTCACCAGTGCGCCTCATAACCAACTCTCCTGCTTTTACACAAGCCTAATCATATGAGAGTCTGACTGCACATACCTCCACCAGCAATGGTAGCTTTAATAAGAGAATCCAACTCTTCATCACCACGAATAGCAAGCTGCAAGTGACGAGGAGTGATACGTTTTACTTTGAGATCTTTGGAGGCATTGCCTGCCAACTCCAGAACCTGATAAAGAATTTGGAAGCGATTTTAATAAGGATTCCCAAACTTTACAGAAAGATTTAGATTTTGCAAACTGAAACCTGAACATTCTTGTCCATAACACGCTAAGTTAAATAATAATAAAAAATAGCATTTTAAACATGGTATACACAAACTGCCTTGTCTCAAAGGTGCCATTAAGCAGCTTTAGTCATCTCTATGGCAGTTCTACCTTTGATTTCTCATGCATTAGCACAAAGCTACAAAAAAATATAAATTTTGTTTACACCTTGAAACAAATGTCAGTCAAGTTAATCAACTAGAGAAAAAAAAAACACCAAGTATGCTAGACAGTCACATCTTGCTTGGTTCCATATAAAAAGCTTTAAAATGTTTGGAGACATGCTCCATTTGCAACTATTTGATTAATGAAGTTCAACTGAAGGAAAATGCAATGAAAGCTAAAAGATCACAGCAATACGATTAAAATCTAAAAAGACCACCACATTTGAACCATTAGGTGTTTTCAGTGCTGCATACAACTAGCAGCGCTTTAAGAAAGGATAAGTAGTAGCAGTAGTTCTACAAGACAGAAGAATTCAGTCATTCCTGTATCCTAAACACTTCAGAGACAAAGAAGTGTCTTACTTTTGCTATCTAACCGGGATGGCAATTAAATGCAAACAGTTTCAAAACTTAATTCCACTTGCTGCCAACATTGTTTAGGAAGTCATTCACAACCCTCAGAAACATTTAGTTTTGTACAATTTGAGCAGAGTCTAATGGCGAGACATCATCCCACTTCAGCAGCTTCGGTCAGGTTCACTACTCTGTCTACTACCCTAGTTAAAGAGCACCGGTTGACTATTGGGAAGACCACCAGAGACAGACAGTCCTTGCTGCAAACAACAAAGCCTTGGTCTGATTGGTCTGTAATGCCCCGCAATACTTGGGTCTTTTTGCCCTTCTAAATGAAGGTTTTCCATAGACTTAAAAGTGTGGATGTGAGAAAGTATCAGGCCAATGCAACGCTAAATGGAATTAAATCCATCCGCCACTAGTGAGACCTTACATTAAGTACAAACCAGTAGTTTGGCAAGGTTTACTTTAGAACCTACCTCAGCAGTGAGATACTCAAGAATTGCAGCACTGTACACTGCAGCAGTAGCACCAACCCGCCCATGGCTCGTGGTGCGAGTCTTCAAGTGTCTGTGGATACGACCCACTGGAAACTGAAGTAGAAATATTCATTAAGCAGTTAAGATCCAAGTCAAGCATGGGAGACTAAATTCTTGTTTATATTATGTGAAAGCACATACTCCATAAAAGTTTACAGAAATACTGGACTAGCCACTAGACTGAGAACTGTTAACTTAGTTTCAGCTGGGCTGGCAAGTTTCATGTTTATATCCCCTTCTTCCCCACCACCACCACCCCAACCCCAAAAGACAGGGACACTTCATAAGCATGCCAATTTAAAGAGTCAGGATTAAATTGCACAAGCATTACACACTAGCCAGATGAGAATCAAACCCTAAACAGGTTTTGCTCTGTAAAAAGCAGATGTGTAACACTAGAGATATTATGTTCTGCTGATTTTAAAGTGTCAATATATAACTTAGTTTTCCATAAGCTATCAGAACCACCCACATGTAGTCTCTGAAGCAAAGTTCCCACACAGGAAGTTTACATTCTACAGCTACTGAACTTTGTTAACATGGATATGAATGAAATTTAAAGAACAATGCAAGAACAGGAACCTATTCAATAAGCACAGCAGATTCTTTTTACTTATATGGTGCCCGGCATCTTCAGAGCACTCTACAAATATCCAATTAATTGTTACTACTGCCCTATTAGGTGCATTTAAATAGCATTGATAGGACAGACCAGAGCTGCTCCAAACAACAACATTAGGCAAGTAACACAATTAAACCAAAACACAAATCAACCCATTTGCAATTAAAATAGCAACACTAAGTTGAGAATTCTGTGATGCTTTTAACTTATGGGAACAGGAGGAAAGAAAATGACAACGTGAGTCAGAAGCCTCAGCGTTCAGTTTTATAGTTATGTCAGGATTTCAAAGTAAAAGTTTAAAATGCATGTCCATTTTTCCCCCCAGGAACTTGCACCAGACAAATGTTACTTTAGCAAACCATGGTTTAAATTAGTAGCAGCCAATATATAGAACAGGTGAAATTTAAAACTTTACCTGCAGCCCAGCTCTTTGTGAGCGAGAAACTGCCTTCGCCTTTGCCTTTCCACTGTCCTTCCCAGCCTTGCCGCCAGCCTGAATAAAAAAAGCAATATTTGAAAGTTACCACATGAAGAGAAGGGTCTAAAAGCCCTCACCAAACGCCTTTCACACTTAAGAAAATCCAGAGCTTTGGGCCATGTTCTGAGTTACTTTGATGTAGTTGGGCCTTACTTTGGTTTTACTCCTGAAGTGTTCACACTAAACCAAATGCTATTCAGGAGTAGGAAGAAAAGTATATACTCCTGAAAGAAAAGAAAGCCCCCCAGGAATTTACACTCCACTTTAGTTTATTTCAAAGTAACTGTTCATGTGAACACTTAACATGTGTAGCAAGCTCGATTCAGTGATCACTACATCTCAGCTAGGGGGGAAATTAATGAAGTACTACTTCAGTTTACACAATCTGTCTGAATGCTACCAAAGGGGAGTAGTTACTTCAATTTAATTAAGGCAAACTATTTACTTTGGTTTACCTCCTTTTGTTGGAACGTGACCTTAGCTATACATTCTTCACTAAAAAGATTTATCAATAACTTTATTCAAGTCCTGTCTGTCAGGATGCTGGGCTGGACGGACCATCAGTATGACACTAGTATGTGTTCATAAAATTAGCCCGCACTTTTTCATGCAGTGGTCACACGCCATCTTGAAAGAACTCCCAAATGTACTTCATTTTAAACATTCCACATGCAGTTTTCCATGTTAAAACTGCCTGAGCATAATTTAGGTATACTTAGCATTACAGTTTTGTATGTGTTTACAAATATTTTTCTAAGAACTAGTCATGACCAAGCTGTACATAGGATTGCTGGTCTTCCACTCCACTTTCCTTTTTTTTAAAAAAAGGAATACTTACTGGATCCTGGAAACAGTAAAACTTCAGAAATCATGCTACTCCAAAAATCAGTACTTACATTTGATTGTTTACAAGAATGTTTTTGCATAGAAATTCTGGTTCAGCTGCAGTTTTCCAAAATAATTTTTCGCCTATTAAACAATTATCTATTTCATATTTTTCTCTAAACCAGTTTGTCTTGCTGAACTGGCTAATCTGATAAGTCTCAAGACTTTTAAACAACTGAAATCTACCCTCCCCTATGGCACTAATCAGCAATGTTTACTATGAGATTATTTTGATAAACCACAGAAGCGAAGGAGGAAGCGGTCATCCTCCTCCTCTACGTGTAGCCAAATGAAGTAAATTCACATGTCCTGAAAAGTAGTTTTGACCTGGCTCTCTTGCAAAGCAGCGATCATTCAGTTTTTAAATACCGATTTCCAGTCTCATTAGTTAGGCCATTTTTCAAGACAAAATGTATTTACTAGATTCATGTTCCTATTTTAAGAATTTTTTCGAGTATTAAATTAAAGACTAAACAAATTTAGTTTAACAGCATCATTGTGCAACACAATTTAAATGTGGTCCTGTCCTGTCATCCAATCTTGTCAGTGCCTCCCATATCAGCTACAAAGGACGTTTGCAGAAACACACTGGTTGGAAGACACTGCAAGTACTACATGTACACCAGTCCTCCCTGACAACTTGGGACACAATTTAAAAATCACGATTTCCAAAAGTTGGAGTGAGGAATATATTAAAGCCACATGATCAAACACTAGGAGATAAAAGTTTTAAGACAGATGTTTGATGTTAAAGTGTATCCCTTTAAGAGTAATCCTACTTTTATTTCCTGAAACCAATCCAGTAGAATTTTTCAAGAGAAGACAGAAGGCAGGTTTGTGTATAGACAACTACTTCTTTTCCCCTTCTGAAGTTCATTCACACACCACTTTCTATACTAACTTAAAATTATAGTTCTAGAGAAGCAAGTAACAGAACAGTAAGCAGATTTACAAAACCAACCATTTACTCCTAACCTCTCCCTTGTCCCAAGGGCTAATCAAACAAAAGCATTAAAAAAATAGTTATCCTGAAATTGGTAAGAAACTTCTTCAAAAAATGTTGATTAAAATTCAAAAGCTTACTAAAGGAATGCTGTCAAAGTAATATCTAGTCCCATTTTAGAAAGCCAGAGCAGATATAGTTCTTAGAGGAAGGGTCTCATGCATGGTAGTTTGTGATTTAACTATTTTTCCACACAGCAAAAGCCAAAAAGCCTTGACCAGGTAATTTTGCTATTTCCCCTGCACATTCCAAATAATTAAAATGGACAAACTTGCCTGAATTTTATGTTTACAATTTTGAGGCTTTTTAAAAGTTGATTTCTACAAAGAAGAACTTAACAGTGCTGAGCAATAGAAATCTCTAGTGACACAATATGAGCAACAACAATGCATTATCAAGTTAGGCTTGAATGCTATTTTGATCATTAGAATAAAACACTAAGTAAATGCCAATTTATAGTCACTAACTGACACACACCCATGTCTAAAAATGGAGCAGTTTGTCTACAGAACTGGCTTTTACAATATTGATTCAGTTCAAACTAGTTTTATAACCAAAAAGGATAAAAAGCAAAGCTCTGGCAGGAAAATTCTAGAAATTTAATAGCAATATTGTTATTAAATGCATGCATCGTTTACTATATTAAATGGCAAATGTCTATAACCCATAAGATTTTTGGAGGCTCACACCTTTCTAAACACTATCCATCAGTCCTTTAAGCAAAGGACTAAAGAGGAATTATTCAAGAAAAAGTTTCAATATTGTATTGTTGTAATTTAAACTGCTTTGAAAACTATCGATAAAATTCAATATTTCCTTTACTACACAAAAGCAGTCATCTAGTTTTTAAAATGCAAATACAACCATAAGTCAGGTCATTAGAAAACACAGGAACAACATTTTGGAATCTGCTGCAGGTTTGTTTAAGCTCTTGAAACAATTTTGAAATTCTAATTTTGCACCCAGTTCTAACTGGTAGAAAACTGTTAAGATTGTAGCTTCCTGTTTGTTTACTAGATTCCACTTCACATTTTATGCCAATTATTGGGGGGGGGGGGGGGAATCCAGCAGACCATTTGTCATCTGTCACTAGAAGTGCTCAAACTGCATACAGGCACTGGGAGAAGAGATCACTGAAACTTACAGGAGTTTCAGGCAAAATTTATCCTGCCTGTATACAGCCCAAGACTTCATTGCCACAAAACATAAGCACATTTTGTCTTCCTAATGATCAACATGGGTACTAAGACTGAAATGTGGAGGACAATTCACCATTGGAGCTTTTTATCACCATGGAAAATTAAGATGTAAACTGGAACAGAATTTCGTTTTTGGCCTACCATTCTAAACATGAGCCTGAAGTAATTACATTTGAGAGCACAGTCTTAGGTAATCAGTTTACATCATTTCACCCTGCGTGCATAACCAGGAAGATCAAGAGCAGTTTGTCTTTTTGCAGTCATCTGAACTAGATTTTAATCTCTTAAATTAATAACTAATTTCTGCTGAAGTCAGGATCCTTAACCGATCTGTCAGACTCTACTTCTCTCTCCACTATTACATTTTTCAGCACAGCTCGAGCAGAATATTTGCTGACCAATAATGGAACACCAGAGAACTCAATATATTGTTCACTGAAATCCTGGTGTTATTTGCTTCAAACTGATTTTTCAGCAATTAAGTGTTGTCTTTATAGGTTCTGGAGAAATCCGTACCTGCACAGACTGTAGTGTTAAGATCAAACCTTTACCATAGCCTCCTGCAATAATTATTTGAAGGTAACCTCTAGTTTTATAAATTCTAATGGAATGAAAGAGTCCTGATACCAGGTGTTGTTACCTAAACAATAAATCAAGATGTTCAGCCTTCTTACTACCCTCCCAGGATTCATTTATACAACATCACAGGCAAAGTCTGACATGCAATGAATATTTCATTTATCTATTTATTTTCTGGATTTATACCCCGCCCCTCCTGAAAACAGCTAGTTCTGTGTTAACATTAATAGATTAGGGAGCTCCAATGCAAGTCCAAAATAAGAACTAGACAAGTATCAGCACATTTACAAAAGGCAGTGAGCTTTTCAAGATTCCACATCTAAAATTTAGGATTTAGAAACATTACTATAATTACTTAATGCAATTTATCCATAAAATGTCAACACTACAAGTTTTATACGGTAAACTCACAATTGTTTGATCTTGCGAAGTCTACTGCTGTTCATATCCCTTTGCTTTGCAATAGGAATAAACATACTTCAAAGAGCAGCAGTAACTAAGCACAGCCCTGCAGACCTCTCAGTGCAATTGCCAAGGACAATCTTCATTAACTGCAGAATTTATTATTGATGCAGTATTATCCGTTATCTCTCAAAACAAGGAAGCCAATATGGCTGTGTTAAAGGAAAATATTAACTAAGCCTACAAGAGTTTTCAGCTTCTCACAAGTTCCCAATGAAGTCCTCCAAGTCAAAGCATGAGTATTCTGATATATGTGCATTTTTTTCTAGATACAAGAGCTTTATGCATTTTTAAGCACTACACAAATAGCCAATACTCCTGTGACGTTTTCATATTATAACCATTTTACAGATGTTTAAGCTAAAACTGGCTCTACTGTAGACTAGGCTAAGGCACAAATTGACAGTGGAACTAGGACCGGAGCTCAGCCTTCTATTTCCACTCCTACTTCTGGATTTTAACCCTATTAAGTTCTTAAAGTTTTCTTTGCAAGTCAGTACTAAACTGTACCACTTAAAAGCTAATTGTCAACAGAATGCAAGGTAGAGGGAAACTCATTTATAGAGCTCATGGTATTAGACTACCACACTCCAATTGAATAATGACATCCTGCTTGCAGGAAGACTATTCCCAACCCCAACATTTACCATCTCAGTTAAACAAAGGCCTTTTTTATATGAGATGCACCTATTCACGTCCACGCAGATTTGCTGCATGGGCATGAGTGGGTGCCCCCCCCCCCAGTCCATGCCACGGCAGGTGAGTGGAGGGAGTGCGTGCCTCCACGACCCACACACCTCCACCCCTCACGGAGCAATTCACCAAAACAGTGATTGCTCAGTGAGTGGGGATGTGTGGGAAATCAATGTGCACTGTCCCACCCCCCCACTCTGCTGCAGTGCACACCAGTTCCCCCCCACACCATGACCCATATTAAAATGTCCAAAGATACAGTTTAAACACTTCCCTGCAGCGGTTTTGTGGTGGTATCCACTTCTCCCAAAAAGTTTAACACTACAAAAATCAGCTAAGAAAGTGCTAGGGTTTCCCACCCCACCTCCTCCCAAGAATCTCACCCAAAAAGAGCCAATCAAGATATCTGAAGGCTAAAGGCTTTCAGGACCATGTACAGTAGAAAGCAAGCTTCAGAAAAACAATGTGACATGTATGACAGCCATCCAGCTTTTAAAGCAACTATGGGAGGCGTGATCAGGTGGAGCAATAGCAGCTGTTAAGAAAAGCACCTTAAGCAGAAAGGCACGGATCGATACTATCGCAGGGGGAAATTTGTACCAGTAAGACACGCTGAAAGTTTTCCATTTTGATCACTTTCGTTTTTCACCCTCTTTCATGAGTATTCTTTAAAAGTCTTCTGTACACTTAACATTTTTCTTCTTGAGGGTCGTTCTTGGACAACAAACATTTCACAGCTGGGACGAAGAGAAAAGTGGCTTGTGCAAGGTCAGACCGAGTTCGTGGCAGCGGTGGTTTCTCAAGCTCGTACCCCGCTCGTTGGCCAGATTAGCGCGGACTAATCACGACAGAGGCAAACCTGGGCCCGATTTAAAGCAGGGGATTTCCCCAAGGACCTGTCACCCCCGCCATCCCAGGGAGAGTCACCGGCAAGAACAAATCCCGACTGCGCACTCGCAGAATCGGCCGCTCGAGCTGACAGGCAGAGCCGCTCAGAGAGCATCGCCTTGAAGAGACCCCTGGGCCCCAAACGCAACGAGACCCGTTTCCCACTCACTCCGCCACAGCCCGTTCGGCCGGCCCGAGAAGCGAGCGAGCGACAGGCAGCGGCGGGCTGACTCGAGGCAAGGCGGTGAAGGAGACCGTGTCACAGAGTGAGCCGAGGGGGAGCGCGCAGCTGCCATCGGAGACGTCAGGGCTCAAGGCCGCGCTGCTCTGCGCGGAATCTAGGCTTAATGACCGTTCGCAGCCGGCACACCGGCCCGTCGCGGCCAGACTGAACGCCCCTTTAGTGTCGCTCGGGGCCAGGCTCAGCCTCTCACGCCCACCCCCCGGGCAGGGATCAGAGCCTCTCTCTCTCTCTCGCCGATTCCTGTCCCGCGACGGACTAGCCGCCCCTCCCCCGCCGGAGCTAGCTCACCCGCCTGCAAACAGGGGGCGCCTGCTGAGACCCCTGTTTCGCCACCTCCTCAGGGCGCAGGAACATCACAGCCCAGCCGCCCTCAATGCCCCCCCCAAAAAGAGACACCCTCTCCCCGCTGCCGGCTCTGCGATGGGGCGGGAATCCCAAGTGGTTCCCGCCAATGGAAGCACGGCCGGTATGGCGCGCTCTCTCCCGCAACCCCATCAGTCCCCTCCTCTCACCATGGTTCCGTCGCTGCCGTGTGAGGTCCGGTCCCGATTCCGCACTGAAGCCGCCTCAGAAGCCGCGAGACAATAACCCGCCTAAGCGCAAGGAGGGAGCCTGGCCTGCCGCGGCCGCTCTAAGCCAATCAGCGCGCTCCATACTAGTTTGAACCTCCCGCCCTGACCAATCCAACGGCAGTTTCTTACCTCCTCCAATAACCACGCCCCGCGGTCCGTTTAACGGCTGTTTTTCCTTTGCACACGGCACGTAGGGGCGAGAGTGGGCGGAACCGGGTCTGTTCCGCGCGGATGGGAAAAGTGCTGAATGGCAGTTTTCTCGACCAATAGCTGAAGAAATATGCCAGGAGGGAGGCGGAGACAACTGACTGAAATCACCTACAACCAATGGGGAAAAATGAAAGTTTCCCGCCCATTCCCTCCCCCACTTGTTTGTTTGTGATGAGGGGAGAAAAATGGTGTCAGCGACCTCGGGGGTTGGGGGGTAGTTAATGCCCCGACCTCACACGTATGCGCCCTTCTCAACATACCGTCCCATAAACCTCCCCAATCAGTACCCTTTGCGGCTGGGATCGACAACCACCTATTGCCTATGCCCCCTGCTCACGGGGTCTTGGCAACATCTCTCTTAAGGCACACAGCCTTTCCCCAGTCACACAGAAGAGACCCCGCCCCCCCCCCAGGCATCCATCCAAGTAAACGGGGGCAGCAGAGAACCCAGCCGTCTACCGTGTGTCCTCTTAGGTATCCTGCCGCCCACTCTGCACCTTAGCCAATAAGCAACACGTTACTATCAGGACAGGTCACAAGAGAGTTGTCAAAGTGTAAGAGATGGAGGCAAAGTAGTTCAAATTATATGTTTTTATTGGACCAACTTCTGTTAGTGAGAATATGCAAGTTTTCAGGCCACAGAGGACCCTTCCTCAGGCATGTAGCATAGCAAGTCAAATATATAAATAGAAAATGCAGAAAAGGTGTATGTGAGGCGGCACAGAATGAATGACTCTGGTGGGAACGGATAAAGTATTTAGAGGGTTAGGGAGAAAAGAGAACACACATTTTAAAACAGAGGTTTAAAATGTATACTTTGTTGTAGGAGGCAAAGCAGCAATATGTTTTGGGCTTTGCAAGCGACGTGTAGGTACTTTCCCCCTCATCCACTCCTCTGCGTTTACTACCTATTGGGTGAAAACAGACATGAGCATTGTGTGCATAGGGCACCAGTAAAGCCCTGCAATATGCATAAGAAATGTTAAAACAAGGTTAAAGTGGCATTAGCGTCATGTCTGTTTTTACCAATTGTCTCCCACACCAATATATATTTTTGTTAGACCTTTTACAACAGATCATCAGGAGCAAACTCCCTGCCACCCAGGACAACCCAACCTCGAGAGGAACAATACCATGCCAGAACAACAGGTGCAAAACTTGCCAGCACATTTCTACAAGAACTATTGTCAACAGCCCCCAGGAAAAAACATTCAAAATACAAGGGAGAAGGGACCTACACCTGTAAATCCCCAAACCTAGTGTACTTTATTCAGTGTACAAAATGCCCCCATGGAAACTGTTGGTGAAACACAGCAACTCTTGAGGGAGGAAATGGGAGTTCTAGCCCTGCTTTAAATGTAGATTAAGGGTGAACTCACATGTAATTCTTCTAAACGCCGATATCTGTGGAGCCTTGGAAGCTGTCACCTGTTATCAGTTCCATCCCAGCTTTAAACGCCAGTCAAGCATTTAGATCAGATCTAAACGCCAGACTAGTTTAAAGTGAGGATGGAACGGAGAGTAGGCGAACTCACACATAAAAGCAATCTGGGGATCATCCAGGACTGATTATACAGCTTCTGGGGCCCCGCAGACATCGGCGTTTAGAAGAATTACGTGCGAGTTCACCCTAAGAGTTCAGATCAAATCCCAATGTGTATTTAAAGTGGATCTGGAACTCCTATTAACTCCCTCACATGTAACAGAGACAAAGTGTTTTTAATTATATAGGTTATTGGTCCAGCTTTGTTGGTGGAAATAAGCAAGCTTTTGGACCATACAGGGCCCTTCCTCAGGCATGTAGTGTATGCCTTCCTACATGCCCGAGGAAGGGCCCTGTGTCACCCGAAAGCTTGCTTATTCCCTCCAAGAACAGTTGGTCTAATACAAGATATTATTCGAACCACTTTGTCTCTCTGTCATGTGGGACTAACACAGCAACCATACTCTATCTCTGGATTGCATGTAACACTAATGTGGGGCTCATAAATTATCATACATGCTCCAGGGTCCCATGGACATCAGATTTAATCAGTATTATGTATGAGTGCATATTGCGGGGCTGCATAGGGCACCAGTGTGGCCCTGTAACATGCATGGTGTGTGGGTGATTGGTGGGTAGGGAGGCGCCGGTCTAAAAACACCCTCTGAGTCCACCCTTTGAATTACTGCAGTGAAACCAGTTATTTTCATATGTGAATACCCCTTACCTGATCAGCTGTTTCCTACTATAGCCCTACCCGTGTTTGCTATAGCCTCATCTTCTCTCTCTGTGTATCATTTCTTTTATCTCCTACACCATATAAGCAGTAAAGACATTGTACAATCTCACATATTGCCCTTACTTACAACTTAGGCTCCTCTCTCTATCTACACTTTGCCTTGGTCTTTCAGCCTCTCAATGCTGAAGCTGGGGAGAACAAGCTCCTCCCCACCCCAATATTACGTGTTTGATCTCTGTCTCCACTGTGGCCAAAATTTCTCAGTGGAGAAATAGTTCCTTTCTCAGGCAGCAGCTCAAGTGCATTTGATCATTGCACATGTGATTAAGGGCAGGGAAATATTTGCCCTCTTATGTCATGCAATGCGGTAGAATACTGTATTGTGGGTTGGGTGTGGGAGAACTGATGGAAATACTGTTGCTTACAGTTGGATTCCCCTATTTCTCCACTCTGCTTCATTGCATACTGCCCCTTACTCAGAACTCACAAAAATCATCCCTTGGACTCAGTATAGCTGTTTATTTTGGAATGTCCTTTCTTGTCACACATTTTAGTGTACCATCGTACAAGGAGGGCATGGCCACCTTGGATCATATTTTTGTGTTATCTTCCATAATTGCTAAATATGTTGCACCCCAGAGGAAACTCTATTTATGTTTTGTAGATTTAGAGAAGGCCTTTGACACCGTGTGCAGAAAGTGCCTCTGGGCAAAACTCAGTCATCTGGCCATAGATCCTAGACTCTTATTTCTTCTGATAAAATTTCATGAGCAAAACTCGTTATGGGTACACTTCAATAAGCAAGGGGCACTGATGCAGGCAGTACCAGTATGGGTGGGAGTAAGACAAGGATGCTTATTGGCGCCGACTCTTTTTAATCTTTATTTAAATGATGCAGTCCAGTCCCTAAAGATGATTAACTCGCATGCCCCAAAAACTGGTAATCGACAGATAGCGTTGCTTTTATACGCGGACGATACTGTGCTAATCTCACAGACCATTGTGGGTTTGCGCCGGGCCATGCATGCATTTGGAGAATTTTGCCAGACCGAGCTATTAAAGTTAAACAGCTCCAAGACTAAGGTCCTGTTAATAGGCCTTCGAGGAACCCAAAGGTTACATCGTTGGACAATTGGTACACACGATATAGAGCAGGTACAGAGGTTTAAGTACCTCGGGGTGATTTTTTCTTCCTGCAGGGGCTGGAAGGATCATTTCCAGGCTGTTCTAGCACTAGCCAGGAAAACCTCTACAGCAATTTTGAAGTTCTTTTATGGTAAGGGAGGGAAACTGGTGTTACCTGCACTCCGGCTATTTAGAGCTAAAGTGATCAGCCAATTGCTATATGCATTCCCAATATGGGGACTTGTTTATCTCCCCCACATAGAGTCTATCCAAAACGGATTCCTCCGAGCAATTCTAGGTGCCCCGAGGGGGACTCCACAAATACTCTTGAGGACTGAGACTAACTGTCCACCGATGAGAGCATATGCTCTTCAAGCCCTAATTACTCACTGGGTTAGGGTGGTGCTCTATCCCTCTGGTGTAGGTGCCCTCTCAGAACTAGTTCTTAGCTGTGGCCTGGGGGATACCTGGAAGTCTGCGGTGGAGAAAGAAGTGTGACGCCTGGGGTTTACCTCCGAGAGCCTTTTAGGACTGGGCCTGGTGGCCGCTAAAAGTTTAGTTAAACAACGGATACGTGATCAGACCCTCCAAATGGAGGCCGAACTATTGGTGGAACTGAAAGTGGCCCTTAGCTATGAGCCTTATCATTTTGCTGCCCCAGGCTCATATTATCTCTTTGCCTGGGAAGATTTCCAAGAGCGAATAGCTTTCCTTAAAATGAGACTAAATAGGTTTCCCTTGGCGGTTTTGGAGGGGCATTATAAACAGATCCTGCGGGCATTACGTTGGTGCTCCAGATGCATGTCTGGGGAGGTAGCCCTAGAGCATATGTTTTTTCAATGCCCCGCCCTAACCGAATTTAGACGCAAGTATCTGGGTGGGATCCACTTACGACAAGACCCCGTCCCGAGGATTATGCAGAGTTTATTGAGCCCATATGACACAGACCAAACCAGGGCTGCGGTCAGATTTGGAGTGGCAGTTCTGAGAAAACGCCTACCCCATTAGTGGTGGTATTGGTTAGTACCACGGCAAGATTACATATGTGGCACTAAGTAATAAAAGAAATTTTTAATTCCCCTTATGCCCAGTCAGTCCGGGGGGCGATAGTTTTAGCTCTCTAATTCTGCCGGGGACTGTGGGTATGAGGGGCTCACGCATTTGCGCGGGATATTAAAGTGTTTTAGGATGTTGTAATGTTGTCTTATGTACTTTGATAAGGTTCTTTTTTGCAAATTGTTAAAGGTTATGCCAAACAATAAAATTTATTTATATAATATATGATCGTACAACTTGGCAAACTCTCACCTCAGAAGATCTTCTTTTCCCGTAAGAATAAAGTTGAGTGGTCATTCTTGAGAAATAATTGTGGACACACCCTTTACTCATTGGAAGCCTCCTGGCTTGATGCTCTGGTAAGAACACATCTCTAATGCAGTAGCAGCTGGTGGGTTCTGAGACTGGTGGGTCACTGGGCAGGGCCAGAAGTGGGCGGGCCAACAGTAGGTGGGGTCAAGCCAAAGATAGGCAGGGCCAGGTTTAAAATTTCACACTTATATGATCAGTGGAATAGAACATGCACACAAGTTTCTCAGAACAAAACAAACATTTTTAGCAAATAACAGAACCAAATGTGGCCAGTGTACAGCATGGGGGCAACAGGAGAGCACACAAAGAAGTCACAAACCTTTCCCCTCCACCCCTAGGTCTGTCCACAGAGTAAAACCAGACAACTCAAAGCGCCTCTCAGAACAAAACAAACATTTTTAGAACAAACAAAATGAATAAAAAAAGAAACCGGGCCAGCCAGGTGCAGCAGTGCACACTTGAGGCAGGCCGGGGGCACAAAAATCTAAAAAAAAACAACCCAATCTCTGCCCACCCAAAAAAAACCCATATTTTTAAAGAGGAGGCAAAGAAAGCCCCTCCGAAACATATAGGAGCACAAATCTAACCACCACCCCCCCCGCCCAATCTGCACAGCAGCCCACCCACCCCAACCCCAGGCCCTCAATTTGCCCAATGTGGAGGGGTCATAAATCTAGGATGCAAACATATAGGGGCACAATCTGCCCACGGGGGTGGGGGACAAAAAAATTCAGTAAAGGAGCCCAAGACCCCTCACACTCACAGGGGTATAAATAATCTGATCCCATTCCCCATCTACCCACACCCCCATTCTGAGCCCCAATCTGGGGGAAAAAAACCCAAACTAACCCCCCCAATTGGCACAGCAGCCCACCACCCACCCCAAACCCAGGCCCTCAGTCTGCCCACGGGGGTGGGGGCACAAATCTAGGAGGGCGCAAACTTATAGGGGCACAATCTGCCCATGGGGGAGGGGGGGGAACCCAAAAATTCAGTAAAGGAGCCCAAGGCCCCTCACACTCACAGCAGCATTAATAAATCATCCAATCTCATTCCCCATCTGCCCACACCCCGGACCCCCCTCTGGGGTGGGAGAAACCCAAACTTAATGGACTCAGAAGCCACAGGCTAGCAGCGCTGCACACACTCAGGCTCGCTCTCAGCCTCCGAGCCAGGCCACATGGAATGCTCAATGGACTCCAACGCTGCGCCGGGTCACTGAGTTAGCGGGGAGCTGGCTCCTCCTCAGTGACCTGATATCACGTGTTTTGCTTCCCGCCCCCCCTTCAGGCAGCACCACTGAGCCAGGCTGGGACTAGGAGGTGAAGAAGCAAACCGCCTTCCCAGCCCATTGAAACAGGTAGGCAAAGGTTCCATAGAACCCTTGTGCGCACACACACACACACCCAGATGACGTTTGGGTGGTCACTCCTCAGGAGTGACCCACCCGGCTCCTCCTCCTAGGCAGGCCTGCCTGGCCTCCTCTCGCTGGCACACTGCTCTCCTACTGCTCATGCATTAGCTGGCTCTGCTGACGCATACGCAAAGCCTTGTCAGTCGCACAGCGCTTCTGTGCATATTTTATTTATTTAAAACTTGTATCCCACCCCTCCTGCCCAAAGGCAGCTTGGGGCGGCAAACAACACAAACGATTTATCAGTAAAACATTTAAAAACAAATCAATTTTTTAAAAAACAAATCATAAAACTCACCCTCCCTCCCAAACCCTACCCCCCCCACACACCAAAAGCCTGGTGGGACAGTCAGGTCTTACACAAACGTCAAAACAACAGGAGGGGGCCAACCAAGCCTCCTCCGGGAGTGAATTCCACAGCATGGGGGCAGCCACCGAAAAAGATCTCACATCAGTGGCCGGGCCACCCATCATGCCTGGGGAACCTCCAAAAAGGCCCCCATGGAACATCTCAGGGGTCGCACGGGCACATGGGGAGTGAGGCGGTCCCGCAGATAGGCAGGACCCAGGCCATGAAGGGCTTTAAAGGTCAAAACCAGCACCTTGAACCTAGCCCGGTGCTTTATAGGCAGCCAGTGCAGAACCCGGAGCACAGGTGTCATGTGCTCCCTGCGGCCCACCCCAGTAAGGAGTTGGACTGCGGCATTCTGCACCGGCTGCAGCCTCTGGACCAGCTTCTCGGGCAGCCCCATGTAGAACGTGTTGCAGTAATCCAGCCTCGAGGTGATGAAGGCATGGATGCCAGTGGCGAGGTCAGAGTCTGAGAGATAGGGCCAAAGCTGCCAGACAAGTTGTAACTGCCGAAACACACTCCCCGCCACAACTATAATCTGAGATTCCAGGCTGAGCCATGAATCGAGGAGCACACCCAGACTCCATACCTGCGAGACCATGGGAGGGCGACACCCCCCCCCCCAAGAGGAGATTTAACCACTCCCAGGCCCTCACCCACCAACATCACCTCCGTCTTGTCAGGATTCAGCTGCAGATGGCTCAACCTCATCCAAGCCCCCACAGCCGACAGGCACTGGGAAAATAAAGAGACTGCATGGCCTGGGTCAATGGAAAAGGAGAGGTAGAGCTGAGTGTCATCAGCATACTGATGACACTGCATGCCCTGAAACCCTCTCACGATCTCCCCTAACGGTTGCATATAGATGTTAAACAAGAGGGGGGGACAGAATGGCACCCTGCGGGACTCCACACGTGAGGTCCCGAGGGGAAGACGTACACTCCCCCAAGACCACTCGGTGAGTTCTCCCAGCCAGGAATGAACGAAACCAGTCCAAGACCGTCCCACCAATCCCAGCACGGTCCTGCAGGCAAGTCACCAACACCTCAAGGGAGCGAAGACGGAAGTCTAGGGCCTGCTACTATTGTGGGGATCCTTCCCATTTTGTACATGAGTGCCCTTCCCTGTCATCACTATGTCGCAACCAAGGAAACACCAAGGGCTGGGAGGGACCGGGGCCCTCTCGGCCATAAGACAAATCCCCTCGGTTCCTGCCTCACCGCAAACCCACTTCCAGATTTCCATCACTTTAACTAGGTAGGTAGGTAGGTAAGTTTATTGCTTGGTCATAGACCATTGCAAAAGCACAGACAATCAAATATCCCAAAGGGAAAACATAAAAGCATAAAAACAGTGGATACATCCAATCATTCATCTCAAGGTCAATAACAAAAAAAAACAACATCATAACAATTGGAGCGCAATAAATCCCAAAGTTAAACCTGTAACAGCCAAGAAAATACTTGATAAACCCCTCCTTAATAATATACAAGGTTACAGAAACACAACTACCCATTCCTATAATTTAAGATAAATTTCAAATTTAGTTTCTCAAACTCATCTAAGTTACCGGCCTAAATTCTACAAAGCACTTCCTATCATGATATGCCTGTAGTAAAAAGGGAGCTACCCGCTTAATGACCTGGGCATTGGAATTATCCAACAATATGGAAAGCAACACAGAGAAGGAATAGCCTGGGAACTTTGCCAAAATAGGGGAAAGATATTCATCCCTTATCGAGTCGTACAGATGGCAATACAATAACATGTGCACCATCGTTTTGGATTCAAGATTATTGAAAGGACAAAGCCTTTCTACGTACGGGATTCCCAGAAAACGCCCCTGAAATGCCTCTGATGGAAACGCGTTTACTCTTGCAGCTAAGATAATTTGTTTGGCTCTGGCAGATATGGGGGAGGTCAAATACTTAGCTACCTGGCTCTGCTGCAGGGCCCAAGAAGGCTAAGTCCGCATATGTAAGGAAGAATTTATCCACACCATCTCCGATTGTCTCTCAATATCACTAATGCGCACCAGGATCTCCTTCCTAATTGAACCCAAAGGTTTATGGGCCAGATACTCTTTTGACAGTCCAATTTGCAAAAGTTGTCCTTCTAATTTAACAGACCATGTGTTAATAAAGTTATCATTCCTAATCCCTAGCATCAGTTCTGAACATTGGCCTGTTTGCAATTTGCACCAAAGGTTTACTGCCAACTCTGTGGCCATATGCTGCCAGGGCTTTTGTCCGAGTTCTACTCTAATTGCCGCATGGGGGGTGCCCCTCAGGGCTCATACTAAACATGTTAGAAAGTTTGCCTGGAGTGAGTTAATTTTAGAAGCAAGGAACGGAGCCCACAGCTCAGCCCCATACAGCAATTTCGCCCTAACTTTCGCCTTACTATTGTGGACCTGCATAGCCAGCAAGATTACAGACCGTCCCTGCCAAACAAACAGAGCCAGAATAGATTTAGAAGAGCCTTGTGCTGCGGAAACTGCCCTGGCCACATGTTCCCACCAAGAGCCTGTGTGGTGAAATAATAGCCCCAAATACCTAAAGACTGCCACTTGCTGGATTATTTGGCCATCTACTACCCACCATCTGATCTTCTTTTTGGCGGAGAACACCATGACTTTAGTTTTCTCAAAGTTAATAGCTAAGTTGTTGTCTTTGCAAAATTTTGCAAAGGCATTTAATTGGCGAAGCAAACCTATCCCGATCTGTGAGAGCAGGGCCACGTCGCCTGTGTAGGCCAAACAGCCTACTGCCCGTTTAGCTAGCTTTGGGGGGGAAAATTTCGGGTCTGCCATGGATGGAATGATGTCATTAATAAAGAAATTGAAGAGTGCAGGGGCCAGTACGCACCCCTGCCTCACACCCTTTTGTGTTCTTACTGGAGCCGTAACATGGCCTTGCCAGTCCACTTTCACCATCAAAGATGAGTGATCGTTGAGCGACCTAATTAAGGATAGAAGACGAGCATCTATGGATGCTGCTCAAAGTTTTTCCCAAAGTATACTGTCCACTGAATCAAACGCCCCTTTCAGATCGACGTAAGCTACATAAGATGCACCGTTTTGTTGTCTATATTTACTAGCCAGATGGAGCAGGAACAGGCATTGTTCTGTTGTTGATCGGTGCACCTGAAAGCCTGCCTGCTCTACCGCCAGGGCTTTGGTTTGGATCATCCAGTTCAGTAATTTAATCAAAAGAAACAGTGTAAATTTTCCCCACAACAGAAAGCAAACTAATAGGCCTATAATTTGCAGGGTTAGATCTAGCACCCTTCTTAAAAATGGGGACCACTACTGCAGCACTCCAGCCGGGAGATGTTATTCCAGAGTTATTGATAGCAGTAAAAAGTGCTGCCAAAAGAGGTAGCCACCAGTCCTTAAAGGGCTTGATAAACTCAATGTGAATTAAATCCACCTCAGGAGATTTATGGTTTTTGAAAGAGTCCACTAAAGCTTCAATCTCAGCCTCTGTGACAATGGGCCAAGCGGAAAAGTCTCAAAATTAAGTGATGAAGTAGAATGCAACTGAGAATCTGAGGCACTAAAGTAAGTGCTAAGATATTCCATCCAAGACCGGGGTGATACCGGGAATATAGCCTGTGCCGATTGACTTCTAGTCGGGCCATTGACTAATTGCGAACATTTTCTTTGGTCCTTTGCATCAGCTGCTTGAAGCAAATCCCTCCAGTGGGCCTCCCAGTACTCTTTTTTAGACTTAATTAGAGATCTGTATTCTACTCTAAGGGCTGCATACTCTGGGGGCAGCTGAGGGGAACACCCCTTCCTATAATCTTGATATATTAAGTTTAATGTGACTCGGGCAGCCCGACAATCCTTATCAAACCAAGGTTGCCCCTTACTCCTATATGTTGTTGTTGATTGTTTAGTTAAGGACTGAATTTGAAATGTCAAGTTACTTATCAGCTGTAAATATGAATTTATCGAGGTCAGATGGCTTAAGGGGTGCAAAATCTCTTCCCTAAACTGGGAAATTAAAGGCTGAAAAAGGTAACCAGATAGTGAGGAAGCCAAGACCTCATCCCATTTTGGTGCCCTAACAATATCCATAGCAGTGTAATCATAATTTGATGAAATTTTTAAATCCTTCCCAACTGCCACAGAAAATAAAGAAAAAAACCACAGGAAGGTGATCCCCAACCAAAATAGCACCAATTGCAAAATCAGTAATATGACAAAGAACAGCAGATGAAACAAGGGCATAGTCTATAACGTTAGTGCCTAAGGCTCCCATATGGGTAAACTCCCCATCCGCGTCCCTAAACCCCGAGCCATTTAATATATATAGTTCTTGCCTAAGGGCCAACGTGGCCAATCTAATCCCAGAGGTATTTATACGGATGTCTTTTGATCTTCTAGGGTTTAGAAGATCCTCTGGCACCTAAGGGCGTACATCACAATATTGCGCAATAGCCTGATCATCTGAACCCATCCTCGAATTAAAATCCCCAGCCATTATAATTAATCCCCCTGGATATTTAAGGGTAAGTTCTTCTATGAACCTTTTCAGAGTTGCCCACATAGCTGCCCTATACGATCCGGCCGTGCAAGGAGGGATATACACCGTGACAACTACCAATCCCAGGGCCAATTGTGGAGATGTTACAATTTCCTTGATCGTGATAGGGTCACTCTGAGCTATAAGGCATCCCAACCCACCACATGCACCCCGCCTTGAGCCGAAAGTCACAGCCGGTAGCTCAAAGGCTATATAACCCTCAAATTCCAGTGGGGACTTTAACCATGTTTCTTGTATTAAAGTAACCTGAACATTTCTTATGTATGAGTTAAAATCAGGTACATCCACATGCCTGGCCCAACCGGCAATATTCCAAGAACACACAGAAATGTCAACAAGGGTCAGTTGATCAAATTGTCATGGTGTAACAGACAGAGCTTCCTTTAATACTCTATAAGGTAAATTTCCTTTAAGACTCCCATCTACTTGAGAAGGAGGAGGATCAGTTAATAAGGCTTGCTCAGTTTCATCCGAGACAGGTTGCTGGGGAAGATTGAGACTACCTCCTTGATTTCTTTCTTCCCCACCCCCTACGCTAAAGGGGGGAGGACCATCACTATTGCAGTCTTCCAAGTCCAGTCTACCGGACATAGATCATTTATTGATAGACCAAGCCCCTTCAGTGGGTAACTTGGGGCGTTTATAGACGAGACAAAAAAGGTGGCTGATCCTTTGATCAGCCGCCTTTCTTGCCGCTCGTCTACATGCCTGGGCTGCTTTTAAATCCGCGTCGGAGGGGGCAGGCGATCCTGCCCCCTCCGACGCGGATTCCCGGAGTGCCGGCTTTACGCCGCACTTCCTGGTCCCGTGCGCGAGTGCGCATGCGCAGAAGGGCGCACATGTGCACTCGCACTCTGCGCCGTGTCTGAACATCAGACACGGCATGCAGAGACGCCGCGGCAGGAAAACCCGGCGTTTAGCGATCCCGCTTGTAAGCGGGATCGTCTATAAACTTGGTCTGATTGCTTGAGATCAATCCTGATCACATTGGGGAAACCCCAAAGTGACTTCCCCTGGTCTGGGGGTTCCAGTTGAAAACTTTCACCAGCCTCCTGTACCAGAGACCCAATCTCCTCGGTATGTGCCACAAGGTTTCTTGCTGATTCTATTACCGCAAGCTCAGATACGCTTGAGCTTTGTCTCTGGTCCTGACCAGGCTTCTGCGGGCGCTTAGCTATATTCAGCAATCTATCATTAACAGGTAGCATCACAAGCTCACCCATTTCCTCTCCTGGGTCTCTAGCATTATGGAGGATCTCCCCCTCAGAGGGATTAGATGCAAAACTGGCAGTTCTTACCTGGGGGAAAGGGGAGGGACAAGCAGAATGACAGCAGCCTCCTCCAATCACAACGGCCCCAGTCCTCCAAGCACCAAACACAGTCCGCAGCTCGGCCACAGGGCCCCGCCCTGGCAGTTCTTACCTGTGGGAAAGAGGAGGGACAAGCAGAATGGCAGCAGCCTCCTCTAATCACAATGGCCCCAGTCCTCCCAGCACCAGACACAGCCCTCCCACTTTAACTATTGATCCGCAGCAATTGCTTGTAGCACGGGCACTCGTGAATTCTGGGGCATCAGGAACTTCATCGATTCCAGTCTCGTTCAGGCCCGTGCTTTCCCCGTAGAAGCCAAGTCCCATCCAGAGCCGGTGCACTCAATCGATGGGTCCCCGTTGATCTCGGGCCCCATCACACGACAAGCCACCCCTTTGTCTTGTGCCATTGGAGCGCACCGAGAATACATTGTATTTGATATAGTGTGCACCCCTTTATTCCTTGTGGTTCTAGGGTTACCATGGTTGTGCCAACACAACCCCTCTATTCTATGGACAAGGAAGCAATTACGTTTTACATCAGACTACCGTTCCCGTACATACTTGAGACCCATGAGAATTGAAGGACCGCCCCAAACAATGCGTGGAAGCAACCCAAACAATGAATCAAAGCTCCCGAAGGAGAATGTGGACTATGCAGACGTATTCAGCAAGGTTCAGACAGCAGAGCTGCCACCTCACCCATCATACGATTGCTCGATTGGCATGCTTCCCGGTAAAGAACCTCCCTTCAGCAGGATCTATGCGTTGTCAACTCCAGAGCTAAGTGCACTTCACCAGTACCTAGGTGAGAACTTGAAGAATGGCTTCATCCGGCACACCTCCTCACCTGCCGGCACCCCCATATTTTTTGTCCCTAAGAAGGATGGAAGGCTCCGACCCTGTATCGACTATCGGGGGTTAAATTCCCTCATGGTAAAGAATCGTTACCCCCTACCCCTGATTCCAGAGCTGCTAAATCATCTACAAAGGGCCCACGTGTTCACTAAATTAGACCTTCAAGGGACCTAAAATTTGGTTCGGGTCCGAGATGGGGATGAATGGAAAACAGTGTTTCGCACTCGTTATGGGCACTTGGAGTACTTAGTAATGTCATTTGACCTAGCCAACGCACCAGCCACATTTCAATATTTAATTAAGGACATTTTTCAAGACATCCTGGACCTTTTTGTCATAGCCTATTTGGATGATATTTTAATCTACTCTATTTCACTTCCCCAACATCTGCACCATGTACGCCAAGTATTACAACGACTCCGACAACACAAATTGTAGAGTAAACAGGAAAAGTGTGCCTTCCATCTAAGCACAGTGGACTTCTTGGGCTTTATTTGATTCCTTCAGGGCTTACAAATGGACCCCCACAAGATGGATGCAATTAAACAATGGCCAGCACCCAAGGCAGTCAAGCCCTTACAACGTTTTTTAGGTAGCACAAATTATTACCGCCAGTACATTCACAATTATGCGGAAATAACCAAACCCCTTACACAGCTCTTAAAGAAGAACCAGGACTATCTGTGGGGACCCGAGCAACTATATAGTTTTGATGACCTTAAAAGGGCCTTCTTGACGGCCCCTATCTTACAGCACCCAGACTTTCAAAAACCTTTTCAGGTTGAGGCAGATGCATCAAGTAGTGCCATAGGGGCCATATTATTGCAAGAAGCAGGAACAAACTTCCAACTGCTCCCGTGCGCTTATTACTCATGACAACTCACCTCAGCGGAGCAAAATTACACAATATTCAATTGAGAACTCCTTGCCATCAAGGCAGCCTTCAAGACTTGGCGCCATTATCTCGAAGGAGCACAGTACCCAGTGACTGTTGTGACCAACCATAAAAACCTGACCTTCCTCCAAACAGCCCAAATATCCAATGCCCGGCATGCATGGTGGGCTCTGGTTTTTGCCCGTTTTTTGTTTACCCTGCAGTATTGCCCCGGAAAAATGAATGTCCTAGTAGATGCCTTATCTTGGTATCATGAAGGGCGAGACATGAACGTACGAGCTCAGGGACCGATCTTAGACAGCAAGGTGTTTGCAGGAACGTATTTACCCATAGAACAACTCCAACAAGCCACCGACAATGAACTCATTGTGACAGATGACCCAGCTTACATTAAAGAAAATGGCCTGATCCGACGACATGGATAGGTTGTGGTTCCTCCCATCTTGTAGACCTCATATCCTGTGGTTTCACCATGACGCACCGCTTGCGGGGCACCCTGGACAAGAACGGACCTATGCGTTAATTCGCAGGGCCTTCTGGTGGCCTGAACTCCTGCATGACATACAACATTGCGTACAGAGGTGCCCTACATGCACACACACCAACATTCCATGGAGAGCCCTATAGGGACTCCTCCAAATAACAGCCCCACCCCAGGGACCCTGGCAACGAGTAGGCCTTGTCTTTATTGTGAAACTACCCCCGTCTCAAGGCTACAACACCATCCTTGTGGTCATAGACCATTTCACTAAGTTGGCTCACTTCATGGCACGTAAAGGACTGCCTTCAGCTCATCAGACCGCACTTCTGTTTATACACCACATAATGAGGTTGCGCGATTGACCAATGGAACTAATAAGTGATAGAGGCTCCCAATTCGTCTCTCGCTTTTGGGTCGCCTTGTTTAAAGCCCTTCAAGTACAATTGAAACCTACCACTGCGTATCACCCCCAGGCCAATGGCCAAGTACAACGGATCAATCAGAATTTTGAACAGTACCTCCGGTGTTACACAAATTACTTACAGGATGATTGGTATACATGGTTACCTATGGTGGAATTCGCTTATAACAATGCCCCCAACGCTTCTCTTGGGGACTCCCCCTTTACGTAATCTTCGGGTTCCACCCTCAGCTAGGGACCACGAACCTGCCCCCTGTTCACGTACCTGCAGCTGGAGTGCTGACCCAGCAGATCCATGAAACACAGACCTTAGCTAAACAAGTCCTGGAGCAATCTTGACGCCAGTATAAACACCAGGCAGATGAACATCATAGACCCGCACCCATCCTGAACCCTGGAGATCTAGTCTGGATAGACAGCAGGCACTATCCATTGACTCACCCCTCCAAGAAACTGGATTGTAAGTACATTGGTCCTTACCCTATCCTCCGCCAACTGAACGAGGTCACTTTATACCATACGCCTCCCGCCCCATGTCAAAATTTATCCCACATTTCATGTATCTCTTTTGAAACCAGCGACTGGCCCTCCGGTTGTGGATGCTTCCTCCATGCTTAGGACCCCTATTGTTGTCAACACCGAATATGATGTGAGGGCCATCTTGGATCCCAAACTACGCTGGGGTCACCTCCACTATTTGATAGATTGGGCGGGCCATGGGCCTGAAGAGCGCTCGTGGGAACCTGTGACCAACGTCTCGGCTCCTCGGCCTCTTTCATCTTCGCCACCCCGAGAAGCCGGGCCCTTGCTGGGTCCTTGACCGGGGGAGGGTGTGTACTGTCAGCCCTCGTGGTGCTCTGCACCGTGGGGAGGGGCCTCTCCTCCATGCCCGGTGGCAGCCCCCACCCCCCACATTTGAATGCAACCTAGCGCCGCTACCAAACACCATGGCGTTGGAGGCCCCAGCACAGCATCCAGTTGCCGAGGCAACCCACCCGGACTCTGCCAACCTGGAACTCCAACCCTCCACCTCCTGGGACGTGAGGGCATGGCCTGAGCGGCGTCCCACGTGACTCAAGGCGCGCAAGGGGGAGGGGCCAGGTCTTTAAAGCTCGGCACTGGAGATCACACAGCGCCGGTGATCAGAGTGGAGAGACTGGCCCAAGCTAAGTGTATTTTTGTGCTATTGTCTTGCTGTTGTGCTTAACCTTGAGAGCGCAATACTGTGTTGTGAGGGTACCCTTGTGTCCTTCCACACACACCCCGAGTGAGAGTGAGTGATTGTGAGTGTGGGTGGGTTGAGTGCACGAGCCCTTCCCCCCCCCCTCCCTGGGGTCTCTGCCTTCCCCCCTGCTGCTCGAAATCGCTTCCCTATTGTCCCATGGACCTAGACCCTGTTCCTGCCTTCCCCAACACCTCCAGCACTAGCGTTCCCCCTCCCCCCCTTCGTATAAGAGTGAGTCCGTGGAGCGGTGACATAGGGCCTGGTGTTGCATTCTCCGCTATGAGCTCTGCACCCTATGATGATAGATGCCTGGTCTCCTTGAGATCTATTGGGCTACCACACTATCTTGCTGGGCATTCTCCCCCCCACGGGCCCCCTGCAGAGCATAGCAGCAGAGTAGACGAGTGAGTGCACCCTTCTCATCTCCCCTTTTCCCCCACCCCTGTGACTGTAAGAGCCTTAATACCTCTCTCAAACTGAAGCTTTTTTCATTTAAAAATGTCCCTGTTTTTTTTAAAGGGGAATGCACTAAATCCCCCCTGCTGCCACATACCAACCTGAGTGTGATTGGCAGCCAAGCAGCCAGTCAGCAAGTTTCCCTTTCAGCTCAAACTTTGCTCCCAGTTGTACAAAACAAAATAAAAAATTCCTGCTGATGAAACTGACAGCCTTATCAGTTTCATCAGCATGGGAGGAGGGACTGAAGTGGCCTAATAGGGTGTTATTAAATTATATGCAACCCTGCATGGCCACCCAGGAGCCATGTATCCAACCGACTATCTGAAGGTGGAGTGGGAGGATACACGCTCCTATGAGCCATGGAGCACCTATGCATGGCCAATCACGGAGCACTGCCGAGAAATGCGGAGCGCTCCATGCAGGGCAAGCCAAATAGCTCCATGGCAATGGGCGGCCATGGAGCCCCTGCCTGTATGAAGTGGGACAGCCAGCTATGCCAGCAGACCAGTCCACTGCTCATAGGCACTGTGGGCAGGGGGGAGAGGCCTTTGCAAGTCACAAGAACTGGCTGAGAGTGCTAGGAAGCCTGGGTTCACCAGTGTTCATGCAAGGAACATGTCAATTGCAAAGGCCAGCCCAGCGCACCTCCCCCATGGTCTGTGGAAGAGGGAGTGCATGGTGGCTTGCCTCCGTGGCCGGGATAGCCACGCTAGAAGATGCCCGTTTGAATCCTTCCCCAGCACTCCACCTGAGTGTGTGCTCTGCGGCAGTGCCACTCAACAGCCATGGACCCCACCCACATTATTTTGCTCATTTAAAAACACCCAGATCCCTCTTTACCAGAGTGTTTCCCTTTCAGCTCCAAGCTCTCTCAGTTGTGTGTCTAAAGGAATTCTATACATAAGAACATAATAAGTGCCATACTGGGTCAGACCAATGATCCATCGAGCCCAGCATCCTGCCTCTGACAGTGGCCCGTCACGGGGGCCTGGGAGAAGCACCCAACCGGTCACCATGCTATCCATTCCCTGTGGGTCATCCCCAGGTTCCCGACAGTAAAGGGTTTTGTTCCCCAATCCTATCTGGCTGCTAATGGAACTATCTTCCAGAAACTTGTCCAAACCTCTTTTAAACTCAGCTATACTGCTGGCCTTGACCACCTCCCGTGGCAGTAAATTCCACAACCTAATTGTACGCTGAGTGAAAAAATACTCTCTTTTGTCTGTTTTTACTCTGCCACCTGTGAGTTTCATGGAGTGTCCCCTAGTTTTAGTACTAGTTGAGAGGGTAAATAACCATTCCCTGTTTACAAGTTCCACACCACTCATGATTTTATAGACCTCTATCATATCTCCTCTCAGCCGTCTCTTTTCCAAGCTGAAGAGCCCCAACCTATCAAGCCTCTCCTCATACGGGTGCTGTTCCATACCCTGGATCATTTTTGTTGCCCTTCTCTGTACCTTTTCTAGTTCCGCTATGTCTTTTTTGAGATGGGGCGACCAGAACTGCACACAATATTCAAGGTGCGGTCGCACCATTGATTTGTATAGAGGCATTATGACATCCTCAGTTTTATTCTCTATTCCCTTGCGAATAATTCCTAACATTCTATTTGCTTTTTTGACCGCTGCGGCACACTGGGCTGAGGATTTCAGTGTATTATCCACAATCACTCCCAGATCCTTTTCCTGAGTGGTAACTCCTAGCTTAGTACCCAGCATTGTGTACTCATAATTTGGATTATTTTTCCCAATGTGCATCACTTTGCACTTGTCCACATTAAATCTCATCTGCCATTTAGATGCCCAGGCACCCAGTCTTGTAAGATCTTGCTGCAGCTCCTCACAGTCTGCTCGTGTTCTGACTACTCTGAATAACTTGGTGTCATCTGCAAATTTGATCACCTCACTCTTAACACCCTTTTCCAGATCATTAATGAATACATTGAAAAGAACTGGTCCCAGTACAGATCCTTGGGGCACACCACTTTTTACATTCCTCCATTGTGAAAACTGGCCATTTAGGCTGCTTTTAAACGAGGGCGCGCTGAAGCACCTCCCAAACGCCGCATTAAAGCAAAGCCGCCGGAAGTGGCGTTCTCCCCGTTGCCAGCGGCGGCGGCGGCTGGAGACACGGGGCTTTGGAGCGGCGCGTTCTTAAGCCTGATAATTGAAGTCTTAAGAACGCGCCGCTGCAAAACCCTGTGTCTCCAGCCGCCGGCGCCGCCGGCAATGGGGAGAACGTCACTTCTGGCGGCTTTGCTTTAATGCGGCGTTTGGGAGGCGCTTCAGCACGCCCTCGTTTAAAAGCAGTGTCAGTCCCACTCTTTGCTTCCTATCCTTTAACCAGTTACCAATCCATAGCAAAGCACTACCTCCTATCCCATGGCTTTTTCATTTTCTCAAGAGTCGTTTATACAATTCATGTACAATTCCTTAATGCAAGACCCCTCCTTTTAGAGAATTTCCCTTGCAGTCCTGAGCTTTGTCACTTTCACTAGAGTGTTTGGTTCCAAACCAAGAGCAGTAGCTGTGTCAGTTTCATCTGCTGAGGAGTTTACTTGGTAACTAGAGTAGACAGTGGATTTCCCTTTCAGCCCCTGCTATGTTACTTCCACCAGCAGATTTTTTCCCCCACCTGGGAGCAGCCTCCTCAATTTCTTGGAAAGGAGGAAGAAGGAGGGGCTATTGCTTTGCAGACCCCTCCTCCTCAAAGTGCTTCCCTTGCAGCCCTGCCCAAAGGGATTCTGTCCAACTCAGGTAGAATTCTTCAATGCACGTAACTCCATACAGTCTGTCTTGACTCTGTTCTTTTGCCAAAGGGGAGAGGGAAGTGAGGAAACCATGGAGAGGAAACTGAAAGACGCTGAGAGGGGGTCAGTCCTCACACCTGTCATTCCACCCAGTTCCCCATCATTCCAGTTGCTCCTGGTGGCTTCATACTTGTTATTCTGCCCAAACCCCAATCATTCCAGCCACTCCTGGTTGATTCTTAGGTGTCATTCCATGCAGCCCCCCGTTATTCCCGTCGCTCCCTCTGGCCTCTTACTTGTTATTCCATCCAGCTCCCCATCATTTCAACCATTCCTGGAGACCTTCTACCCATCATTCCACCCTGTCCCTCCCCCCAAATTCCCATTTCTCCCATTGACCTCCTATCCATTATTCCACTCAGCCCCTTGTAACTCCAGCTGCTCCTAGTGCCGTTCTGTCATTCCACTCAGACTTGTGTCATGCCAGCCACTCAGTAGTCTCATATCCATCATTCAACACACCTCTCCCCCTGCCCTAACTCTAGATGCTCCGAATGGCTTCCTACCCTAAGGTTGACATTGGGTGTCTTCAGACGTTACGAGATCACGGTGAACCACAGTGAATACCCACCTATGGTCACCGTGTCTCGTACGTCTGTTTGCGGCGCGCCAGATGTTGGCCACGGTCAATCCCCACATGGGGTCCGTTTGAACCACGCTTCCCGGGCTAGCCGGGGGAAGGTCCCGGGAAGCGTGGTCAAACGGACCCCGGGCCGTGACCAAGGAAAAGTCACGTCTGGCCGCGCGCCACGGCCCGGGATCCCCGGTGGGATCCCGGGCCGTGGCACTTTCGGCCGCATTGGCCCCGCCGCCCGCCCTTCTCCTCGGAGGGCGGGCGGCGGGGTGCGTGGAGAGGGCGGGGCCTTGCGGCCACACGTTGCGCCGCGCGGCCCCGGCCCCTCCCACTTTCCCCACCGGGATTCCCCCGGCACGTCTGTTGTGCCGTTACGGGGTGACCCCGGCGGGGAACAAAGCCGGTGGTCCAGGTACGGGGCCAAAGGGCCCCGTATCGTCTGAAAATACCCATATATGCAAATATTTAGAGGTCACTTGTGCGAAATACAAGTTACAGGGCTGCATTGGACCCAGTGCAGCCCTGCAACCAGTATTTCTCATGTGTCCTCTTAAAAACATGTATATATGGCAGCCTAAGGTCCCACCTGCCGTTCCACCCAGTTCTCCTTCTCATGTTTCCATTTCCTTGACATGGCTTCCTCACATTTTCCCCCTCCTGACCTTTTTTAGCACCCTGCCCACCCACGCTCTTTGACATTTCAGATCCTCCCCTATTCTCTTTGTTTCAGTTAAGCATCTGCCATTGTATTGGCATTCCCAAAGCCCCATTACTTCCAATTGGTATTCCTGTTGTTTCCAATCAGTATTCCTTGTCCCTTGCTAATACACAGTGGCAACTGGTGAACCTTTAGACTGATGGGACAGTGGACTGGGCCACTTGGGGATAGGGTCACTTAAATGTACACGTTACTATAGAATATACAATGAATTTTTAAAAAAACAAACCACCACACAATGCATTTCTGCACCTCTTCTCAGCAGAGAACATGCCTCTGGGGAAGGGTTGCAAGTTAAACATCTAGTTTTAGTATGCATCTAATCCAGAGACTCTCCTGAAGTCTTATCTGGCAGTTTGTCTTCTGGGACTGAAATCATCTGCTGCAGGAGCAAGACACACAACTAAGCTGAATATATATATATATATATATATATATATATATATATATATATATATATTTCTTTCCTTCCATCTGCTCACCCACACAGGGAATACAATCATTGTAAAAATGGTGAGTGAGTGAGAAGAATGAATTACTGCAGGAGAGGCAAGACAAGTTGTCTTCTGCTAAGATTGTGTCTTGTTTTTGCAGCCCGATAGTTTTAATTCAAAAAGGCAAAGCAGTTCCTCAGATCCAACTGCAGGAGTGTCCCAGGATGCCCTCTTGAAGGTATCAGGAGCGTTGTGGGTGGCGACTGTGGAGAGGGTATTTGTCCCCAGATCTTCCCTCCTTCCACTGACAATGCAAGACCTGGCTGTTCCACCAGGCTTTTAGCAGGGGAGATGGGTAGAAGTGGGGGTGGGGGGTGTTGGGTTTCTTTGTTTTTGCTCCAGCAGTTTTTGTGATGTATTGTTTTTAAGAATTTTATATTTGTCTTTTATATTCATGTGTTTTCTTACTTGTTGTGAGCCACCCCAAGCTGCTGGAGGCAGAATGGGTTGTGTGATACTAAATGCTAAAATAAATAAGTTAATAAATAAATAAATAAATAAATAAATAAAAATTTAAGAGAGTAACCCTCATTTCATAGCCCTACAGTTCTATAGAACATAATGGACATTCTTTATTTACATCACAGAGGTCCCTTATTCCAAACCCCACAGCTCCATGAGTCATAAGAGATGTCCCTTTTTCAGTATCCCTCAACTCTGGAGAGTGTCCCTTTGTAGCAGGTTTGGGCTTGCTAAGGTATAAGTGTTGTCAGGATCTGGTCACCACTCAATCTCAACACAAGGAATTAGCAATATCCATTTTATGCATATATACACGGTCCAACACACTCTCTATTCAACTTAACTAGTGCCAGGCAAGCAACTCTTCCAAGCCCCCACAACTATCTATTTCTAAGTTCAGCCCCATAACAGACCTCAGGCCGAGCACACTCACTGTTCCCAAGTCTAGTTCTCTTCAGCTCCAGCCAATCAACATAGTCAATGCAGCTTTCTCTTTTTCAGCAGGCTTCAGCACCATAAAATTGCCTTCAGAAACTCCTCACTCCACTGAATCCAAGAGCAGACTGATCATCTCTTAAGCAGGCTGCCCTCTTATAGTCCTGAGTGGGCATGGCCAAGCTCCACGCTTTCCTGGTTTCACACTGTTACGGTCTCTCCATAATCTTTTGTTAAAGGCAGCCATACTGTGCTGTTTCCTGCTACACCCTTATTTATGAATTTTTTATCTAGTCACCCTACTGAGAAGTCTGCCCTTTTACTCTTAGAGAGAGAATGTGGTTGTTGTGTTGGTCCCAAATGTGAGAGATGGAGACAAAGTAGTTCAAATGATATCTTTTATTGGACCAACTTCTGTTGATGAGAATATGCAAGCTTTTGGGCCACACATGGACATTCCACAGGCGTGTAGCATAGCAAATCAGGAATATATAAACTGAGCAAATGCAGTACAGGTATATATGAGAAGGCATGAAGTGACATGGGTGGGAGTGGATAAGACAAAATTATTTAGAGGGGAGGGGTTAGAGTGGGAAGAGAGATAAGACATTTAAAAACAGAACTGTAAAAATTATAGAACGACAGGATCAGCTCTATAGTTAAGGTGCCTGAATCACTGTGTTAAAATCACAAACATTCTATTCAATATAAAATCAGGATGATTTTTCCTATCACTGTAAAGTTTATCAGGAAGGACTGCTTGGGTGAGGGGTAGAGCGGAACCATTCAAGAACAATTCCACCCACTCCAGCCCAGACCCACAAGTGGGCCACCAATATCCAATGATCAACTATGTCAAAAGCAGCTGATAGATCCAATAGGCCCTGATCCAATTAATGACCAAGGTTGTCAACCAAGGTCACAAGTGCAGTCTTAGGCCACTTTTAGACGTGCAGCTGGATCAGGCGCGGGACCGGCAAAACAGCCGCGGCGCTGTTTTAGACAAACCGAAAGCAGAAGTTGTGCGCGTCATCCGAGGCCGCGCATTCTTTTCCGGCCGCGTATGTCACCCCAGAGAGATCAGGGTGGTTCGCTCGCGGTCGGCAAAGAATGCGCGGCCCCGGATCACGTGCACAACTTCCGCTTCCGGTTCGTCTAAAACAGCGCCGCGGCTGTTTTGCCGGTCCCGCGCCTGATCACAGCTGCATGTCTAAAATCGGCCTCAGTGCCATAACCCGGGTGAAAACCAGACTGTGAGGGATCAAGAAAACTGATGTGGTCCAGATGCCCCTGAAGCTGCTGATCCACCACCCGTTCAATAAACATCCCTAAAAAGGGGAGGTTAGAGACAGTCTGATAGCTGGCAAGGGAGTCAACGTCAAGCGACGGCTTCTTGAGCAGAGGTTGCACCACAGCCTCCTTAAGGCATCCCAAAACTCTGCCCTCCCGAAGGGAGGCACTGACCACCCCAACCAGCAACGGCCCCCTGGTTTTGACCAACCAGGATGGGCATGGAACTAATTCACAAGATGTGACTCTAACCATCCCAAGAACATCCCCCACACCAGCGGATGACACCCACTGAAATTGATCCCACAAAACTGGACAAGATGGGACATCCATAGCCTCTGGATCAAAGTCGTGGTGAATGCAAGCGATTTTATCCATGAAATAGTCAATAAACATGTCACAGCGAGCACTGGAAGACTCCAGCTCCAGGTGGAGGGAGGCCAGACTGACCAGCCTCCTCACCACCCAGAAAAGCTGAGCTGGATGAGACTTTGTGGCTGCTATGAGAGCAGCAAAGAACCTCTTCTTTGCTGTCTACACAGCCACAGCATAGGTTTTTAAACTAACTCTATGCTGCAATCTGTCGTCTTCAGTGCGAGTATGATGCTACCGCTGCTCTAACCGCCTCCCTTCCTGCTTCAGCCGCCGTAGGTCCTCCATAAACCATGGGGACCTGCATTACCAATGCCCAAGAAGCAGACACCTAGGAGCCATCAGGTCAATGGCCTCAGTCAGCAAGGTGTTCCAAAGAGCCATGAGGTCACTGAGTGAACGGCTATCAAGGTCAGAAGGTAATTTCCGAAGAGCGTTCTGAAACCCTTCTGTTTCCATTAGCCTCCAGGAGTGGACCAACTGAACTGGCCCAGCACCTTTCCGGGGACTAGTGGAAATAGCAGGAGGAAACAAACAGGAAGGGACAACAAGACAACAGGAAGGTGACTAATGATCCACCCAGTTTCCTGTCTCTGCAGGCCTGGCTTTTATACCGCAGGCAGGCAACCGGAAAGCTGGGAGTGTGGCGCAAGGCTGAGGAGGAGTGTGGCCAGTGCTGGGGAAGGTCTTTAGTGCCAACCCCGGGCAGAGTGAGTCAGTGGTGCTGTGGAGTCAGCCACCACCTCCAGAGCCGTCAGGGTGCCAATTCAACCTACGTCCTTACCATTGTTTAGCTTGGGCAGCAATGATACTTAGGTGGTGGATTGAAATGTTTGTGGCACAAAGGTAGCCTTGTTGCTGCAGCTGTATAGCACCAAACCACACATTATGGGTGAACTCACATGTATCTCTGCTAAACTCGGATGTCTCCAGGGTCCCGGAAGCTGCATAATGTTTTGGATGATCTCCAGATTGCTGTTGTGTGTGAGTGAAGCACTCCTGATTTTCAGTGCCACTTTAAACTCTGATCTGACGTTTACATCTGATGTATTCATCAGATCCGAGTTTGAAGCAGGACTGGAACTCAGAGTGTCTCACTCACACACAACAGCAATCTGGGCATCATCCAGAGCCGATTATACAGCTTCCGGGGTCCCATGGACATCGGAGTTAGCAGTGTTATGTGTGAGTTCACCCTGTATATGATGGATGGTGTTATTTGTGGATAGACTTTAATCTTCAGTATTTTGTGGTGGAGGGAGTGTTGGCAGATTTGTCTGAGGTGACACCAGACCATGAAAGCTCTTTTCTTTATTAATTATTAATTATTATTAATTATTATTATTATTATAAACATGTATATAGCGCCAGTAGTGTGACCTTGTGCTGTACAGAACATAGAAATAGACACGGTCCCTGCCTGTGGCTTACAATCTAAAAGACAAGGAGGGGGAGACAGGGAGAGGGGACAGTGGGAGAGACAGGGGAAAAGACCAATAAACATTCAAGCGGATGCGAAGTCTCAGGTGCGTGTGCTTGGCTTGGTTACAATCAGGTTGGTTGCAGCAGTCTGCAGAGGAGGGCAGACAGTAAGCATATGGGGAACAACTATCAGACATTGGGAAAGGCAGCGAGGAAAAAGATGGTCTTGAGAAGGGATTTGAAGGAGCGGAGGGAGGGGGCAAGGCGGATGTGGGTAGGGAGGGAGTTCCAGGCATGGGGGGCAGCGAGGGAGAAGGGT
>QEPC01001877.1:2016356-2032986 GCA_003113815.1 Sphenodon punctatus | reverse complement strand
CCTACATCTATGCTAAGTCCTAAGACTAGGTGTGTTCAAGAGGGAGGAAGGAAGCTCTCTGAGACACAAAGAGATGAGAAATCTCCTGGGGGAGGAGATTGACCAATCAGGTCCTGACAGGAGTAGGACAGATAGGATGGGGGAAGGGTTCCCTGATCTGTCTGTCTACTCCTGCTGTTTCTAGCAAACAAACAGATGATGTGCTTAGGGGGGATGCAACTAAAGGAATGTATTTCCAACAGTAAGAAGGAGGTTTCACACACACACACACACACACACACACGCACTCTGTTACTCTTATTTAAGTTATATTGTCAACAATCTAGCACACTTTGTTCCTGTTCAGGATCAAGGCTCCACTGTGCTATGCACCGTATACACCCAGTTAAAAAAATGTAGCACTTTGCCCTCAATAAGATTCCAATTTTTAAAAGGCAAGTAAATGACCAATGAAGTGGCGAGTATGGGATAAATCAAAGAGAGTTTTTTAATACATACTAGTCAATTTTCAGAGTCTTCACTGCCTGCCAATAGCTTTCTAGGCACAAATCAAGGTGTTGGTTTCAACCGGGAAAGCCCTAAAGAGTTTGCGTCCCAAATAGCTGAAAAACCATCCTATTCCTCATATCCCATCGTGGCCTTTGAGGTCAGCCAGGACTCGGAACAACCTCTTGCTGGTACCATCTTCCCTGCAAGCTTCCACAACAAGGGCACACAGAGAGGTGTTCTTGGTGGTTGCCCCAGAACTATGGAACTCCCTCTCCTTGGAGATTTGTTGAAGTTGGAGCGTTGTCATCTTCCGGAAGAGATGTAAGACCTTTCTGTTTGGCCAGGCATTTGGAAGGGATAGGGTTGGGTGGGATTGGGTTTTGGGGTTAGGCTCAGAGGATTGGAGTGTGTTTTTTAAAGAGGATTTTAAATGGGTTTTTTAATGTTGGAAGCCACCCTGAGTCTTAATGGGAAGGGGGGGGGATAAATACATTTCTATATTATAGTAGCTGAGATGCAGGCCTGTTGTGCTAGGTACTGTATATGCCTATAGTAGGCTTGTCTACATAGATTTTCATTTCAGGGTTAGACTATATATAATAATTAGAGACAAAGTCATTCAGTTGATACAGTATCTGTTATTAGACCAACTTCTGTTGGCAAGGATATGTAAGCTTTCAGACCACACAGGGTCCTTCCTCAGGCTGGAAACTGTTAGAACCAAAGACTGAACACCACAAGACAGGTACACACACACACACACTACTAGGGAGGGTGCTGGCATTTCATAGTCAAACTAAAAGAAAATGCAAATGTAGGCTGTGTAAAATTTCCATCAGGGAAGCAGGAATAGGAAGGGAGTATTGATGAGGTGGTCATTAGCATTTTGAAACAAAGTAGGGAACACAGAAGAGGTGTGGAGTGACTCAGTAGGGGGCTATGGAGAGGAAAGTCAAGCATTTACAAACAGAAACCAATAATAAAATGATGACCTATGTAAATACAGGGAGGTGACTTGAGAAGAGAGAGAGAGAAAGGAGGGGGTAGTTAATAAAGCCTCTACAAATGGAGGGAACACAGCAGGTGGGATAAAAAGCAGGCTAGAGTTATGCATTTTTGTAATTACTTATGAAGCCTAAATCAATATTTGTATTTATGTATTTATATTTTTACCCTTCTATTTCCAAAGGCTCAGGGTGGCTTACAATATTTAAACACAAAATACATTAAAATCTCTTTAAAACCCTCACCCTCACCCCTAAACCCACCCATCCCAACCACTATCCCTGCCTGCTTTGCCAAAAAGAGAGGATTTACATCGCCTCCAGAATATTTTCAGGCTTGGGAGGCAGTCCTTCAGTTACGTGGGGCCCAGGCTATTTAGGACTTTAAAGGTCAGAACCAGCACCTTGAATTGTGCCCAGAAAGCTATAGGTAGCCAGTGCCGCTTGTGAAGCACAAGTGTAGAGTGCTCATGGTACACATGTTGAGTCCATTGTTTTGATTATCCAATAAAGTTATGAGTTTTAGTTCCCAACCCCTTCTTTAAAGGTGTTGTACAGGTTCCCATTCAGGACAAGGGCAGAGAGATCAGTAATTTAATAATTGTTCTGGGAGAAGCAAGTACCCACAGTTAAATCAGTGCGTTTGCCCATCATTTTTTTCCCCCTGAGAGCGCTCATACATTTGTGTTAGGATTGATGTGTAAGCATTTTAACCCTTACAATTATAATCCCATGTGGGGTAGAAAAACAGCAAGTCAGCCAGAGAAATGACTTGGTCATTCATCTATTGTGTGAACAGGCTGATGCTCTATCCATTAAACAACATGACCGTCACATTTCCTATTGCTTTATGTAGGGTTTCCATGTGTCCCTCATTTTAAGTGAATATCCCTTGTTTCAGAGTCCTACAGCTCTGTAGAGTATAATAGATGTCCCTTATTCTGAACCCCACATTATTAATTATTATTGTTATTATAAGCATTTATATATAGCGCCAGAAGTGTACCTGGTGCTTTACAGAGAATAAAATAGACACAGTCCCTGCCCGAGAGCTTACAATCTAAAGACAAGGGGAGGGGAGACAGGGAAGGGGGAACAGAGGGAGAGACAAGGGATGCAACATTCACGAGGATGTGAGAACTCAGGTACACGTTCTTGGTTTGGTTACAGTAAATAGGAGTTTGCAGATAACAGGTGGGGGATAATCCTGGGTGGGGATGATCAGCAGGAGTTAAGAAAGGCGGAGCGGAAGAGGTGGGTTTTGAGGAGGGACTTGAACATGTGGAGGGTGGGGGCCAGGCAGACGAGGGTAGGGAGTTCCAGGCGTGCAGGGCAGCGAGGGAGAAGGGACGAAGGTGGTTGGGGGAGCAGGGGAGGCGTGAGAGTGTGGGGGAGGGGATGGAAGAGGAGCAGAGTGCTCGAACAGGGCTTCGGAGGGAGATCAGGGCAGAGAGGTTGGGGAGAGCGAGGTTGTGAAGGGCTTTGTAAGTGAAGACGAGGAGCTTGTGCAGAATACGCTCGGGAAGAGGGAGCCAGTGGAGGGAGGAGAGGAGAGGCTGCACATGGTCAAAGCAACGGGCTAGGTGGATGATCCTGACAGCAGAGTTTTGAACAGAGATGAGGGAGGAAAGGTGAGAGCGGGGAAGGCCAGCGAGGAGGAGGTTACAATAGTCAAGACGTGAGATGACTAGGGCGAGGATGAGAGTTTTGGCAGAGGAGACAGACAGAAAAGGGCAGATCTTAGCAATGTTGTGGAGAGAGAAGAGGCAGGATTTGGCCATGGAGTCAATGTAGGGTTTGAAGGTGAGGTGCAAGTCAAAGATGAAGCCCAAGCTACAGGCTTGGGGGACAGGGAGGATGGAGACCCCGTCAATAGCAATTGACAGGGAAGAGGGAGAGGAAGGATTGGGAGGGAAGATAAGGAGTTCAGTTTTCACCATGTTTAGTTTGAATTGGCGTTGAGACATCCAGGCAGAGATATCGGAAAGACAGTTGGTGAGATGAGCTAGGACAGAGGGGGAGAGGGAAGGAGTGGAGCGATAGAGTTGAGTGTCGTTAGCGTATAGGTGGTATTGGAAACCGTGGGAGACAATGAGTTTGCCTAGGGACTGGGTGTAGATAGAGAAGTGGAGAGGGCCAAGGACAGAGCCTTGGGGAACCCCGACCGAGAGGGGCAGGGAGGAGGAGGAGGAGGAGGAGGAGTTAGGAAGAGAAGCATTGACGGAGCGGTCAGAAAGGTAGGGGGCAGGGTGCTGAGCGCAGCACATTTGGCATGTCCCCCCCCCCCGGTACCCCGGCATGTCTGGTTGGTGCCCCAATCTGACCGGACCATGTCCACTGTGCCTTCCTGACCCGGGGCAGGCCACCATCACATGGCCGTCACTCCTGTTTTCACCCTATGACAAAACCACATAACTTAAACTGAGAGAATTGTCACTGACAAGGGTGACATTTGGCCTTTTTCAGCAGGTGGCCAACTTCTCTACCACGACAGATCAGAACGACTGTGGATCTCAGCTCTTTCAGGACAAAATGCAAGGCCTTCAATAATTAATCCATGTCCATGTTACAAACACTTTCTGGAGAAGTCGGGAGGGAGCACGTAGTGTATGCACCTCTGCTGCAATCGACCTGATCAGCAGACAGTGGTTACTATGGTTAGGCATGTGTTAGGTCTCAATCTCATCACCATAGTATCCAAATGCCTTAAGCACCATGACTAACAACTGTCACATGTGGCTCTCTCTCTCATATCCTCTCTGAGAAAGATTGTGCATGCAGTGTAGGGATTTGCTTTGTATGGAAGCTGGGTGGCATCTTTTTTTGGGGGGGGCAGGGGGAGATGAGTTTTGGTCCATGTTTGTATTAGCAAAGGCATGATTAAAGTGCTACACCTTCCACTGGGAGCAAAATCTATTCAGTTTTGGATCATTTTTCATTCCTATGGAAGTCTGTTCCAAAGCCTTAGACCAGCTCCTGCAAAGGATTCATTTCCTGCACAGTCAATCTTCACTCCTGCTGTGCATAGTTCTGTGCCTGAGGAGCAAAACTATTGATTACAGTCTCCATGCTGAACTTTAGCCTCTCTTTTGGGTTTCTTCCATTGGATGACATGAAGACTTCTGTATCTTATGAGAAACCTGTAGAGAAAAGACAATAGGCATGATCAGTGTTTAATTTGTAAAAAATGAATTGCCAGGGCCCAAGCCTAAGCTAGAAGCTTCACTCCCTCCCCCAGAAGCCAAGCCTTCCAGTCCAGAGTTCATCTGAGCAGGGAAATTAACCCTATTCCCTAGCTAGCAATCCAACCATTGGGCTAACCTGCCTCTCTCCGGCTGACTATAAGGCAGGACTTGTTGTGATTTAATCTATATGATGGCCAACACAGAGGGCAATGCAGGAAAGTGATTATTGAAAGTCAAACCAACCATACAGGTTTTTTTTTGGCTTTTGTTTCCAACACCAAAATGGCCAATATTGGGCTTTCACATTTCAGGGTGCACACTCTTACTGAGACATTTCCCAGGGGTAAGCCCCCCCCCCCAATTTAATTGCTGGGGATGAGCCCTGGCAAACCCCCCTCCCCCATGAATTAAGCCCTGGGCTGGATGTGCATGTGACAACCTGTAGGTGAAGCCACATGAGACGCCAACCCAACTTTGGTAGCATTACCCCGCATCAGGCAGCCTTACCCCACAGTGCAGCGCATCGTATGACCAGTGCCCACCAGATGTTTACCCCAACCTGGGCCGGAGCAAGCAGCCAGCTGCTACATGTCCACATCTGCCAGGGATGCAGTGCATAGCAGTGTTGCCCAATGTGGGGTAACAATGCCCAGATCAGGTAATGGGACCACTGCGCGTGTGGCTGGGCCCATACTGCCCCATCCCGCAGTCTGCCATGGGGCCTTAAGTGGCAGACATGTTCACCATCCTCACGCAGTCATGTCATGGCCGGGAGCAGGATAGTGGGTGGGCGGGAGATGGGGGGGCTGGGCGGCGGTACATGTAGCTGGCTCCTCAGCCTGGCCTGCGGTATGGCTGGACCTCTGATAGCGGCCTGCCTGTTCGGGGTCCCTGCAAGGGGGTAGGTCCTGTGGCCTGCTCCCTTCACCCGCCCAAATTGTGATGTGTGTGACTACCCACCCTGGGGTGGGCGGGGGATCAGGCCGGCCTTAGCTCATCTAGCTGTACCCAGTATCAGTGAGGAGACATGCTGCCACATTCTGAACTATTTATTTAATTTATTTCACAGCTTATATCCCATCCCCTCCTGCCTAATGGCAGCTCAGGGTGGAATACAATAAACAAACAGAACATAATATATTATTAATTATTATATTATTATTATAAGCATTTATATAGCGCCAGCAATGTACCTGGCACTTACAAAGAATAAGATAATATACAGTATAAAATACAATATAAAAACCATTAAAAATGTTATAATCAAACAGATGTGGCCTGAGTAACCCTACCCTCCCGCAAGAAAAAATCCACCACCCACTACCCGTCCCACTCACCGAATCCCTGGCAGAACAGCCAGGTTTTACATTTTCTATGGAAGGAGGGGAGATCTGGGGAGAGGCCAACCTCCACTGGGAGGAAGTTCCGCAGCCGAGGAGCGGCCACCGAGAACACCCTTTCAAACGTCGGCTCCAAGATACCCGAGGGACCTCCAAGAGGGTATCCTCGGTCGATCACAGGGGCCAATTCAGGACACGAGGGATGAGGCAGTCCCACAGGTATGCAGAGCCCAGGCTGTATATGGCTTTAAAGGTAATAACCAACACTTTGAATTAGGCCCGGAAGACAATAGGCAGCCAGTGCTGTGAACGGAGCACCGGTGTTATGTGCTTACGGCAGCCCGTCCCCATCAGGAGGCGGCCCGCTGCATTCTGCACCTGCTGCAGTCTGCAGGTCGTCACCAAGGTTAGCGCCACATAGAATGTGTTGCAGTAGTCCAGTCTCAAAGTGATGAATGCATGGATGACAGTAACCAGATTAGAGTCGGAGATATAAGGCCGAAGACAACAAACCAGGTGTAACTTACAAGACACACTCCTTGCCATAGTCACCACCTGGGCATCCAGGCGGAGCTGTAAATTGAGGAATACTCCCAGGCTCCGAACCTGAGGGACCAAGGAGGGACGTACTCCATCAATGACAGGAACCTCCACTCCCTCACCCCTCCCCACCATCACCACCTCCATCTTGTTGGGATTCAGCTTCAGAAAGCTCGCCCTCATCCAATCCCCCACCGCAGCTAGACAACAGGTAAACATCGAGACTGCAGGCCCCGGGTCAGATAAAAATGAGATGTAAAGTGGTGTGTCATCAGCATATTGATGGCACCCAACTTCAAACCCTCTCACGATATCACTCAAAGGCTGCATGTACACGTTGAACAGGAGAGGGGATAAAATAGATCCCTGCGGAACTCCACACGTGAGACCCCAGGGAGATGATCTAGAATCCCCCAGTACCACACACTGAGTTCTTCTGGCCAAGAAAGAGCGGAACCATTCGAGAACAGTTCCACCCACCCCAGCACAGTCCCTCAGGTGAGTCACCAACATCTCATGGTCAGCCGTGTCAAAAGCAGCTGACAGTTCTAATAAGATCAAAAAAGAGTGCATGGTGATTCATCTGCCTGAGGGTTCCCTGCAGAGGCCTGGATTGGAGAGGGGTTACCGCCACTCATCTTGATTCCCTCCCCCCTTCCCCCCGCTGCATGTATATTTGCGAGGGCAGGACCCTTTGGGTGCCAACCCTTGGGTGCCTTCCGAAGAGTGAAAACTAAGGGTGCTGCCCTTGTGCAGTCCTTGAGAGCCCGTGGAGACTTTAGTCGACTACGTGGTGAATTAGCGTGGGAGCGTGCAGCGGGATCAGAGGCTTTGTCCCATTTGCCTGTGGAGCAGCAGAACTAGACACGCCCACCAGCGGACCAGGGGCTTTAGGAGCAGACGCGCTGCCGGCGGCAGTGCCGGCAGCATGCGCCCTTGAGAGCCCTGGAGCCAAGCTCCCCCATGCCAAATCTTGCCCACGGAGAGTGACCAGGCGATATCTGACACTGGAGGGTCAGCGCCTATGTGCCCTTTCTCTCCACATTTGCTGTCCTGACTTTCGGTGTGAGCATGGCAGGGAAGACTGGCAGCAAGAAGAAGAAAGGCCAGACTACTGCGCCAACTTCGGCAGCCTCTTTGCCGACCCAGAGGTCACTGGATACTTTTCCCTTTCTCCGCTCCCAGCGCTCAACCTTGGGTGGTCTACCTGGGGCTCTTGACGATGTTGCTACTCTGGCGGCGACTGCTGTGGCACAGGTTGGTGTGGGGTCCCACCCGTTTGGGGAGAACTGTTCTAAACTTGACCTAATTTGTTTGGACCCTCCTGCCCAAGTGGTCAATTTGAGCCCTGCTGTTAAGGGCACCCCCTCTATGGCCAAGGGCAGTTCTCTTTGTTGCGACCTTTTGCTACAACAATGTGCTCTTCTGGAGTCCTTGACTAATTCCCTTACCCAGTCGTTAGGGAAAATTGTAACTTTACTAAAGGCCCAGCAGGACCAGCTACAGGCCATCACCAAGGCTTCGACTATCTGCCAAAACTGTGGGAAGGGGGACATGGCTGCGGTTGAGTCTGGCTCAGATTGCTGTCTCCATCTTGTTGCCCTGAGTAATCAGGGGGCAGGTCCGGTGGAAGGGCCGTCACTGCAGGCAGGACCCCCTAGAGTTACTGCACCCAACTCACTGGTATCCCACCCCCCCAAGTTGGTCCCCATTCCTGGAGCAGTTTCTTTCAGAGTCCAGCCTCTGCCAGATGGGATTTTCCCATCATGGAATTCAAAATTGGCCATTGCACACCATCTAGAACAAATTTTGGGATGGGTCCCGCCTGGGGTTATTGATTTTTTCCAGCTATTACCCTCATATAGGCGCCTTCAACGGTTTATTGATTTTTTCCATTCGTCTCATTTTGCTTCTGTAGTATTGTCCCATGCCCATTTACTGTCCACATGGGAGGTGCATGTGGGCGACGTCCTTAGGGACTTGGTTATCCGTCCAATGGTTCTCGACCCAGCTCGTGGCCAGTACCCCAGGCCCGAGTCCTCGCTCAAAAGTCCACTTCGGAGAGAGTTCGGTAATGGAGGGGACCTGAAGGAGGGAACGATGCAGTCGTCCTCCATTCAGGTGAGACTACTGAAAATAAACCAGGGGATTGAACGGGGTAGAGATCTCTTAACTGAGATCTTTGCGGGTGATGGGCAGCGGCCAGGGTGGGTTCCATCTGATTCCCTATCCGCCAATCCCCCTTCGTGCGAGCTCACTGGCATGTTGGAAACATCTAATGTGGGCAGTTCTTTGGATTTAGCCTTACCAGGTGCCCAGCCGGACCCTTTGGTTCCCTCGGAAGGGCCTGGCTCTGCTTCTCAGTTTTTGCAGGACCTACCATCCATGGGGGGTGGCGGGGGTTTCAAGTTAGAATTTTCCCCATCACCTTCAGGCTTTTGACCAGAGGAGCCTGTTCAGATTTTGTGCCTGGAACATAGCCGGTTGGTCCTCACGGTCCTTGGACCAATCCTTTCTTAAGTTTCTTAGGGGCATGGATATTCTGTGGCTTGTGGAAACCTGGTGTCAGGAGGATTTGGAGCTACCTGGGTTTACAGCTTTTGGGATGCTGGCTGTTTCTTTTGCCTCGCGTGGCCACCCTTCTGGTGGTATTGCTTGCCTGATCTCAGACAGGCTAGGGTTTAGTGTGGTCGAATTGGTCACTCTTCCCCCCATTGCTCTGGCAGTTGTGGGGAAAATGGCATCTAGGCTTTTTATCTTGTTTTCTGTTTATATTCTGCCAGCCAATGCCACTAATTTTCGGGGGGAGCTTTGGACTAATCTAGAGGATTTTATCCGGATTCTCCAGGAGAAATATCCGTTGGCTTTGGTCGTTTTGGTTGGCCAGTGATTTCAATGCCCGTCTGGGTACCGACCCGGAGGAGCTTCTGTCCCATTGCTCCTCCTTTAGTCCTGGTGTGCCGGTTCTTAACCGTTGCTCCAGGAATATGACCCTAAATGCCTCGGGGCTTAGATGGGCTGCCTTGACGGTAAACTCTAACCTTCAGATTCTAAATGGTGTTGCCCCCGGAGACTCTGATGGAAACTTCACATTCATTTCTCATCAGGGCTCCAGCGTGGTTGACTATATTGCAGTTTCTCCAAGCTTTTTTCCATATTTAGTTAGTTTTTCGGTGTGCCAGGAAATACACAGTGACCATCTCCCGCTACTCCTAACTTTTCAGCTGGATATGTCAGGGGATGGGGTGCCCAGTGGTGTTGGTAGTAGTGAGGATAACCTTGGTCCCCTCAGGCGCCCTTGGTCCAATGAGCTTAGTGTGACCCTTGAGGCAGTATTACACTCTTCTCTGTGCCAAATGATCAAGGACCTGGTGGTGGGAGCTGGACCTGGGTTGGATTTGACTAACTATTACTTTAGCCTTATTTCCCTCCTGAGGCCGCATCTAGTTTTTGCCCCAATTTCCTCCACGGGTGGCCCTGGGGGGGCCCATAGGGGAGCTTCCTGGTATGACCAGGAATGCAAAGCTAGGAAGGCCCATCTGAGCTCACTGTTCCAACTTTATAGGAGGCAAAAGGAGGGGGGACTATTGCTCGAGTTCCGGGAGGCTAAGAAGGAGTACCGCGCACTATTAAGGCGCAAAAGGGCTGCCTACTCTGTCCAGACCTGGAATACTTTACTTATTGCTGCCCGTGCCAGGGATTCTAGGAATTTTTGGCGTATCATAAATTCCTGTATGGGTAAATCACGGAACCCCTGGTTTATTTCTCTCCCTGGTGGGACCTGGTTGTCCCATTTTCAGACTCTATTTCCTGTTCGGGATCCCGATGAGGTTCTCTCCACACAGTTGTTAGGTCTCCCCCATTGGCCCCCAGTCACGGAGCTTGAGGTTGCTGGTCTTATCAAATCTCTTAAGACAGGGAAGGCCCCGGGATTTGATGGTGTCCCGGCCGAACTCATTAAGAGCCATGCTGACTGGTGGGTTCCTTTCTTGGCAGCCTTCTTTACATTCTTGGACAGGACCGGAGCCTTCCCAGTGGATTGGGGAAGGGCGGTGGTCGTCCCCATTTACAAAGGTGGTCCAAGGGCTGCTGACCCAGGTAATTTTAGGCCCATCAGTCTCTTAAGTGTAATCACTAAGCTCTATGCCAAACATCTGCTATCTCTCTTCAACGATTGGCTGACTGAATCTCGAGATTTGTATAGGGAACAAGCAGGGTTCCAAGCCAGTAGGTCGACTCTCGACCATTGTTTAGTGCTATTCCACCTGGCAGAAAAGTGCACCCAGGACAACTCCAAGCTTTTTTGTGCCTTCGTGGATCTGAAGGCTGCCTTCGATACGGTGGACAGGCGCCTGCTTTGGGATAAGCTGGCTGGCCTGTCGATCGACCGAAGGCTCCTTATTTTGATTCGGTTACTCCATAAGGATTCCTCTCTGGCGGTTAGATTCTCCAATCAGGGGCATCTCACTCCATGGCTCTCTATTTTTTCAGGAGTCAGGCAGGGATGTATTCTGGCCCCCACCCTATTTAATCTTTTTTTAAATGATATGGTCCCCTGGCTGTCCCGTCTCGATTTTTTCCCACCCAAGTTGGCCTCACGCCACTTGGGCTGTCTACTGTATGCAGATGATGCGGCCATCCTTTCCCAGACGAAGGTGGGCCTGACAAGGCAGTTACATGCTCTCTCCGAGTATTGTTCTGCCAATAAGTTGACCATTAACTACAAAAAGACCAAAGTTCTTGTTTTTGGGAGAGGGAGAAAGATCTATCACTGGTCCATTGATACTCATCTAATAGCGCAGGTTTCATTATACAAATACTTGGGTTTTTTGTTTCATGCGACCCTCAGTTGGACTTTCCATCAGCAACTGGCCCTCAACAAGGCCAAGGCCCCGGTTACTGCCATTGCGCGCCTGTTCAAGTATAAAGGGCACGGCTGCCTGGGGGTTGCTCTAAGAACAATGGACGCCAAAGTGCGTGCCCAATTACTTTATGGGGGAGCACTCTGGGCATTGGATTTTCCTGCTGCATTAAACATGGTCCAGGGTAAGATCTTTAAATCCCTATTCTTTATCCCTAATGGGACTCCCTCTGTGACTCTAAGGGTGGAGTTTGGCAAACTTGCTTGGGGAATGATAAACTGGAAGCAGGCGGTCTTCCTATGGCTTCACCTCTTCCATAATACCCAAATGGGTCTTTTGGTCTTTTTATCTAAGGACCATTTTGTTTCATCTTGGATGTCAAGGGTGACACAGCTGTTAGCAGTGTGGGGGCTCCTGGTCGGTGATTTAAAGCTTGCGCCACTGAGTAAAGCCCGTAGGGAGATTGCCAACAGGATTGCCGACATTGGCTTCCAGGAGGACTTGGCCGCTGTGGGCATGTTTCCTTCGTTGGCTCATTACAAGTATGTTGTCCCGCTCCCTGGTACTATGGCGGCCTATTTATCCCTCCCAATTTTGGCTAGATGCCTTGCCCTGCTTTTTGGGGCTCAGTTAAATGTTCTCCCCTCATGTTTACTGGAGGGTCGCTATGCCGGAATTCCCTTTGAGGCAAGGTTATGTCCTTTTGACTGTTTGGAGGTTGAAACTGTGGCCCATATTTTGTTTTCTTGCCATCTTTATGATGTCCCTCGTTCCCAATTGTTGGTCCCGTATATTGAGACACTACCAGGCAGGACCCAGTTTGAATTACTTTGTACCCTTCTCTCCAACACTGATTCGAACCGTCTGAAGGCGGTCTCGACTTTTCTAATCCAGGCTTTTGTTTATAGGGACCATTTTTTTAAATTTCGGACCCTGGCACCAGGCAAGGGTTCTACCCCTGAGGATGATGGGGTGTAGGCATTGTGTCTTTTGTGAGTCCCTTTGTCAATTTTATCTATTCTGTTAGTATGCTTTTATGTGTTTCTTATATATGTATGCTTTTGTGTTTGTCTGACTGCAAGGACCGGATGGTCAAGCAAATAAACTAAACTAACTAAACTAACTAAAAAGAGTGCATGGACCTCAAACTCCCGGCAGAGATCATCGACCAAGTCCACAAGCGCAGTCTCAGTGCCATACCCTGGAAGAAAGCCAGGCTGCGAGGGATCAAAGAAGCCAATGCAGTTGAAATGCCCCTGGAGCTGCTGGGCTACCAACTGTTCAATAACCTTCCTTAAAAAGGGTAGGTTAGAGACTGGCCGATAACTGGCAAGGGAGTCAAGGTCATGAGATGGCTTCTTGAGCAAGGGCCACGCCACAGCCTCTTTCAGGTACCCCGTAACCTTGCCCTTCACAAAAAGAGGCATTGACAACCCCCTGCCAGCACAGCCCCAACATCTCCTGGATGGCTTTCACCAGCTAGGATGGGCAGGGATCCAGTTCGCAAGTTGTGGCCCTCACAGCCCCAAGCACCTCCACCACATCAGTGGGTGACACCAGCTGAAACTGATCCCATAAAACCGGACTAGACGGGGCATCCATAGCTTCAGGTACACCCACTGCATCGAACGCAGCATCAAAATCGTGGTGGAAACTAGTGCTGGAGTTTTCCTTGGGCTGATGGCTTCCTGCTTCCATTTAATGCATTCCTGTAGTCCACACAGATGATGACAAAAGTGCAAGAAGCTAGGTCCTCAATCCCAAGGATAGGATAGGAAACTTCCAACCGGGTTTTCAATCAGAGATGGGTAAAAGCAATATTTGCAGATGTTGGTATGTGATAGTTTATTGTCAGACTGGATTCCGGGACCACTGAGTACACCTTAAAGCAAATAAGACCATGCAGTGGCTGCAAATTCTCTCTTTCCTCTCCACCATCTTCCTCAAGTACATGACCTGATCTTATTAATGCATGGAGTCATCTGGGAGGCAGGAGTATAGTTGTGTAAGTCGTCAGTATGCTTCTGGCATGTGAAGCCATGTCAGATTAGCAGCTGTCCTGGCTACATGTAGATGTTGAACAAGACAAGGCAGAACTGAACTTTGTTGCATGCGATAGATCTGGTGGTGGACATGCAGTTTCTCCATCACTCTCCAATTCATTGGATATGACCCTCCAGGGAGGATTCAAACCATTTTAGTCTATTCCCTTGAATCCCAGCTCTTTCAGATGAAACAGCAGCATCTCATGGTCAGTAGTGCTGAGTGTTTCAGGGAATTCCAAGAAGATGAGAACTGATGTATAGCAGGGAACCAGCTATGAGGGATGAGGGCCCTTTAAGAAGGTAGCACCAGCAGTGGGGTTGCAGGTGCTGTATAAAGTGAAGGACAGCACCCTAATGTAAAGCAGCTGTGTAAAGAGGTGCATCCTAAGGGTAAAGAAGGTGCACCCCCATCCTAACCGAAGGACAGCTGGTATTGGATGTAGTCAGAGCCAATCCAGGGGATAAAGCCTGAGATAAAGCTCAGTGCTAGAAAGAACACAGGAGACATAGGAACTAGCTAGAGTTCTGCCTCTAAAGCAAGGTTGGCCCAGAGGGTGTTGCCTGGGTTGAGAGGGCTCAGCAAGTTGGGAACCACTCAAAGGAGGAGACGGATGCGTGAGTGGGGCTCTGTCTCCATAGAAACCCTGCTCAGAGGGGTTCCCTGAGCCAAGGGTTTGCTACGCAGTCTCTGGGTATGGGTGGATGAGCTGGCAGCCTAGACAAGTGTGCCAGGCCTGCTAGAGAGCAGAGGGGACTGTGCCTGGCCCACAGGGACTGTAAGTTGGAACTGTGCATATCTATATAAGGCGGAGAACTGAGCATATGGTGGAACGTGAACAGAAAATGTTGTAGCTAATTCCCTTGAAAGACAGTGATTTGCGGGGCTGACCCTGCAAAGATTTACCCCGGGTGAACCGCACCCTGTTTACAGGATGGATGCATGCTCTCTATCCATTGACAGCAGCCAGAGCTCACCCATCAGTGCCACTGAAGTCATTTCAATTCCAACTGGGAATTGTGATTCAGTTAAACTTGTAGCTTGCCTTTGACTGACTCCTGACTGGGCTTGAATTAAGATTTGAGAATGGCTAAATCTGATGTATCCAGAAAGAGTTTCTTCAATGAGGGTCACATCACTGCATGTCCGAAGACACAGAAAATTCTGCTCTTGAATAAGGGATTTAACTATCTCATTTACAAATGATACCAGTTGCTTATAGACGCTTGCACCAACCAGGAAGGTAATGGATCAGATTCATGAGACTTTGGGTATTTTCAGACGTTACGGGGCCCTTTGGCCCCGTACCGTAACCAACGTCTTCGTTCCCCGCTGGGGTCACCCCTGCACGGCCCAACAGACGTGCCGGGGGGATCCCGGCGGGGAAAGTGGGAGGGGCCGGGGCCGCGCGGCGCAACGTGCGGCCGCACGGCCCCGCCCCCTCCACGCACCCCGCCGCCCGCCCTCCGAGGAGACGGGCGGGCGGCGGGGCCAATGCGGCCGGCCGCGTCTGGCCGATCGTGCCACGGCCCGGGATCCCGCCGGGGATCCCGGGCCGTGGCACGCGGCCAGACGTTACTTTTTGTTGGCCACGGCCCGCGGTCCATTTGACCACGCTTCCCGGGACCTTCCCCCGGCTAGCCCGGGAAGCGTGGTTCAAATTGACCCCATGTGCAGATTCAGCGTGGCCAACATCTGGCGCGCGCTGAACAGACGTTCAGGGGCCTTTCGCCCCGCCGCGGGGTTCACCGTGGTTCAATGTGGTTCAGCGTGATCTCGTCACGTCTGAAATCACCCTTTGGGTTGAAACACCTTTAGGTTCAGGATCCATTCACTTCACATTTTGTAGTGTAAATGGACTGAAAACAGAATAAAAGTGGAAAGGAGTTGTTTATTGGATGGTTTATGTTGATCAGTCGATTAATGGAGATTTTAAAGAGGTCCTGAATGCACATAACTTTTCTTTTAATCCTGACTGCCTGCATTGAGCAAACCGTCTAAATAGCTCCTAAAGGTAGAGCTTGGCAGCTTCTCCATGCTTTTTATTAATTGTTAATTATTATTACCTCACCAAACACCACCTCCTACCACATTTGCTTACTCCATCACTCTTCAGGGTTTTCTGAAACCCTGCTAGTAAATACTTTGGGGCAGGGAAATTGTCTCTATCCTGCTGATCCCTCTTTCTTGAGCGGTGAAAGGTTTTAAGAAACTGACAAGAGAGAACTGGACAGTGGTTTAGCTAGGTTGAAAATGTATTTATTTTATAGAAAATGCCCCCCCCCCCATCTTCCCTCCTGGCCACAGGGGGTGCAGCTACCCCAAGGCTCATGGGCCGCTGTGCAGCTCCACCATCTGTCCCTATTATAGCTACACCCTTGGAACTGGAGTCTTGAATAGTTTAGAGGAGCACTTTTTTTTACCAGTTTGCAAGCTGAGCTCAAGATTGGGAACAGGATATGCTCTTGCAGCCTTTAGGTCACACACGCTCAGTCTCTCCCTAAGCAGCTTTAAAATGTGCAGTTTCTCCACCCTTTCTCCAATTTGCTGCTCAGAAGTGGACTCCCACCTTCAGCCACTGTGTGTCCACCCAAGAAACCCCATTTATTCCATGTGGCTGGCTTATGCAAGGCCATGTGGTTAGATGGGTCGGATGACCAGCTCCCTTTTTTTGTCTTCAAAACCTGTTGCCATACAAAGTACTTTATTGTCCTATAGACAGGGCCCCGATTCTTCCGCGGAATTTTTTTAAAAATTCCGCGGGAGTCAGGGGCCAATTCTGCGCCTCGGCGCGATTTACCATGCCGGGGGGGGATTGGTTTGCCTCCTCCTCCCCCCGCACTGGTAAACCCTCAGGGCCTCCCCTCCCCAGCTGCCGGGGCTTGCCCTCCCCAGCTGCTGGGGCGTGCTTGAATCCCACCCCCCACCCCCCAAAAAAACCCCAAAAGGATTTTCTTACCAGGGATGGCAGCAGCAGCTGCTCCGTCCAGCGCGCTCTTTTCCTGCTCGCACTTCCTGGCCCCTCCCGACGGGGCCTCTCAGGGCGACGCAGCCGGATGACGTCATCTGGCTGCGTCGCCCTGAGAGCCCCGTCGGGAGGGGCCAGGAAGTGCGAGCAGGAAAAGAGCGCGCTGGACGGAGCAGCTGCTGCTGCCATCCCTGGTAAG
>QEPC01001877.1:1996439-2015085 GCA_003113815.1 Sphenodon punctatus | reverse complement strand
GGGGGGGGGGGGGGGAGGGGTGGGGGGAGGGATCACACTTACCTGGCTGCTGGCTCCGGTGGTCGCCAGTGGCAGGCAGAGGTTGGGGGGGGACTTTACTTTGCTTTAAATTGCCCGCGTGTCCTGCTCCTCCGGAGCCAGGATGCGCGGGCAATTTAAAACCTAACCAATTTAAATCCTTGCTGCTCCCTCCCCCCCACTGCTCTGAGCGGCAGATTGGGGGGAGAGAGAGAGCTGCAGTGGCAGAGAAGCGACTTAGGCTGGCGGCGCGCTGTTGAGACCACAGCGTGCTGCCAGCCATGTCCCTGACTGACCCACGTGCGACTGAGGCAGGGAGCAGCGTGCATGCGCGCTGCTCCCTACCTCAGTCGCCTGGCCCAAAGCTTCTCACCTGGGCGCTTGCAACAAACACCCAGGCAAGAGGCCCATTAGGCGCAACGGAAAAGGCTAGCCCCTCCCTCCACAGCATGTCCTATGCATGCTGTGGACTGAGGGGCTCAGCCGCTCAAATCACGTTTTCAATAGAAAACGCGATTTAGGCAGCTGAACAGCTCCGCCTTTTTGTCCCTTCCGGGACCCACTCTCAGAGCGGCTCTGAGAGTGGGTCCCGGAAGGGAGATAGACACTGACAGGAGCATCAGCCTCTGAAGCAACTCAGAGGCTGCTGCTGCTGTCAGTGCCGGCAGCGCGGGGTGTTTTTGTTGTTGTTTTTTTTTAAAGTGGCGGCGGCCTCGCGGGGGTCCCCCCATGGTACTAGGGGGGCAGTGCCCCAAACTTCCTAGGGGAGGGGGGTGCCTCTGTTGGAAGCCCAGATTAAATGTATTCCACAAGAAAAAAAGGCAGCAAGAAGACAATCGTCTGCCAGCGTGGCTAAATGGTGAGATGAAGGAGGCTATTAGAGTCAAAAAGGAGCATAAGCTTTGCCAAATTAGAAGTAAAATGTTAATAAGGCAAGCCAAGAGGGAATTTGAAGAGTGACTTGCTAAAGATGCAAAAACTAATAAACCCTTTTTCAAGTACATCAGAAGCAAGAGGCCTGCTAGAGAGTCAGTTGGGCCATTAGGTGACTAGGGGTGCTCAGGGAGGATAAGGTCATTGCAGAGAAGCTAAATGATTTTTTTTGCTTTGGTCTTCAATACAGAGGATGTTGGGGATATATCCACGCCAGACCTTTGTAGGTGATGAATCGGAAGAACTTGCAAATCAACGTGATTCTGAAAGAGTTTCTAGAGCAAATTGACAAACCAAATAGTAACAAATCACCAAGACCAGATGGCATTCATGCCAAAGTTCTGAAATTTCATATTTGAGTTCCTTCAGATCTACTACTGGTATCTGTAACCTATCGCTAAAATCTGGTACTGTATCCGAGAACTGAACGGTAGTGAACGTAACACCGATATTTAAAAAGGGCTCCAGAGGTGATTCTGGAAACTACAGACAGGTGAGCCTGGCAAACTGGTGGAAATGGTTAAGAACAGAATTACTGGACATATTGACAAACATGATATAATGGGGAAGAGTCAGCATGGATTTAGCAAAGGGAAGTCATGCCTCACTAATCTATTGGAATTTCTTGAGGGTGTAAATAAGCATGTGGGTAAGGGTGAGCAGGTTTATATAATGTATCTGGATTTTCAGAAAGAGTCTAATAAGGTCCTTCAAGAGAAATGTTTGAGGAAACTAAATAGTCATGGGATAGGAGTGGGGAAACGAAGGGTAGGACTAAATGATCAGTTTTCCCAATGACAAGAAATAAATAGTGGAGTGCCCCAAAGATCTATACTGGGACCGCTGTTATATTAATTAATGATGTGGAAAAGGGAGTAAAGAGTGAGGTGACCAAATTTGAAGATGATACAAAATTATTCAAGTTAATTAATACCGGAGCAGACGGTGACAAACTGCAGGAGGATCTTGTGAGCCTGGGTGACTGGGCAACTAAATTGCAGATGACCCTTAATGTTGACAAGTACAAAGTGATGCACGCAGGGAAAAATAATCCAAACTATATGTACACAATGCTGAGTTCTAAATTAGGGCTTATTCAATATTATTATTACTACTTTACATTTTTATGCCGCCCCCCCTCCTGCTTATGCATCTCAGGGTAGCTAGCATCATAAAAACACATAACATTCCCAAATATAAAACATTAAAATAACCCAGGCAGAAAACCTCCCAACCCTACCCCAAACCCCCATCACCTGTCAAAGGCCCGGCAGAACAGCCAGGTCTTACACTGTCTACGGAAAGAGGGAGGTCTAAGGCCAGGCAGACCTCCAGCGAGAGGGAGTTCCACAGTCGCAGTGCAGCCACTGGGAACACCCTCCTCATAGTCAACACCCTGGATATCCAGCCGACCTCAAGGAGGGCGCCTCCGGCCGACTGCAGAGGCCGATCCAGGACCCTGGGAGTGAGGTGGTCCTGCAGATAAGTGGGGCTACCACTCAGGAAAAGGACCTTGGAGTCACTGTGGACAGTACACTGAAATCCTCAGCTCAGTGTGTGGTAGCTGTCAAAAAAGCAAACAAAATGTTAGGAATTATTCATAAACAGGGAACAGTAATTCCAAGTTAAGCCGATACATAAGGAACATTCTCCTCAGTGTAGCTGAGAGTTATCCCAGAACTACTCCTGAAGCCATGTGGCTGTTAAATGTTTGTGCAAATGTCCCTTATGTCCTACTCAGAGATGTGAATGTAGGGGGGTCAGATATGCAAATTTTAGAGGATGCTTATGAGAAATAGATGTTGCAGCGCTGCATTGGCTCCAATGCAGTCCTGCAACCTGTATTTCTCATAAGCACCTCTAAAATTTGCATATCTGACCACCCTATGCAGATGCCAGCTCTACCCTGCCCATACTGGGGGAAGCCAGTGCTGTATAACAAATTGAGGAGAAGAACCAGGACCCATATATGCACTGGGTACCATAGATCCTATTTCCCTTCCCTATGCACAACAACCTGCTCCCCATACTCCCAGCTCTACCCCACCTTTGCCACAAGACATGATGGTGCCACTTCCTTCTCACCTGCTTCCCTCTTCACCCCCACCTGTTTTCCAGGTCCCTTATCCCTCTTCTCCCACAGGGCTGTCTACTCACTCAACTCCCTCCCTCATCCCAAGTCTCCCAGATCATCCATCCTCCCCGTTATTCCTCCATCCACAGCCTCCCACCCTGAGCCTCTCCCTTCTCACCAAGCCCCTCCCCATCCTCCCCCCATCCCCTTACCCTTACCCTTTCCCCAGCCCCTGCACTGTATCTTCTTGTTCTCTCCCAACATACTGTGCTGCAGCTTACCTCTTCCAGGTCCTGCACAGGCCCAGAGAAGCCTTCCAGAGCTGCGGAACAGCTGATCACTGGCCCAGAGCTGTCAGTTGCCACAGAACAGCTGATCACCAGCCATCAAATCCCAGACCTTTTGGAACAATTAAATAAAATTCCTCCTAGATGGGTCCAACAGATCAAAAAAGAGAAAAACCAGACTATATGGGTAACTCAAAGGTTAGGGCTCTTCAACATGGAGAAAAGACGACAGAGGGGATATGAAAGAAATGTATAAAATCATGAGTGGTGTGGAATGAGTAAATAGGGAGTTATTTGCCCTCTCAAATAGTACTAAAACTAAGGGACACTCCATGAAACAGCAGATTTCAAACATATGAAGTATTTTTTCACTCAATTCACAATTCACTTGTGGAATTTGTTGCCAGAATCAAGGCCAGCAGTATAGCTTGGTATAAAAAAGGATTGGATAAATAATGGGAGAGTAGGTCCATTAACAGCGGAGCTGGGAGTGAACAACAGGGAATGCATCACCCTATTGTGACCTGTTGGATACTTCTCCCAAACAACCAAGATTGGCCACTGTTGGAGACAGGATGGGCTCAATGAATCACTGGTCTGACCCACTACAACACTTCTTCTGTTCTTAACGTTATAACCCAGTCATAACCAATCTAGTAACCAGTGCCTAACACAATGGGATGCTGATCCCTCATTAGGGCCCTTAGCTGCTTCTGCTAAGGGCCCTTGTGATAAGTTTAGTTCATTAAGCTGCATGTCTCTCAAATATCATGAAGGGAAAGATAGATGGTAGATGCTTAGATAAAACTCATTAAACCAGACTGCACTGCTCAGAGCCTAGTGCTACATGCTGGGACCTGTATCTGTGATTGGGCCACACCAGTTCCACCCTTACAGTGAGGGTGGTTGCAGTCTGCTTCATTTGATTTCAGTAAGGTGTGGTACCTCACCTCCATCCCCAGGGCATGGGGGAAATGCCAATGCAGCCTCTTGACCGGCTAAAGTTTGGGTGTTCTGTATTTATAAACTAGCTACATCCAATTCACTTTGCATGGAGTAATTTACAGCCCACCATTCTGTTTTTGGGACCACCTGGAGGAAGAAAAGTTTATTTGACTGTCAATGGTAGAGTTCCTCAGCATCTTGAATAGCATATGACTCGGTGGAGTTCAGGCTAAGAGTGGATATGGCTTTCACACAGCTGTGGATGTTTCTAGAGACCCCCATATAGTGCCATGTCAGCTTTGCCTTTGGAAATTATAGTAATTGTATCAGAGAAAAAAGTGCCATACAAGCAGTGGTGTAGCTACCATGGCATGCAGGCACAGTTGAGCAGGAGCCCTACACTCTGGCGAACCCCTTTGCAAGTCGTCCGAGCATAACATTTTCAGAAATGGGCAGGGGAGGTAGCAGGCCCACCACTCCACCCCTGCCAGCCCCTCTGGGAATTCTCTATCAGCACCCAATCTGTTTGCAAAGGGCTCACCCAGGAAGGAGATTTTCAGAGAGGGTGAGGGGTAGCAATGGCCTCACAACCTACCCCTTTCAAAACCCTTGCAGAGTTGCTGCCCTTCGGGGGGGGGGGGGAGGGTGTCTTCTGAGAGCTGGGGTGTGAGCGCTGCCAGGAGCCCCCTTGAGATCACCATTGGGGACCACCTAGGAGTCCTATTTCTAGCTATCCATTCTTGAGACTTGTAGTGGCGGCTTGTAGCAAGGACCCTGGCCGCCCCGCTCCAGCAGCAGTGGCAGACTGCAATGGCTCTGAGGTGGTTCCCCCATGTGGCAGTGGCTCCCAGAAGGTTCCCACCTCCACTGGTAGCTTGCAGTGGAACTCCTAGATGGGTCCCCCTGGAGCAGCAGAAGTTTGAAGGAAGCTCTTGCCCCACCAAGGTAAGCCCTGCCCTTCATCTGAGGCCCTGCCCCCTTGACTATGGTGAGTCCATAATTGGGACCTGAGCCCTGGCCCTGAAAAGCCTTGCTATGCCCCTGCATACAAGGACACCTTCTTGGCATAGCTGCCTGTAGCCGGGAGCAGGTCATTTGGACCACTAGCCCTTTAAGCAGATAGCATCAGCTAGCACAGACAGAGGACCATGCCATAGCAGGTGCTAAGGAGAGGAACAGGTGTAATTCCAAATAAAGGACAGCACCGCACCTACATAGGTGTGCAAGACTCCTCAGCCTAAGTAGCTGAGTAGGGCCAGCTGGACTAGGTGTGGCCAAGCCAGCCTTGGAGACTAGTAGAGAGAGAAAGGAGCGCTCAGTCATAAGTCATAAGACAATAACAGCCGTTAGTTTTTGGTTTCTCAGACATTCCTTGTAGAATTTCTTCAACATGACTGTCACTTTGCCAGCCACAGGATACCTGTATGTTGTGGCATCTGAATTTGTTCCACATTCCTTAACCTTTAGCCTGGCTTGAACCCCTTTCTCTAATCATTTTTTGGCGCAAATTCTGTATCACAAATTTTCTAGTCTTCTGGTTGGTTTTTATCCTTTTGTATAGTCCTGGGTTTTGAGTGGGTTCTTTTTGACAATTACCTTCAAGCCCTAGGGGCCACACCTCTGTCTCACTGTCTTGGACCACTCCATTTGTCAAATCCTTAGTTATTTGGGTTTCCACACTCTTTTTGTCTATGGGAATTCCTGGGTTGGTCACCTCGGTCCAATGGTGTCTTCCTTTTCTTGCGGTCGTATTCTGGGGTCTATCTTGTGGGTTTGTGTTCTTTAGTACCTGACAACTGGGTGGGTTTTACTTTTTTCTTTAAAGGTTTTAGACCTCTTACTTCTTTCCTCCATTCCTGCCCAAAGACAGTCCAGTCTCAGCATTTAATTTGACCCCAAGTCCAGGAGGGCTATGATTCTTTTTCTTTTACCTTAGACCATCAGGTTAGTCAGGTTTCCTTTGGGGCAGACTGGGTGGACAAGACACATAAGATCCATCCATGGTTGCACCCCATGAGAGGGCAGTCTTGTTGGAGAGGGCCCATCTCACCACAGCAAAAGCACCGGACTCAGTCCAATCCTCCTGATACTGAGAGGGGAGATGGACTCTCTATCTCAGTTTCCCGCATAAGCTTTTCTGTTCTCGGACTTGCTCAAGACTCTTTTCCCATCTATGGGGTTTTAATTTTTCCAGGGGGTTATTTTCTGGGTATAAGTTCTTAAGTCAATAGGGGACGGTTCCCTGCCAGGAACCTAGAATTCCATATTAGGTCTCCCTCTCTTGGGGCATGTTCAAAGAAAACTTTCAGGAGCCTCAATTGCCATTTCTAAAGTTTGGGGATTTTGCTTCTTTACCCAGGTTTGCACTTGCCTGTGGCAGTATATAAGGGAAGTGGTCTAGTATGACTTGATTATCTGAACCTATGTTCATGCTTTGGGTTTCAGCCATTGGGTTGCTAGATTCTGTAACCTTTGAGCTATGATTCAAGGTCTCCTTTCACTGTCAAACTGCAAGGTTCAAAATTGGGTTAAATAAGCCTCCTTGGAGACACAAAATCATTTCAGAATAGCCTGTTTAACTTTATCATAGTCCACAGAATCCTCTTCCCATAATGTTTGATAGGCCACTTGTGCTTCTGTTAGAAAAGGGACTATTTTAACTGCCTATGATGGCTTAGGCCATTGGGCCATGGCAGCTACTCATTCAAAGGTTGATAAACAAGTCTCTGGATCATCCTCTGGAAACTCTTGCTCAATACCAGAGATCTGGAGCCCTGATCTTGTGAAATCACTTCCACCCTAGGTTGGGCTTGGGACACCTGCTGTGTCAAGGCGTGTAACAACTTATCATGATCGGTCTAAGATGCTTTTTGCTGCTGAAATAACTTAACTAATGCAGCCTGCTGTTGCGCTAACACTGTCAAGAGACCAGTTACCGCCTCACTGGATTCCATCTCTGGCCAATATGCCTTAATCCTATACAAGGGAACCACCAAATCCTCCCTTTCACTCTCTTTCTGGATTCCACTTGGTTCCTTTAGCAGCAGACACACCCCTAGACCTTACTTCTTCAAGCCATTACGAGGCTGTCTACAACAAGATTGCCAACACCATTCCCCTTGGGGTACTGCCTGCATTCTCCACCACTCATGTAGCCAGGACTACGTGGCAGGCTCTGTAGGGGGTGCTGGTGGGTCTGTGGTAAAATTAGCTCATGGACCCAGCACACACGGTGTTCCTAGTTTTCCTCCTGGAGTTCAGTCCTGGTTCTGAGCTCATGCTGTCCAGCAGGAGCAGCCTGGCCCTGTTTCCTGGGTCTGAGGAGAGCCTTGTTCCCAGATCCTCCCTCTCTGGTTGCCTCCTACAGATTCCTCTCTTACAAGTTTGCAGTCTTTAATTTTTTTAGCACCTGAACCCTTTTATATCAGCATTGATGCAATCCTTTTATCAGTATGGGTGCTTCCACCCTTTTTTCCAGTGCTATCTCTTTCCTGCTATGGGGGTACAAGAGACACATGTTTGACTGCAGGTTTTATGCAAATCAAGAAGAATTTCCAACACCACAGTGGGTGAGAGCCCAATAAAACTGTATGCAGCTACCTGCCAGTACACTGCTGTGAGCTGTGGATAAAAGAAACGGGATGGTGACAATATGCATAGACTGATCGCTTTCGCTTTCAATTTTCACTTTTGCTTTCAATTTTTATTATTATTATTATTATTATTATTAAACATTTATAAAGCGCCAGTAACAACCTGGCGCTGTACAGAACATACAATCAGCTGCGGTCCCTACCTGTGGCTTACAATCTAAAAGACAAGGAGGGGGAGACAAGGAGAGGGGACAGCGGGAGAGACATGGGAGAAGACAAACAAACATTCAGGCGGATGCGAAGTCTCAGGTGCGTGTACTTGGCTTGGTTACAAGGTGGTCGGTAGCAGCAGTCAGCAGAGGAGGGCTGACAGTAAGAGCAAGGGGAAAGACTAGAGGGCATTGGGAAAGGCAGCATGGAAAAGGTGGGTCTTGAGGAGGGATTTGAAGGAGCGGAGGGAGGAGGCGAGGCGGATGTCGGCAGGGAGGGAGTTCCAGGCATGCGGGGCAGCGAGGGAGAAGGGACGAAGGCGGTTGGGCGAGCAGGAGAAGCGAGGGAGAGCGAGGGAGGGGACAGCGGAAGAGCGGAGAGCGCGCGCAGGAGCGCGTAGGGCGATTAGGTCCGAGAGGTAAGGGGGAGCTTGGTCATGGAGCGATTTGAACGTGAAAACCAGGAGTTTGAACAGGATACGTTCAGGAAGGGGGAGCCAGTGAAGGGAGAGGAGGAGAGGCGTCACATGGTCGAAGCGACGGGCAGAGTGAATGACCTTGGCGGCAGAGTTTTGGATCGCCACAAGGGGGGACAGGTGGGAGCGAGGGAGGCCAGCAAGGAGGAGGTTGCAGTAGTCGAGGCGAGAGATAACCATGGCATGAACAAGGATTTTGGCCGAGGAGACAGATAGAAAGGGGCGTATGCGGGCAATGTTGAGGAGAGCGAATCGGCTTTTTACTACAGTCACTCACTAAAGTGTGTGACTTGCTCAATAAATTCAGCTTTATGTGCCTAGCAAAAGGTTAGTTCCAGCTGCCAACTCCTGTGAGGTATAAACCCAGATATCAACCTCTATGGGTGGGTGTGGATAGCAGGCGCTAGACTGCCTCCCCGAGTCATAATAGCCTGGAAGAAAGAAGCAGCTGGTGTGGTGTCTTCCCATGGTTCACCATGGCTATGTCATGACAGGGAGTAGGATACCGAGAAGGGGGGTTGGTGGGCAGAGCGCAGTGGGGAAGAATGCCTGTCCATGTATTAGGCTTGCCACGCTAAACCTGTGAGTAGGGGCTGCCCGAACACACAAGAAATACATGCATGTCCGTCTAGCCACTCTTGCAAGAGGATGTATTAATCCAAAATATACTACAAACCAGATTCACAAGTGGAAAACCTCAGCCCTCTGGGATTTAGGTGTTACCCAGTTATAGAAATCTTATGTGGGTAGCACTAAAAAGAAAGCTCTATAAAAAGTAGTTGGCTTCATGTTAAAGCAAATAAGGAAATTTTAGTGCAGAGTTATAGAAAGCTGTTTTCATAAACAAAGGGTTACAATAGCATCACTCTAAATTCACTTTGGTGTTTCCTAACTGAATACTCCGTGCCGTTCAACCTATCACAATCCCACAGGACTTGGACTTTCTTTTCTGAGATGGGCAGAAGTGGGGCCAGATCATATTTCAGTTTGTTGCTTATATAACCCTTTATGTTCTTCTTTCAGTCACTGCAGCTCAGTTCCTTGTCCCAGTTCTGGTGAGCTCTTATCAGCGAGTGTCTCAGTACTGCTCTGCCAACTGTTTTGCATATCAACTGCCATAGTTACAGGCTGGGTATCACTGGTTTATGTATTTACCTTCATGAAGCTTTCTGGCTTCCAAAACTGCTTCTGTGACTGATGGAAAGTTAGACTTTATAAAAATTTTACATTAGAACTCCAGACAACATCATTGTATTCAGTGTTTGCAGTAGGTTTTGTTGTTTTTTTTTAATTAAACTCTTTTATTGATATTCAACGGCATTGTACATAGTATTTTCATCAACTTTACAATATCAGTTTGTTCTATTACCCATACAAGGCGGTACCCGAGCTCGGCAGTTCAACTGTATCAGTCAAACAACAGCGTCCAGTCACTCTTTGGTAGTTCATTTCCTTCAATGGCTCCTAATATATTAAGCCATTTTGCCTCATAGTTATTTTTTTTCTTTTCCCTTGCTTTTTCAAGTCAAGTCAAGTTATATTTATTGTTTAACCATAGGTTTTTAACATGCACATGTACATAATACATAATACGTAATACGAACATAACAAGAATTGATACAAACCCACATCAATCGAGAAATATCAATAATTACAAATCATTAAAAAAAATGCCATACATATTCCATCAGAGTACTCCTATTCCTCTCCCTCATCCTGAACAGGCTGTATAGACCATAGACGCATGAAAATCTGACAATACCTAGCTACCGTCCTAGATAAGACCGAATCCGCCCCTCCAAGAAATTCCCCCACCTTGAACCTATGGTCAAAGGGGTCCTGAATAAATTTGCCCAATAGGACATCTATAGGCCCTTTCAAGGCTGGGCATCGAAAAAAGATGTGGTCATAGGAGTCCACCTCCAATAAATCGCATAACCGACAGAATCTTTCAGCCCTCGGTATACCTCTGTATCGACCCTCCAAAAGTGCGGAAGGATAGACACCGCAGCGAAAACATGCAAGGGCCCTACGTTGGTTAAAGTCCTGCCACCTGGATAGATAACTGGTCCCGATGTTCATAGGACCCCCTAATGGGTAGTCAGGTGCAACCCTCTGGGCGGACAACCTGGACCTTTCAGTTTGTAACTCTTGGTCCTGAATCCTCCGCCTAATAAGGGACAAGGCTTGTCTGGGGCCAAGCGGCCCCAGGGCTTCTCTTGAGAGCCCCAGCGGCCTAACCTCGGCTTCTATCCGTCCACCCCAGGCATCAACCAACCCAGTCCTCACAGCCAATGCCAGGAGTGAGCAGTCCTGGGGCGGAAAAAGAATAACCTTAATCCAATATCCAATCATTACTTGGAGGGCGCGAGAGCGCATAGTTATGCTTCCTGTTTCATGCCTAAGAATTGCCTGCGGGGTGCTCTTTGGAACCCCCCAAAATAGATCGCAGGGCCTGATTCTGAATAGGCTCTAAACTTGCCAAAAAGGAAACACCCCAAACAGGAAAGGCATACAAACACTGTGCAATAACCTTAGCCCTGAAAAGCCACAGGGCTGGTACTGCTAATCTTCCCCCCTGGGTATAGAAAAACCCCAAAACTGCTCTGAGTGTATTCTTAGCCTGCAGCACCATAGCCCTATAATGAGGCTCCCAACTCAGGGAAGGGGACAAGATCACCCCCAGATACCTAAATTCATTCACCTGGGCAATGGGGTTCCCCCCAATATCCCAATGGTGGGTCTTCCTTCTCTTGTCTGCCTTCCCATCACCAAAACCTTGGTTTTAGGGAAGTTAATCTTCAGCCCCTCCCTGTTACAGTATTCCCCAAACCTCAGCATCACCCTCCTCAGGCCTACCAAGGTCTGGGAAATAAGCACCGTGTCGTCTGCATACAGCAGAGCTGGAATCCCCCTAGTGCCAATTTTGGGAGCATGGGTGTCATAGGTTTTAAGAAAGGGGATTAAGTCGTTTAGAAAAAGATTAAACAGGGCCGGTGCTAGCAGGCAGCCCTGTCTAACACCCCTAACAATCCTAATACCCTCCGTGAGCGACTGAGCAGGGCCCATGCGGACACGAATTTGATTCCTCGTATGCAACTTAATTAGTAGGAAAAGGAGCCTTCGATCTATTGAGATGGCCCCTAACTTGGCCCAAAGCCTTTCCCTATTGATGGAATCAAAGGCCATGGAGAGATCTACAAAGCACAGATAGAATTTGCGCTGCTGAGTGACGTAACGATCTGCCAAAGAGGAAAGCACAAGGATTTGATCCACAGTAGACTTCCCACTCTGAAATCCCACCTGCTCTGGCTCTATGATGTTATTCTCGTTCATCCATGCCAGAAGCCTTTCCAGCAAAAAGCAAGTATACAGTTTCCCTATGATGCTTAAAAGACATATAGGGCGATAATTCCCAGGATGAGAAACATCGCCCTTTTTATGAATGGGAACTATTATACCATTACACCATGCTGAGGGAATTTCCCCGGTGGAATTTATTTCAGAAAAGAGGGGAGCCAAAAAACTAGCCCACCATTCAGGATCAGCCTTCAATAATTCCAGAGAAATAAGATCCTCGCCAGGGGCCTTCCTGGACTTCAATCGGGTAATAAAGAGGATCACCTCCTCTTTAGAAATGGGAGGCCACTCAGGAAGATATTCTACTGGCGATAAAGGAATCCCAGTGCTAACAGCAGCAGAAAATATTCCCGTGTAAAACTCGACCCAACGAGCCGCCGAGATTACCGAGACTGAATTCTTAGGTTGACCCGGGCAAACAAGCTTCCAAAAGGAGCCCTGGTTGCTATCCAGGGCAGCCCTTAGTAGCTGGGCTCATTTCAGCTCCCGATACCCTTTTCGCTTGGACATAATCATTTGTCGATAACCCTTGCTTTTACATTTTTCTCCTCTTTTTCTAGCTTCTTGTCCTGCAGGTTTACCATCATTTTGTCCATTGTAAATAAGTACCATATTCGACAGATCCATTCTTGAAAAGGTAAGGGGCCCTCCGTCTTCCAATGTCTTGCTATTATATTTACTCCAGCCAAGCACAGAGTCCTCAATGCCTCCTAATGTGTTTTTAGTGATTTATTATCAGGGTAGAGGCCTAGAATCCCAATTTCTGGTCTGAAAAGTACCACCCCCTTGTTTACTTTGTTCCAAATTTTCCATATTTTACTCCAAAAGGCCTTTTCATATACACGTTCCCACAGACAATGCAGTAGAGCCGCCTGTAAGCCACAGCCCTTGCAGCATACACCCCTCCCATATCTGTCCCCCCCCCATTGCAGTAGGTTTAACATCAAATATGAATGGTTTACATATTTGTAATTACAGAAAGATTGCTTTTTTACATAACACATGGCATATTTCTGATAATCACAATTTTGCTCTTTCCCATAAATCACAAGTGTATTGCCACAGTAGGGTTGCCTGATCGCCCTTATTTCAGAGCCCCACAGCTCCACTGTGTCTCTCATTTATTTTTTTTTATTTTTTTTTAAAAGAGTCATCTGGCAATGCTAGTGCAGAAGGTCTCCAGGCTTGGGTGTCGGGGGGGGCACCATCAGTGTCATTAACCTACCTAACTCCTGCCACTGTGGCATTTCCCAGAGCTGTCTGGCTGCCTAAGCATGCCACCCGGGTAACACTTCAGGTGCTGAGTTGAGTGGGGGAAGGCTATGGAAGGGGTGAAAGGGGAGGTAAGCGAGCCCCACGGTATAGTCTGGCACTGGGACTGGGACCTTTCTGCTGTGAACTTCCAGTATGAAAGAGTGGTATAGACACAACCTCTAGCTGAGGTAGTTCCAAATTACCTACAAAGTGCAGTTCTCCAACTTCGAGACCTATCCCTTAGCCACTAGACTAGCACCAAGGAAAGGTACTAAAAGAATTATAGAATGAATACCTGCTCAGAAGAAAGAGTTAAGAGGAATGATACCAGAAAAGGGGAATGATACCAGAAAGATGGTGATATTGAGATTCTTTGACTACTGAAGTCTTTCAAAAGAGGAAAAATGGGTGCATATTCTGAAATTCTTACTGAAGCAAATCTCCTGAAATTTGGTTCCAACTCCAGTAAAGATAGCATGGCCATGAACAATTGCATGAGAGAGGGGGCAAGAGAGAGAGAAGCAGACGGGGCATTGCTCACTTTGGAATAAATAAATATTAGAGCTGCAGAGGCTACAATACACAAAGGCTACCAGAAATGGTAGCCTATGGCTTTCAGATAAAGAAAATAAAAGGGTGCTATGGATCTCTGAGGGTTCAGAAAAATAAGGGAAAACTGAAAACACTAGGATCAGGAGTGACTGCTGTATCCAATGCCCAGGGCCTGGCCTTCAAGGAAATGGGTGAGGGTGGGTCTCTGTTTAGTTCCTAATTGATAAGCATCCTCATCATTCAAATGAGCAGCAGCAAGTGCGAGAAAAAGAACTGATTGTATTGCGGATGTTGAACTTTTGGTGAGGGCATTAAGTGTTGGAAGCTTGTACTGCTGCTGCACTGCTTAGCAGTCCTCTTAACCTCCTCCTAGTGTAAGTAGCAGGGGGATTCATTCCCAAGACAGATGTCTTGTGGATAGTCTACTTGGACGTTGGAGGCTTTCTGGCTCCTCTTCTCCCAACCTTGGCCTCCTGCTGTTTCCCTCCAAGCCATACAACTCTGTCCCACTATGCTACATGGTTGTGCATGCAACCGAGCCATTACTGCTCTCCCTTTTCTACCTATTTGGGCCTCTTTCCAGAGCTTCTTGTTCCGAACTGCAGGACATGGAGGAGTGCAACATATTCTTCTGGGCCCGATTCAAGGTGTTGGTGCTTAGCCCTACACTGTCTAGGCCCCTCCTGCGGGACTGCCTTACTTCCCGGGCCCTGGATCGACCCCTGAGGTTGCCCAGGGGCTCCTTTCTCGAGGTTCCCTGGGTTTCTCAGGGGCCTACTGTGGAGAAGGAATTCTCAGTGACCACAAGGCTGTGGAACTCCCTCCCATTAGGGGCCCCATTGGCTCCAGACCGCTCCTCTTTCAGACGACATCGCAAGACTTGGCTGTTCAGTCAGGCCTTTGGCAAGGGAGATAGGTAGGGTGGGTGGGTTTTGAGGGTTAGGGTGTGTCATGGGATTGGGGGCTCACTACCCCACTCTAGGCTGTCATGACTCAGTTTCCCTGGCTTGCAGCTCTCACTGGATCAGCTCTCTCTCTAGAACTGATTCGGCCTGCAATGGGTGAACCTTCTTGTCACCTTTTCAGCTACAGAGTTTCCCAGCACAGACTCTTTCTCTCGAGGTCCGTCTGTGCTTGTAAACACAGAATTAACCCCAAGCTGTGTCCCGCCAATGTTAGGATTAGCGATTCCACTGGACCATACGAAGTTCAGTAAAAGAAGTTTAATGAATGAATCATGAATAAGCATGCAGTACAAGATTCTACTCGAGAGTGCAGAAATCAAAATAACATAACCAATAACGCATCCCTATCTGTACTTGGATTCTCCTGACTTAGGCTTACCCTAATCAAGGTCCAAGGGTATTTCAGTTCATGTCACAGCCAGCGATGGAAAGCTTGGCCGGGTATCAGTCTTAGTTTCCAAAAGGCCTTACTTCATAGTTCCTTTGGTGCAGCCCCTCTCTGACTGGTAAGATATGATGATGCAGATGAAGCTCAGCCAACTAAGTAAGATAGATTGATTTCTTTGTCTTGTCTCCCCCCTTAAGTACCTTTCCAGGGTCCTTTGTTTGAGTTTCCCGCCAGGTGACTGCTTTCAGTCACGTCCACAGGAAGAAATCCATTTGCAACTCAATGGTCTGTGTGTCTGCAGAGGTGTTTAGGCTTTTTCTGAATACACATTCGGCATGACTTTGCATTTCTCCATTGCATGAAGTGAGTTTCCAGTTCTCAGCTTTCACATTACAGACTTGTTTAACCTTTACCTTTACATATTTGTTAGCCCTGTAGTCTACATGTAGCCCAGTATCTCCTTATCACAGGGTGAAAGGTTTGGTTGCTTTTTATATCTTTTTGATGTTCCCCTGTATGGTTTTAAGATATTTGTATTTTTATACGGTCTTATATTTGTGTTTTATAATTTGTAAACCGCCCCGAGCTGCTTTTGCAGGAGGGGCAGGGTGTAAAGTTCATTTCACTAAGGCTTGCACCAGTGCAGTACTCTAAGGATTGGATGTCCTATGTTAATACAACTTTTTATCCTTTTGGACATGGTCAAGCTAGATAGACTTGGCTCTGTCTACTATGTTTTGACTTAGGCAAAATGTAATTATTTTTACCTGCAGCTGCCCAGTCTTTGCCAGCATCTTTGTAACTCTCACCTAGTGGTGGGACCCCGGGCCCATTACCGGCTACTGGATTTACCGGTTACCGGTTCTGCGAAAACCGGATTCCCGGATTAAATCCGGTATGCCGGTACCGGATTTATTTCATTGGTTTCAATGGGGCGCTGTGTCCCCATTGAAACCAATGAAATAAATTAATTCCCTCCCCCNATAGAATGAATACCTGCTCAGAAGAAAGAGTTAAGAGGAATGATACCAGAAAAGGGGAATGATACCAGAAAGATGGTGATATTGAGATTCTTTGACTACTGAAGTCTTTCAAAAGAGGAAAAATGGGTGCATATTCTGAAATTCTTACTGAAGCAAATCTCCTGAAATTTGGTTCCAACTCCAGTAAAGATAGCATGGCCATGAACAATTGCATGAGAGAGGGGGCAAGAGAGAGAGAAGCAGACGGGGCATTGCTCACTTTGGAATAAATAAATATTAGAGCTGCAGAGGCTACAATACACAAAGGCTACCAGAAATGGTAGCCTATGGCTTTCAGATAAAGAAAATAAAAGGGTGCTATGGATCTCTGAGGGTTCAGAAAAATAAGGGAAAACTGAAAACACTAGGATCAGGAGTGACTGCTGTATCCAATGCCCAGGGCCTGGCCTTCAAGGAAATGGGTGAGGGTGGGTCTCTGTTTAGTTCCTAATTGATAAGCATCCTCATCATTCAAATGAGCAGCAGCAAGTGCGAGAAAAAGAACTGATTGTATTGCGGATGTTGAACTTTTGGTGAGGGCATTAAGTGTGGGAAGCTTGTACTGCTGCTGCACTGCTTAGCAGTCCTCTTAACCTCCTCCTAGTGTAAGTAGCAGGGGGATTCATTCCCAAGACAGATGTCTTGTGGATAGTCTACTTGGACGTTGGAGGCTTTCTGGCTCCTCTTCTCCCAACCTTGGCCTCCTGCTGTTTCCCTCCAAGCCATACAACTCTGTCCCACTATGCTACATGGTTGTGCATGCAACCGAGCCATTACTGCTCTCCCTTTTCTACCTATTTGGGCCTCTTTCCAGAGCTTCTTGTTCCGAACTGCAGGACATGGAGGAGTGCAACATATTCTTCTGGGCCCGATTCAAGGTGTTGGTGCTTAGCCCTACACTGTCTAGGCCCCTCCTGCGGGACTGCCTTACTTCCCGGGCCCTGGATCGACCCCTGAGGTTGCCCAGGGGCTCCTTTCTCGAGGTTCCCTGGGTTTCTCAGGGGCCTACTGTGGAGAAGGAATTCTCAGTGACCACAAGGCTGTGGAACTCCCTCCCATTAGGGGCCCCATTGGCTCCAGACCGCTCCTCTTTCAGACGACATCGCAAGACTTGGCTGTTCAGTCAGGCCTTTGGCAAGGGAGATAGGTAGGGTGGGTGGGTTTTGAGGGTTAGGGTGTGTCATGGGATTGGGGGCTCACTACCCCACTCTAGGCTGTCATGACTCAGTTTCCCTGGCTTGCAGCTCTCACTGGATCAGCTCTCTCTCTAGAACTGATTCGGCCTGCAATGGGTGAACCTTCTTGTCACCTTTTCAGCTACAGAGTTTCCCAGCACAGACTCTTTCTCTCGAGGTCCGTCTGTGCTTGTAAACACAGAATTAACCCCAAGCTGTGTCCCGCCAATGTTAGGATTAGCGATTCCACTGGACCATACGAAGTTCAGTAAAAGAAGTTTAATGAATGAATCATGAATAAGCATGCAGTACAAGATTCTACTCGAGAGTGCAGAAATCAAAATAACATAACCAATAACGCATCCCTATCTGTACTTGGATTCTCCTGACTTAGGCTTACCCTAATCAAGGTCCAAGGGTATTTCAGTTCATGTCACAGCCAGCGATGGAAAGCTTGGCCGGGTATCAGTCTTAGTTTCCAAAAGGCCTTACTTCATAGTTCCTTTGGTGCAGCCCCTCTCTGACTGGTAAGATATGATGATGCAGATGAAGCTCAGCCAACTAAGTAAGATAGATTGATTTCTTTGTCTTGTCTCCCCCCTTAAGTACCTTTCCAGGGTCCTTTGTTTGAGTTTCCCGCCAGGTGACTGCTTTCAGTCACGTCCACAGGAAGAAATCCATTTGCAACTCAATGGTCTGTGTGTCTGCAGAGGTGTTTAGGCTTTTTCTGAATACACATTCGGCATGACTTTGCATTTCTCCATTGCATGAAGTGAGTTTCCAGTTCTCAGCTTTCACATTACAGACTTGTTTAACCTTTACCTTTACATATTTGTTAGCCCTGTAGTCTACATGTAGCCCAGTATCTCCTTATCACAGGGTGAAAGGTTTGGTTGCTTTTTATATCTTTTTGATGTTCCCCTGTATGGTTTTAAGATATTTGTATTTTTATACGGTCTTATATTTGTGTTTTATAATTTGTAAACCGCCCCGAGCTGCTTTTGCAGGAGGGGCAGGGTGTAAAGTTCATTTCACTAAGGCTTGCACCAGTGCAGTACTCTAAGGATTGGATGTCCTATGTTAATACAACTTTTTATCCTTTTGGACATGGTCAAGCTAGATAGACTTGGCTCTGTCTACTATGTTTTGACTTAGGCAAAATGTAATTATTTTTACCTGCAGCTGCCCAGTCTTTGCCAGCATCTTTGTAACTCTCACCTAGTGGTGGGACCCCGGGCCCATTACCGGCTACTGGATTTACCGGTTACCGGTTCTGCGAAAACCGGATTCCCGGATTAAATCCGGTATGCCGGTACCGGATTTATTTCATTGGTTTCAATGGGGCGCTGTGTCCCCATTGAAACCAATGAAATAAATTAATTCCCTCCCCCTCCC
>QEPC01001877.1:1935895-1958344 GCA_003113815.1 Sphenodon punctatus | reverse complement strand
GGATAGGAATACAGTCTCACTGGATCAGCTCCCTTCAGATCTGACTCAGTCCACAATGGGGTACGGTAACCCTTTATGGTCACCTTTAACCTTACAGTTTCCCAAGCACATAAATCACTACATCTGGTCCGTCTGAGTTTGGAAACCCAGAATTTTCCCCCCAAAGTGTGTCAGGTCAGTGTTAGAAATTCACTTAAATGCACTAGACTTAGTTAAAAGGAATTTAATGTGTAATTCATGAATAAAACATGTAGTGCTAGATTATACACAGTGCGGCAAATCAAATAAACATAACCAATGACGCAGATCTACCTCAACTATGATTTCCTAACTATTCTCTTACCCTAACAAGAGTCCAAAGAATATCTTAGTCCATTCTCCGCTGTGATGGGAAAGCTGGGCACAAATGTTGGAAGTTTCTAAGAATCAAGATCCTTACGCCATGCTGTCTGATCCCAACCCTTTCTGGCTGTCTGCTCCCCTTCACGGCTGAAGATGGCAGAATGTTAATGTCTCTTTTCTCTCCTTCCTTAAATACTTTGTGATGGCTCTTTGTCTGTTTTTCCGCATTCTCTCTTCAGGTGGAGTGTGTGTGTTTTTTAATGTTAGCCATGTTATGTGCATTTGCATATCAATGACTGTTTACCATTGTCTTAGGACAGTGAGAGACAGGCTTTCCTGCTTTCGCATTTTCATTCATGTAATGACTCTTTGTTTACACTGCATACAGATTTCATTAACAATCTTCATTATTTACATGTTACATATGTGTGTTACATGTATCCCATGACCCATCTTCTCATCACACCCACCTTTCAACTACCAGAGGTACCTGTGTCGGTCACAAAATCTGTCTTGAAAACACGGTACAAATCCCTCAATAAGTGAATTAGCTTTTCACAACAGCCCTCTGTCCCTCCAGAGAGAGAGATTTTGGGGAGAAGATTCTACCAACTATTCCTGGCACAAGCATCTGGGATGCAGGGCTCCTGAGTTTTGGCTCCCTGAGTGTCTCTGGGCAGGCCACTCTCCGCCTCATTTTCCCCATGTTATAAAGCTCTCAGAGATCCTCTGATGCAGTTACATGAATTTCTGCTAATCAGACCATGATAGAGAATGCTGGAAGAGAAGTTATCCGACAAAAGTTCTGCATCCATCCATCTAATCAGGCAGTGGCATTTGTGTGACAGCCAGGGCCAGTTGGGCTCAAGGCTCATGGAGATTCATTAATGGACTGGAAACTGCTTCTTCCTCAATCATTAGTGTTTAAATCTCAGGAATGGCTGATAGTCATCTCCTCAGAGCAGGTCTGCGAAGCCTCATGCTTCATGCACTGACAGATCCTACGTGACAGAAAACAGGTTGTACTTTTAAGACAGTCATCCTATTAACTACTTCTGTGCAGTGCACACTCTGGGCATCCTGCTGTATGGCAGCATGGGTCATCTTTTCTGCAGAGCTTTTGCTGTGTAAAGCAGCAATGAAAAGGGTTAAGGCTGGAGCACTAATTTTGCCAGTTAAATGCCAGATTGGGAAACAGAGGAAGAGTTTAAATTGACTAGATAGCAGGTGCTCACATTTTTAATATACAGCAAAGTGGGGAGTGGGGGGTTCTCAAGGCAATGCATGCGAGGAAGCGGTTTTCTATTTTTAGCTTAAGGTGGCATCTCCTTGGATCAGAATAACACAATGTATGCTGGGATTTGTGGTCTCCACATGCTACTTTCTTCACACACAGTTCCAGACTCACATCCAACTAAGTTGCCAACAAAGTGCCTTCCCTTTCCATTCAGGCTCACAAAGCTGTTGACAGTGAGGCTCTCAAAAGATGCCATTTCCCCTTACATGCAAATTAATAGTTCAGATACATGCTGGAGAGGAAAAGGGGCACTTTGTAAGCTACTTTAAGCCATTTTCAGCTCCCTGGACAATAACAAAAGAGAATGACAATAGGAAAACAAAACAGTAAACAGTGGAGCTGAATTACTGAATTTTTGAGTCACTCACCATGACCTGAAAAAATGTTGGGCCTATTGCCCTCAACCTGCTAGCAACACCACCACAATCTGGATATTTGACTTTGAAGGATGAGGAAAGTTTGATTATTGTACTTTTATCAGAATTTTCATTGCAGTTTCTTTAAATGTGAGGTTAATAATAAAAAAAAATTGGTTTCTATCATCTGATAAATAGAAATAATGAGAATAAAAGTTCTGGGTTATTCTAGCCATGTGTGTAATGATGCCTTCATTACTCAGGTTGAGTTTTCTGATGTTTTGGGGTGCTTGGTACCTTTAGTACTTGAAATTTTGGAACCAGGAAATAGAATCCCTGATAAGCTCTGAATAAAAGTGGGGACTGATTTTCAGCTTTAATCCATAGCATAATTCCATTATCTAAACACACACCATGCTGAGCACACCCCTTAAAAATGCAGCCAACTCCTATCTGACCTATGGGACTTGTACTATTTTCAAAGTGGCCCTCAGGAGGGAAAAGGTTCCCCACTGCTACAATAAAAGTATTATTGAACTGAATTGGAACACTGCATAGTAGGGCTGTGCATTTGGATTTTGACAAAATAGAAATACACATAAATGCAAAAACCCGAAGACCTTTTTGGGTTCCATATTTGAAACAAATACTAGGGCTGTGTATTTGGGTTCAAAGTGAATCCAGTAATTTCTGGGAACAGTGGTATCTGGGGTCTCAAATTGGACCCCAAAAGCTGCCGCCAGTGGTGGATTTGGACCTAAAATCAGTTCTGGCATTTCAGACCGAGACCTAAAATCAATTCTGGCATTTTCAGTAACCTGGTCCCTGTCATTGGAAAAATGCAATATTGACAAAAACCATAAACATTCACTTTTAAATGTGGAAAGAAAATGTCTCCCAACAGTACTGGCCTCTCTGGCATTTGCCTGAACTGCCAGCTGGCCAGTCCATCACCAGCCGCAGCACATATCCAGTTTGGAGCTGAACTGCTTTCTGACTGCTTGGGGAGCTTGTAGTGATCCCTCCCCATCTTCAGGGCACTGCTGTCTCAGAACTGCAGTCTCCAGGATTGCAACCAGCCCCGGCCAGGGAGAAATGGTGAATCCCCAGGCCACCAGCGACTCTCTCACCCCCAACAAGTGACACATGAGCAGCCATGTCCCATTCCCCTTCCCCAAACCAACCACTTCCTCTGAGGTCAGACAGGAGCCAGATACTAGGGCTGAAAGTAAGTTCAAGCACATAGACCGTTGTATATTGGGGTCAATTTCCACAAAGGCCATCTGAGGGATAGGCAAAGACACGGGGGCCAGATGCAGGGGGCCAAGTTCGGAGAGGAAAATTAGGAACTGGAGCTGGATATAAGGAAGAGGGAACCAGGAACTGGGTGCAAAGGCTAAGGCTCAAGGGTGAGCACGGCCAACTGGAGCAGTTAAACTGCAGTTAGCAAACCAAACAGAGAATGGCTGCCTGATCTTAATTGAGGGAGAAAGAAGTTATAAGAGCTTCCTGCTCCTCTCCCTTTGCTCTCAGGGTGGTTCCTTCTAGGTCAAGGCCAAAGTACATGGTGTGGTCTCAATGGTAAATGTGTGCTGGCGCTATTCTGGCTGGTGAACAGCATCTCAGCATCTGGTGCAATGGGCCCAGCTGGTGGATGGTGTTTCTGCACATTGCTGGTACAACAGGTTGCACATGGCAGTGGACACGGCAAGTGGCACTTCCCCTGAACCTAGTCCCAAGCCCAATTCCTCTTTTCCCAAACCAGTGACCCCTTCCCAAGCCAGCAACTCCCTCTAAGCCAGATTCATGTCCTGTTCCTACCTCCCCAATCTAACAGCCTCTCCACCAAATCAGACATATTATCAACCCTCCCCCAAACCAGTGCCCCCCTTTTAAATTGGTAGCAGACTTAGCAGCAGTTTCAACCTCACCCCCCACCCCCGGCATAAGATCTGTCACACTGGCAGAGCTGCACTGCACTTCTACATCAAAATAACCCATACACAGGAAACCGTTTTAATTGTATTTTCCACAATGGCAGCAATGGGGAAAATGCAGTGAATGCAGACAAATGTACAAACACAATAAATGTGAATATTAAAAACACATATACAAAGACTTGATCCTGTGCACAGCCCTAATAGCCACAAAGACCAGCCACTAAGTGGAGCTGTGATGATAGCCATGTTGCATTCAGGGGTCTGTAATTGTTCTTTCATACAATCCTCCCATGGTTCCTTTCAAGCTCTAAATCAGCATCTAGTTAGGCAAAGATTGCATACTCCAGAGTAGCTGTGCATGCTCAGATCACAGATTTGCTTGCCTGCAACCTCTGCTCATACAGGCTGAGCAAGGCATGATTCTCTCCAATTAGTTGGAGCAGCCCTGTGGGGGCAAGTCAACTGGGAGGGGACAAGAAAAGGAAAGATAGAGGAGAACCATGTTTCCGCTTCTCCATCGGTCCCCAAACCCCTCCTGCAGCTGGCACAGTCCTGCCTTGTCCAACCCTGTCTCATAACTTGAAGCTCTCTTCATTTGTGTATGGTGCCTGAGGTTCCGTGCCTGCCAGAAACCCACACAATAGGCTGCATTCATGGGTTCGGGCTGCACCTGCCCTGTTGGGAGAGGGGCCAACAACTGCAGGGCAGCATCTGGTGATCCATATGTCATCAAAGGCTCAGAAAGAGGGCAGCAAGCAGAGATCCACCCTCAAAAGGGGTTACTTAGAGGGGAAGCTCCATGCAGTGTGCAGGAAGCGGACATTTGCTCAGGGGGCCTCCCCAACACCTGTTGAAGAGCTCAGCGTTGTCATCTGAAGGGTGTAAAATGGTTTCAGAGCCATGAAGGTGAATAATAATATAAGGGGCTGATTATGGAGCTGAGAAAGGAATTTGGACAGGGAAAGCAGCTGGCTCCAGCATGGGTGTAAAGACAGGGAGCCTTCCCACAGGGCAATATGCACCGCATTTGCCTCAGGGAAAAACACTGGGAGGCAAATGCTGCGCAGCTTGTGTCTCATGGGAAAACAAAGCCACACAGCTTTGCCTCTGATCATGCGGAGGATGCAGCGCTGGAAAATCAAGCTCACAGAAGGAGGGGGAACAGAGGAAATGCACCCCTCCTCCCTCAAGTATGGGGCACAGAAGACTGTTCCCTCCTTAGTTTTGGCTACCTGCGGCTTGTATAGTAAGGATCCCAGGGACCCAAAATTAGGGAACTGGCCGCCATGCCATTTTGCTCCCTTTTTGGCAGCTGAGTTTCTCAGTGGCTGAGGAAGTGGGTGGAATCAGTAGCATTTCACCCGGTTCCCAGGCAAAGTGGCAAACGGAAACACCGGCAGTAAGCACAGGCAGTGAAATGGTGCTTTCCTTCACAGTGGCTGTGGTGGTGAGCTGAGGCAACACTGGCTTCAGCTGCCACATGTCAGGGGCGTGGAGTTGGGCCCAAGGGGATCGATCTGTGCCCCCCTCACTTTTGACTGTTACTCAGCTGAGGATTTGCCACCTCTCCAGCATCCCCCTCCCCCCACCATCCACACCAAGACTGTTACATTCTAACCTTGAGATTCGTTTTGGAAATCCCAATAGCCATTGAGGCAAAACACACAGAAAAAGCCCTCCCTTCCTCAGCCACTGGCTGGCTGGAAGAGTGTGCCTCTTCCTTCAGATACACAGTGACCCACACATCTCTGGCCTCCCAGCTCTTGATTGCTGCAGTTCATTGTTCTGTCTAGGAATGAAGCCACATGCCCTGACCAACCTCCTCCAGCTGATACAAAGTGTATCAGCCTGTGTATTTAGCAGCACAGCTCACTAGGAACACACTCTTCCCCCTATCTGCTAATGCACTGGCTTCCCATCAGATGTTCAAGGCCTTTCTTCCAGTGCTCAAAGTCCTCCAGTGGCTATAAACCCCTTCTTCCTTTGTGACAGATGCCTTGCACAGGAGCCATGACACTGTTCAGCCACCAGCCTCATGAACTGCACAAACTTGCGTAGGCTATGGGACTCACTTCCACAAACAAGGCTCATAGTAAGGAGGCTCCTTCTCTAGGTTTCCCGACAGCGAGTTTCCCAGGGACCTAGGGTTGCCAGACATCCAGAATTGTCCTGCAAAGTCCAGGAATGATGCCATTTGTCCAGTGTCCAGGATGACCCTCTCCCTATGCTGTCCAGGAATCTCTCAGGTGTACCAGCTAAGTTCTTAAATGGGTGGAATGCATTGGGAGAAATGTACTGTTGCCATTAGACAAAAATGAACTGAGATTGCTTGGCACTTGTCAATGTTGTTGTGCCTTCTCCCCAGACCTTGTTCACATGGTAATCATGCTAAATTCCCATCTGATACTCTCCCCCTTCACATGTGATTGGTTCCCATGTGCTTGGCTGTGGGAGAGGGCGGCGGAGGTGGAAGAACAGAACCTCACTGTGTCACTGTGCACCTACCAAGGTCCAAGTCAACTTGATTGATGCATTCTTGCATGTGACACATTCATATTGCAATTGAGAACTGTGGATCAAGTACAACACTGAAAAGACTAAAAACTGACGGAATTTCAGGAAGGGTGATGTGTCCTTGTTCAAAACTACCAGGATAATAACAAATGGATTCCTGGTACTATCCAAACTGTGTGTGGAACACACTCTTACATCTCGGTAACACCGGATGTGGTTTGCCGATGCCACGTTGAACAGGTACGGGAATTACCCCCGGGGTAAATCCTCTGGTTCCTTCTGCATAAGCTCCAGTATTTCCCTCAACAGATATTGAAGATGCCCCGCCAGCCTGAAATGGTCTCTGAGGCACCCAGTGCAGGGGAGCGGGAGCAGAATCAGCATCAGTCAGAGGATCCTGTTCCATTGCCACCTGCTGCCCTTGCTGAACTGGCTATGCCAAGTTTTGAGAGGCATTATCCTGTAAGAATAAGGAAGCCACATGAGAAATTTAACCTGTGACTAAAGTGACCTTTTTCCTCCTATTTTCCAGAATAGTTCTGAAAGTTATTCAAATTGCTACTGCAGTTGATAATCCACTATTAATGTTATCCTAGTTAATGTTGTTAGTTGGGCAGTTTACATGGGGGGAGAGGAGAATTGTTATGTATGTTCTGGTACAAAACCTTAGGGGGCTCACTCAGCCTGTGTACAAGCTGCTGGTGTCTCGCTGTGTCTCTGAATGTGGTTATATAGTAAGGAAGGACATAACAGTATTGGTGTACAAATAATTGAATTATTGTCTTTTTCCATGTTAAATTAACTTTGAAAGAAGTGTCAGCTACATTTTTGATGAAGTGGCATATTTGCTTAAACCATGAACAAATTGTTCTCTATGGAACACTTATTAAATGCCTGTCAAAGGATATGAAGCAGGAAAATGGAGAGAGGCATGGAGGGCCACCCATGTGACACCAGTTGAACATCGTGTCCAAGAATTTCCCATAAACGATCTGGCAAACCTACCCGCACCAAGTGTTGCCACCCCCATCACTTTCAGCCCAGGTGGGCCAGACCGTCACCGTGCCCTGATCTTTCCCCCGCAACCCCTGAGATACAGCCCCTCTGGGGCCTTATCCTTTATCAGAAATGGGGGGAACATAATGGGGATTTCATCTACCCTATTACAGAGGGCTTCACCCACCCTAATTCTCAGTGCTGGGTCTGTCTGATTACAGGCCCACAGCAGTCGTCAACCCCATCAATCCACGCAGACCACCTGAGGGAGTTGGACACAAACCTGCATTTCTGTTACTTCTGGGGGGTGATGAAGGACAGCCAAGAAGAGCAGTGGCAGAACGTTGACAATCAAGGGACACGGTGCTGTGAGTGGGGGAGGGGAGGGCACAGAAAGGCAATCAGAGGCAACAGGGATGGCTTTGTGGTGGGAGATGGATGGATATAGTATATGGGAACAGGTGATGTGGGGCACTTAGTCAATGAACACACCAGGGGTCCAGGGATGTAAAATTGGCTTCTCTGTGCAGCACACAGCTCACGTGAGACTAAAGAAAGTGAAACATATAACTGGAAGCAGCCAATCAGCAACCAGCTGGCAATCACCTGACCACCTTGGCTCGAGATTGAAGTTTGCCATCCCCTCATTCTATCTCACTAGAGCTGTTGTTCAGGGGTGCAAGTGTTTGCTTTTGACTGTTGTTGACTTGGATGGATCTAGGCTACCAGCTGCTTCCCTACTGCAGAAGAAGCTGGGAGTCCAAAACAGGAGGCTGTAGGTCATGAGGGCTGCCTTAGGGTGTAAGACAGCCTGCAGTCTTCATGTAGCAGTATCATATCCCCCCGATTTAGAGAGAGAATGTGAGACTGTTAGTGACACACATGATGGATCATGAACCCAGCAATGGGGTTAGGCCATTATTTAGTGCTTTCTTTTATGTAAAGAATGATTATAGCACCCAGGGATCCGTGAGAGGAATTAGAACCCATAGAGTAGGTGCTGTCTGGCAAATCAATTTTCATTCATGCTGGCAGCAGACTCTCTGGCTAACCAGAAACGGAGTAAGATTACATCGTACAAATCAAGGGAGATTAGTATTCAAACTTCTTTATGTGATAGGCCACAGGAATGATGGGTGAAATTTACTGGCTCATATTGTACAGCAGGTAAGACGAAAGTAACCCTATACTTGGGAGAAAACTTTTAAATTCCCACCCTCTTCAGTTAAAGGCCTGGGAGATACCAATGCTTATTTCCACTGTCATCTAAAACGCAGGGAGCCCAGACTTGCTATTCCCAGTGTTTCTAGAGAGGCAAAAGTGTGCAGTTCTCCACCAACTGAAGTCAGTGGGAAAACTCCCATTAACTTTAATGGTGGTGGAGTGTGACCAGTCCACATCAGTTATTCCCCATATTTAGGTCATCTGGGGTAGGAGAGGCTTCAGGATGTTTCCTCTGTAGTTTTGTTCATTACTTACTTCTGACTCCTTTTCTTTTCAACAATGATGGTTCTTGTGCTGGAGGGATAACAATCCTATCCTCACTGATGTCAATGGTACTTCTGCTATTGACTTTAACGGCTGAGGCTTCTCCACAGTAACCCAGCATTGTCACTCCAAATGGTTCAAAAAGCACAAGTTATGCACCTAAAATAATGAGACTGCATTAAAGCCATATGGTTTTAAAAAGCAAATATAGGCAATTCTTTTTCCTCGCTTTCTGAGTCTGTAGGACACACTGAGGCCATGTTGCTAAGTTGTTGGTTTTTTGCAGCTGTGAGGGCTGGAAATAGACTAATTGATTGATGAGATCTGGATTTTATCACAAGCTTTTTGATTTCCAGCTTTCAAGATCACAAGACTTGTGATTAAATCACACAAGAGCTGTCAATCCAGCTCTCCTGGTATCTCTGTACATTGGTACCAGGCTCATTGCTGGAAGATCTAATTAGTCCAAAAATGGGAGAGCTCATGAGGGGGCAGCAGGACTTGAAAAGGGACCCGCTTCCTCATCCCTGTCCCATCACAAGAGGAAGCAAGCACAGGTCCCCCAACTCTCTCTACAAAGCTGCTGTTAGGGAGTGCTGCAAACTAAGGCCTAGCCCCTCTCAGCACCAGGAGCCTGTGCAGTGTCAAAGTCTGCTTTCCCCATTTCACTGCCAGCTCTTTCCAGCCAAAATTTAGTTTATTGTGAAGTGGAGTGAGCCGGGATGGCACCAAAGGGTGCAGAATGGCAACAAAGTTTGTCGTCTTGACAGGAGCCTTCGAGGGGATTTGGAGGATGGGGGTGGGAAGAGTCTCACTAATAATAACCTGGAGAAACAGACTGCTGAGCAGCTTGGGAGACACCTCTGGGGACAGGTGTCTGCAAGGAGAAGGCTACAGAGCTTGCCTGTGATCACATTGCAATGCCTGCTCCCCTCTCACTGGGGGAGAGCTCTTTTTCTCTTGCTCAGGGGACTTTCACACCTTGCTCCTGCATGCAGCAAGGGCATGGAGTGGCATTTGGGGGAAGTCCTTTAGTCAGGGTTTCCCACATTGCAGTACTCTCTGTCCGTTATAGCAGCGCCTGCAGCAACCCCCGCTGTAGCTAGCGCTGCTGTGAACAGACCAGGAGGGGCAAGCAGCTTCTCCTCTCCTACACTAACTGCAGCAGTCCTGCCAGGGAGAGACTGGGTCTAATTAGGTGTCTTTGTTCTCATGTTATATTAGACTCCTGGGAGCATAGGCAGTTGCTCCAGATTTTTGGAGGAGCAGCTGTCCCAAGTTTAGCACTTAACCAGAGCTGTGCTTATATGTTCACATGGGGCTGGAAAGACAACTAGTGTAATGTGTGAAAGTACCCCAGGTCCTGAGGCCCAGATTTAGAACCCCCACCAACAGACCCCTGGTCCCCTGACATCACCCCTAGACCATGTCTTCTTGTCTGGCGGTTCAGTAGTGGAAACTCTCTCCTGTCCTCCCCAGAGAACAGGATGCTTTAGGTGGAGCTAGAATAAGGTTTTCAAACTCTTCTGTACACTCCTTGCTCTTTAATCAGCATAGTTCTGAAATGGACAGGGATTCAATGTACTGAAATAATTTCGGAACAGGTGATACACCCAGCCCTGTGTACCCTGGCGTTTGATGGCTCTTGGGGTTTGGTGCTGCCTAACTATTACCATATCATGGCTCTTTGAACGGCATGTGACATACGTTGGGTGTAGAGCACTCCAGTTCCCAGTGGTTTGGTGGCCATCGCCTCAGATGGTCACCTTGTGGGAAGTTTCACCAGGGGACAGGATGGATTATGGTTGTGCTATTGCTCCAGCTTCCAAATGAGGTAAGTGTTGTAGGATGCTTGCTCTACTAGCCTCTGGGCTGGATCTGTAAATGTAAATATAGATTAGATTATGTAGATTATGTAAATGTAGATTAACAACTCCTTCTACCAGCCCCAAAGGAGAGTGGTGTGACTCAGTGGAATGGGATTCATTGCACACAGCACTCTTCTCTCACAGAACTAGAGGGACGTAGACAGAGAGAGATGGGTGTAGATTGCAGTAGGTACTCCAAGATGGACAGATGGAGAGAATGAGAGAAGTACTGGACACAGAGAGAGGCAGATAAAACAGGAAGAATTAACCACACACACTTTTTGTAACCCGTAGGATTTAGGCAAATCACTTGAATGGGACTGTGGGGGACAAGGGGACTCTTGGCAAGACTTCATAGAGCACTCAAGTAAGCTGTGGCCCTTTGCCTTCCACCTTACTCTGCCTTTCCTAACTCACCAACCCTGCACTGCCTCCTACACCTTATCTTGACACCCTGCACCCCTTTCTACCTTTCTCACAACAAATACTCCTGTGAAATACAAGTGGCTTCCCCTACATGGCTGCCAAGAATTTGCAGAATTTAGCACCAGCCCCTTCCTGGGAGGGTGATGTCTGCTCCCTCTCAGCAGACACCTCAGAGACCTGGCCTTCCCTGGCATGTTGACAACTCCAGCACCACTTGTCTTGCCCAGAAAGGATCTCTGAATTGTACTGTGTGAGTTTTGCAAATACTAGGAATTAATTTCTAAATTCATCTTCCTGGTCTCATTCAGAATGTGAAAAAGCCACAATTACATCAGCAAGAATAGTAACATTTAAACCCTTGCTGCGTCAGGGTAAGTATTAAGAGCCCAACCTTCCCTGACTGGCTCCCACCCCCAGCAGGTGATTCTATAGTTGTCTGCTAGGACAACACAGTCTTTCACCTGCCTCAAGCAGCTGGTACTGACCACTCAGAACAACAGCTGCACTGATCCATGGTGGTAGTTCCAATGTTCCAGATGCAATCTTCCATCCATTGAAGTCAATGGCTCAGCTTCCATTGACTTTCATGATGGAGGATTGTTCCCTCGGTGATCCTCTGCTTCTTTCATGCAGGGTAGTGTTGCTGCTCAAGATTTCTTAATCCAGGGGACAATTGATTCACATTGGCCATTTAAACAGAGACAAGGAGTGCAGTCCTCTGCTATTGGAGGCAAATGTCAATGGCTCAGCTCCTGTTGACTTCACCAGATGCACCAAAGGTTCTTACTTTAGCAACTGAAAATCCAAAGTAAAACAGAAAAATCCTCAGATCAAAAGAAATAGGATTGATTAGGATTAAGGAGAGGAAGGAAAGAAGGGAATCTGTCTAATGCAGTTAAAGACTGTTTTTAATTTTCCCCCTCAGGAGGAGCGTTATTGGACTATGTGGGTACTGTCGAGTCCCACCTCCCCAGCACAGAAATATGATGGCATTATTTTAAATATGCCAGTAACACCCCAGTTCTCTGACGATGGGCCCGTTGGAAAAAGCAATCTAGTCAGGTCGGTTGCTTGGACTTGCCACAAGATGGCATTCTTTCCTCAGGCCTCGTGAGCTTCAGATCTCAGGAACGGCTAATTGAGAGAGAGGGGCCTGTTAATGCTCTGCCATTCATTGGCAATAAACCCCCTTCTTTAACACAGGGCTAAAATAATCCAGGGCTGATCCCTGTCCTCCCAGAATTTAGCAAAATAAACCCCAGCAAGCTGGGAAATGAAGAATGCAGGTATGTAATCTGGGCCACCTTTGCCAGCCCTTCCCCATGAAGCCAGCAACAGCCCTTGGCAGTGGGGTTCCTGTGCTTTGGGGCACTTCAGAGCGAGGGAGGGTATGTGGAAAGGAAGATAGAAATGGAAGACTGTGGGGTGGGCACAAGGGGCAAACAGTGTAGAGTTGGTGAACTGGGGGGGAAGCAGAAGGTCCCTGGTGGGAGGTTAGAGAGAGCCCCTGGGCACAGGCTTGTAACGGGAGGGGGATTCTTCTCCCAGAGAAGGAAACGGGCAGTGCTCATTTACATAAATGTATGTGCTTGGTTCGTGTAAATGTCTGCAAATGTAAAGGCACATTTAGATTGGGCTAATCAAAATGGGGCAAGAAGTAGGTACAGGTTAGATGAGGAATGGGCTGTTGCAGGGGCAGGGACTGACTGGATGCAGGGGATGAAAAGTTAGAAGAGCCATGATATGGTAATAGCTAGGAGGCACCAAACAAGGGAAGAATGAGAGAAGTACTAGACACAGAGAGAAGCAGATAAAACAGGAAGAATTAATCTCACACTCTTCTTGTAACCCGTATAGGGTAGTGCTAGGTGTGCCAGATGTGTGTTAATTGTTAGCTGCAAGTTGGTGGGGAGGTGAGAGGCCATTGTGGGGGAGCATATACAGACAGGTCTGGATCCAGACAAGTGCAGACCGTGTGGCTGGACAGGGCTGTATGTGTGAGAGGTGAAGACAAAGTGACTCCTCATTATATTGGACAAGCTTCTGTTGACAAGATTATGCAAGCTTTGGGCCAGCTTTCTTTAGGCATGTAAGGAGTCCAAACTACAGGCTGAGCAAATGTATGGCTGGGGCAGGTAATGCTAATTACCTACAACCTTGTTTCTGGCAGCTCCAGCTCCCTCTCAAGCACTTGCTGTTTTATATGTGCGTAGCCTGCATTTGTTTTATCATTGGTTTCCCCTCATTGCGTTTAAATGTTTGAAATGCTAATAGCTTCNATGTAGATTATGTAAATGTAGATTAACAACTCCTTCTACCAGCCCCAAAGGAGAGTGGTGTGACTCAGTGGAATGGGATTCATTGCACACAGCACTCTTCTCTCACAGAACTAGAGGGACGTAGACAGAGAGAGATGGGTGTAGATTGCAGTAGGTACTCCAAGATGGACAGATGGAGAGAATGAGAGAAGTACTGGACACAGAGAGAGGCAGATAAAACAGGAAGAATTAACCACACACACTTTTTGTAACCCGTAGGATTTAGGCAAATCACTTGAATGGGACTGTGGGGGACAAGGGGACTCTTGGCAAGACTTCATAGAGCACTCAAGTAAGCTGTGGCCCTTTGCCTTCCACCTTACTCTGCCTTTCCTAACTCACCAACCCTGCACTGCCTCCTACACCTTATCTTGACACCCTGCACCCCTTTCTACCTTTCTCACAACAAATACTCCTGTGAAATACAAGTGGCTTCCCCTACATGGCTGCCAAGAATTTGCAGAATTTAGCACCAGCCCCTTCCTGGGAGGGTGATGTCTGCTCCCTCTCAGCAGACACCTCAGAGACCTGGCCTTCCCTGGCATGTTGACAACTCCAGCACCACTTGTCATGCCCAGAAAGGATCTCTGAATTGTACTGTGTGAGTTTTGCAAATACTAGGAATTAATTTCTAAATTCATCTTCCTGGTCTCATTCAGAATGTGAAAAAGCCACAATTACATCAGCAAGAATAGTAACATTTAAACCCTTGCTGCGTCAGGGTAAGTATTAAGAACCCAACCTTCCCTGACTGGCTCCCACCCCCAGCAGGTGATTCTATAGTTGTCTGCTAGGACAACACAGTCTTTCACCTGCCTCAAGCAGCTGGTACTGACCACTCAGAACAACAGCTGCACTGATCCATGGTGGTAGTTCCAATGTTCCAGATGCAATCTTCCATCCATTGAAGTCAATGGCTCAGCTTCCATTGACTTTCATGATGGAGGATTGTTCCCTCAGTGATCCTCTGCTTCTTTCATGCAGGGTAGTGTTGCTGCTCAAGATTTCTTAATCCAGGGGACAATTGATTCACATTGGCCATTTAAACAGAGACAAGGAGTGCAGTCCTCTGCTATTGGAGGCAAATGTCAATGGCTCAGCTCCTGTTGACTTCACCAGATGCACCAAAGGTTCTTACTTTAGCAACTGAAAATCCAAAGTAAAACAGAAAAATCCTCAGATCAAAAGAAATAGGATTGATTAGGATTAAGGAGAGGAAGGAAAGAAGGGAATCTGTCTAATGGACTGTTTTTAATTTCCCCCCTCAGGAGGAGCGTTATTGGACTATGTGGGTACTGTCGAGTCCCACCTCCCCAGCACAGAAATATGATGGCATTATTTTAAATATGCCAGTAACACCCCAGTTCTCTGACGATGGGCCCGTTGGAAAAAGCAATCTAGTCAGGTCGGTTGCTTGGACTTGCCACAAGATGGCATTCTTTCCTCAGGCCTCATGAGCTTCAGATCTCAGGAACGGCTAATTGAGAGAGAGGGGCCTGTTAATGCTCTGCCATTCATTGGCAATAAACCCCCTTCTTTAACACAGGGCTAAAATAATCCAGGGCTGATCCCTGTCCTCCCAGAATTTAGCAAAATAAACCCCAGCAAGCTGGGAAATGAAGAATGCAGGTATGTAGTCTGGGCCACCTTTGCCAGCCTTTCCCCATGAAGCCAGCAACAGCCCTTGGCAGTGGGGTTCCTGTAGAGGGCTTTGGGGCACTTCAGAGCGAGGGAGGGTATGTGGAAAGGAAGATAGAAATGGAAGACTGTGGGGTGGGCACAAGGGGCAAACAGTGTAGAGTTGGTGAACTGGGGGGGAAGCAGAAGGTCCCTGGTGGGAGGTTAGAGAGAGCCCCTGGGCACAGGCTTGTAACGGGAGGGGGATTCTTCTCCCAGAGAAGGAAACGGGCAGTGCTCATTTACATAAATGTATGTGCTTGGTTCGTGTAAATGTCTGCAAATGTAAAGGCACATTTAGATTGGGCTAATCAAAACGGGGCAAGAAGTAGGTACAGGTTAGATGAGGAATGGGCTGTTGCAGGGGCAGGGACTGACTGGATGCAGGGGATGAAAAGTTAGAAGAGCCATGATATGGTAATAGCTAGGAGGCACCAAACAAGGGAAGAATGAGAGAAGTACTAGACACAGAGAGAAGCAGATAAAACAGGAAGAATTAATCTCACACTCTTCTTGTAACCCGTATAGGGTAGTGCTAGGTGTGCCAGATGTGTGTTAATTGTTAGCTGCAAGTTGGTGGGGAGGTGAGAGGCCATTGTGGGGGAGCATATACAGACAGGTCTGGATCCAGACAAGTGCAGACCGTGTGACTGGACAGGGCTGTATGTGTGAGAGGTGAAGACAAAGTGACTCCTCATTATATTGGACAAGCTTCTGTTGACAAGATTATGCAAGCTTTGGGCCAGCTTTCTTTAGGCATGTAAGGAGTCCAAACTACAGGCTGAGCAAATGTAGGGCTGGGGCAGGTAATGCTAATTACCTACAACCTTGTTTCTGGCAGCTCCAGCTCCCTCTCAAGCACTTGCTGTTTTATATGTGGTTTCCCCTCATTGCGTTTAAATGTTTGAAATGCTAATAGCTTCCCACCCCCCCCCCCCCGTTACTCAAGTTTTTCTTAAACGATTCCAAGGCTCATGTCACTACTATGGTAGCATCTTTTGCAGTGTCGGCAGCCAAAATACAGACTCGACTTGGCAGTCCTCTTCTCTCATAGGATTGACTCGTTTAATCTTAATTTTTTTAAATTATGTATTTGCTTAGACGATCGGAATTTATTGCAGAGATGTTGTGGTTTTATGTATTTTGTGTTACATGTATTTTTTGTTGAGATGGCCTGATGGCTAGTGCAATAAATGTATTCATTCATTCATTCAGTAGCTTTTTCCCCAACAGCCCCCCCACAAGTGATTGCTTTCATGTCTATACCTGTCTTTCATTTGCTCAGTCTGCAACTCTTCACTTTTTATCTGCCTTAAGATGGGCTCTGTGGGGGTCAGAAGCTTGCATACTCTCACCAAGAGCAGTTGGTCCAATTCAGGTTCTCACCTGAATACTGTCTCTCCAGAGTTACCAGGGAAAACTGCAGCTCTGTGCATCAAAATCTGGCAGCATGTAAGCCAGCTCCTGACTCCCCAAACTCCCACCTCTCAAAAGCTTTTGGGTGTCCCTAGTCCTGCAGATAATCAGGGTTAGGATCTGTATGCTCCCATCTAATAATCCTTGCTTTTGTAGCCCAGCACTGGGAAGGCCCCAGAACAGATGGAACGGAATCTGGGGGCAAATGAGGACATGGCAGGGAAGGAAATGCCTGCCTCAGCCATCTTCCTGAAGCATTCCGCACGGAACAGACTGGCTGGTACTGAGCATGCTCACTGCTGAAGGACACAGCAGAGATGGAGGTTCCGCTGGCAGCCGCCAGACTGCTATTTTCCTGTCTCGCACACACACACAGAATGCGGCTAGTACTGAGGCTGGGAGGAGCTTTAGACACCAACACCTCTAAACTGCTTAGCTCTTAGCTTCCAGTCTTCCCATTTATCTAAAGTTTGGGATGGGGGACCCTGTGTGTGTGTGTGATTTCATATGTGCTGGCTGTGTGTTTGGCAGTGGCTGGAACATTGAGGGCTTTGGCAGTGCATACGTGCGTGTATATGTGTACATGTACACCAAGAAAACCTTCTCCCTCCCGCGGACCTCTTTAAAAATGAGTACAAGCACCACAGGCTGATTAGGAGTTGGGGTGGAGGTGTGTACTCATGATGGGGCAAGACAGGGAAGGGTCTGTTCCAGGGATGGGCAAAGTTCCCAAGAGCCGCATATCAAAATGTTCATATCAGCGAGAGCCATAAGACACATTACATTGACTGCAGCTTCCCCTGATCCCGGGGAGGACTCAGCATGGCTTTCTGCAACTCCCCAAATCATATCTCTACCCTGCGCTCTACGTAGGGCTACCCATGGTGATGGTTCGGAGACTGCAGCTGGTGCAGACTGCGGTGGCCCATCTCCTTATGGGGACAGGCCGCCAGGAGCGCATTACACCAGTGGTTGCCAATAGTCTTCCGGGCCCGATTCAAGGTGTTGGTGCTTACCTATAAAGCCCTAAGTGACTTGAGCCCTACCTACCTGTGGGACCGCCTCCTGCCCTGGGCTCTAGATCAACCCCTGTGGTCGACCAGGGGCACCTTTCTCAAAGTCCCCTGGGTATCCCAGGAGGCGACGACAGAGAGGGAATTCTCGGGGGCCGCATCGAGGCTGTGGAACTCCATCTCAGCAGAGGCCCAGGTGGCCCCGGACCTCCCCTCCTTTCGACAAAAGTGTAAGACCTGGCTGTTCCACCAGGCATTTGGTGAGGATGACGGGTGGGTTGGGGGTTGGTGTTTATTAACCTCCAGTGTTTTATGGTCTTATTGTTGTTTTTATCTTTTTATCAATTGTAAGTCGCCTTGAGCTGCCTGTGGTAGGAGGGGCAGGGTATTAATTTTTTAAAATAAATATCAAAGCTCTGGCTCCCAGGCCGTCTGGCAGGTTTGGGCAGCAGCAATAGTAGCTCCAGGAGGCTCTAGGGGCAGAAATGGTGGATCAGATTATTTTGCTCTTGATAGAGCTACATGGACACGTTCCCAGGTGGTCACTTCTGGCGAGAGCCACAGAACAGGTACCCAGGAGCTGCATGTGGCTCCCGAGCTGCCATTGGCCCAACTCTGATCTCTTCCATGGGGATCCTTCCCCTGTCCTTAAGCGCACGCCTCACCTTTGCTCCCTTCTCTCTTGAGCTCACTCTTTCAGTGCTTCACGTCGGGGACTTGATTCACAGGTTAGATCCAGGAATTGGAAAGGGCCTAAATAAAAAGCAGCCACAGGCTGGATTTGGCACCTGTGCTGTAGGTTCCCCACTCCTGGTCACGCATGCTGGAGATCAGGCCTGGAAGAAGGGTGTGTATATGGTGAGGCTCTGAGTTGGGGGTGTTCTTGGAGGGTCAGTGTGGGGACATAGAAACTTAGATGCCCCTCATTTTATTTTGTGTTGTCTGAGTGTTTCTATCCCCCTCATTTCAGAGTCCAGGAGCAGAGAAGTTGGCGAGCTCTAACTGTTAACATCTGGGTTAATTACTGGCCTATAGCCCACACCTGATCTCATCTCTGCAAAAGCCAAACATGGTTTCCAGGTGGTAGAGGTGGTGTAAAGTTGGTAACATGGAATGCTGCTGCCTCTACCCCCATCCCAATGGCCGGGGATGAAGCTGCACCAGGGAGTGTTACCCCCCACCACCCCCGGCTCATGGGCTTTGATGCAGCTGCATCACCTGTCTCTGTAATAACTAGGGTGGTCTTGCAGTAGCATGCCAGGTAGGATTGCCACCTTTTGCAATTTGACCCTGAGGTTCCCATGGGCCAAAATGGGAGTCTCGGGATCAAATTGCAAAAGGTGGCAACCCTAATGCCAAGTGGCCTTGCAGTGATTCCTAGTGGGGTGAGTGGACATCTGGGTTGGGGCATGGAGCCAGTATTGGGGCTGGAGCAGGGTTCAAGGCAGAGCCAGATCAAAGAAGAGGGTTCAAATCAAGAGCAAGTCATGGATCAGAGGTTCTGCCCAGCTCGCTGTTGCTACCAAACAGCCTTCTATCCTGACTGGCAGCTGACCAGAAAACTGGGGGAGGGGTCATAGATAGGTGCTGGGGGCCTACCAGGATTTTAGAGGCTGGGGTGCCTGCAGAATTAAATTAAGGAGGGTGAGGGAGAGTTTCTTCAACCCACCCCTTTTTTGACACAACTATGTCTCTCCCCGCGTGACGTAAGGTCACGATGCTTGGAAAAGGGGCATGGTCATGTTGGAAAAGGGTGGGGACCCCCTTTGCCATCCCTGCTTTCCCAACATGGCCACACCCCCTCTCTGAACATCACATTGGGTGTTTTTACACACACATTTCTCCTGCATGTTTGCTATTACATTCTGAACTTTGTGTGTCTAAATCACTTACCCAGATCTTAAACACCTGGCTCTTTGAACTTCTGTGTAGGACTTCTCCCAGAACTTTTGTGTGTAAAAAGTTCTCCTGGTAAACTGCTTTGCTCCAGGCAGCTGTGGTCACTTGGTTTCCATGGCAGCCTGTCACATCTACAGCTGCGGCTACTTTAGGCTGCTTCAGGGCAGTGTTTGTGTGGAAAATGCATCCAGGAACTGCCTCAGGGCAGTGTGCGTGAGTGAAAAATGCATCCGGAACTTACTTGTGGACTTGTAAACCCAGAAGATTGAAAAATCCAGAACGTTAAGGTGTGTGTAAAAATGCCCAGTGGCCAAGCCATGCCAATGTGGTCCTGCTTGAAGGGTTCTGAAGGGGCAGGGCCAGGCAGGAGCCAGAGATGTGCAAACGCACCCTCTTGCACTCCCCTTGGCACCCTTGGTTAAAGGGATGTGGCCTGACGCACAAGACAACTCTACAGGGAAATCCCAGGGCCTTGCCAAAGTGTAGCAGTGGTGCCAGCCAGTGGTGCCCATAGGGTACCAGCTCAAGCCCTGGCTCTTGTCCTGCCAGTGTGTTGAGCTGGAACCAACTGGTCTGACCAAGTGGTCTATTTCTGTGTACTCTGTCCTCCACACATGGAAGCAGTCATGCCATTTAAAAATAAATGTGAGGTTTTGTAGGGTTATTGTAGGCTACTGCTTGCATGCTGGACTTGGAGCTGGAAGTCCTGAGTTCACATCTTAGCCTCTCTGGGTGGCATTGGACCAGTCACTATATCTTGGCCTCAGTTTCCCTGCTGTAAAATGGGGTGCATGGAACCTCCTCCCCCCGTTACTTCTGGTTGCAGTAGAACTAGAACCCAAGGCTCCAATACAACCTTTATGTGTGCAATGACCACTCTCTCTCTCTGATCAAACTCTCCTCTGAATGCCAGGGAGTGTCTCTAGTGCTGTCTAGAAAACAGCTTTCAAGCCACTGGCAAAGTGTGTGTGAAGTGCCAATCTAAAGGCAGGACCAAATAAAAGTCAGCAGTTACCCCTGCAGTTTCCATCCTTATCCTGCTGTCTCCTTCTTGTGCCTCACACTTCCTCTCTCTCTACCATGGGTACTTTCTGTGGGGTTTTTCATCCTATGATAAAACTGCTTCCTCCCCTGTGTTCCATTGCAGCCCCATAAGTCAGCCAAGAACAACTTCTTGGTAATTCCATTGCCGTCCATAGGGCGAAGGGATGCAGAGAGGCATTCTTAGTGGCTGTTCCACAACTACAGCACTCCTTTCCTCTGAAGGTTCATCAGACCCGAAGCATCTTTTGGAAAAAATACAAAACTTTCTGATATGGTCAGGTATGTAGCAAGTGGGGATAGGTTTTTTTTTTAAAAAATTGTTGTATATGTTTTATATTGTATATATACTTTTATACTTTTTATTGAATATCCATTTTATGAGTCCTTTCATTTTTAATGCAGATAAAATAAATAGAAATCTGAAAGCTCTCTTGAAGTGGGTTTCTCTTGCCTCCTGGACTCTTAGGAGCCAGGTTGTTTCTCAGCCCATCTTTGGTTTTAAAAGCCCTGAGCAGATGGACAGGATCATATGCAAGATGATGAATTAAACAATAGCAATAAAGCTGTGGTGGAGGCTGTTTTGAAGTGTAGCCAGCACACTCTCCAACCTCCCTCATGTTCGTAATAAGCAGACACACAGCAGAGTGGGAATAGACTTTAATGGGAAGCTGTTTGAGTTGAAGGCTGCCCCTGCATGGTACAACACTTGTCAACAGCTCATTCTTCATTGGGTGAAAACAGATAAACGCTAACTCCACTTTAACATTTCTTGTGCATGTTGCAGGGTTGCATAGGACACCAGTACAGCCCTGCAACATGCATAAGAAATGTTAAAACGGTGTTAAAGTGGAGTTAACGTGTCTGTTTTCACCCATTGATGCAGCTTCCTCCACAGCCTGCTCATTCAGCGTCACTTCTGCCGAGGGCTGACAAAGTCTGGAACAGGATGCAATGCACAACCAGGACTTTGCAGGAGTCCTTCCCTCCAGAAGCTCAAACCCCTGATGTTCTTCACACAAGCTGTTCTCCTTTCCTGCCGCTTTCTCCCTTATCTGCCACTTTCAGGCCCCACTTCTGCTGAGAAGCAGCAGCAAGGTGAAAGGTGGGAGTACAGGCAAAGCTGGAGTAGACCCCTTACCCCCACCGTCATTCCCTTGCCTCTTCCTTTCTGTCAGGTGCTATCTTGTGCCTGGGGAGGCTGGGGAGAAGGAAGGGGGAGGGGTGGAAGTGGGGATGAGATGGAAAGGGAGCACAGGTTTGCACTGCTGGGGGTGGGTCCCAGGAGTATGTTTATGGTGAAAGGGGAATCTGAATCCCCAGGTTTTATCCCCGCTGGTGGTCCCTGTGCATGAGTTTGTCATTGGAGAAGAAACCAGAGAGAGAGTCAAGCTACTTCTTTAACCTACATTAGACTTATAGGGTTGAAAGGGACCTCAAGGTCCATGTAGTGGAACCCCCTGCTCCAAGACAGGATGTTTTCTACAGCACTGCAGACTGATGCTCATCCAGACAGTCTGTGAAAACATCAAAGGAGAGAGATTCCACAATCTGCCTGGGCAACGTATTCCATTGCTCAACAGTGAGGAAGCTTTTTGTAATATTTAACCCAAAACTGCAATTTGCTTCCACTGTCGCCCACCCCACTTCTACATGTCATCAATCTCTCCCTTTCCACAGGCTCCTTCCCCTCTGCCTTCAAGCACGCCACTGTCTCCCCCATCCTCAAAAAGCCCACCCTGGACCCATCTGATCCCTCTAGTTACCGGCCAGTCTCCCTCCTTCCCTTTGCCTCAAAGCTTCTGGAACGCGTCGTCTACTCCCACTGCCTGGACCTCCTCTCTGCCAACTCCTCCCT
>QEPC01001877.1:1862390-1926721 GCA_003113815.1 Sphenodon punctatus | reverse complement strand
CCCCGCAGACTCCTGCCTAACCGCAACCAAGCCAAGCACATGCACCTGAGACTTCGCATCTGCTTGAATGTTATTTATCCCTTGTCTCTCCCTATGTCCCCTCTCCTTGTCTCCCCCTTCGTGTCTAGTAGATTGTAAGCCGTAGGCAGGGATCACGTCTATCTTATTGTTCTGTAAAGCGCCAGGTACACAGCTGGTGCTGTACAAATGCTTATAATAAAATAATAATAATAACCTGAGCATTACTAGGAAACTTTCAGAGTGGGCAGGGAAGGAGCAGGACCAGCACTCCACTCCCAGCCACTCTGAACATTTCCTAGCAAAGGGCCTCACCAAGAAAGAAGATTTTCAGAGTAGGTAGGAGTGGAGTTCTGCCCCCCATTCAAGGCCAGTGCCCCCCCCATTTTTCTCTTTCTCTCTGCTGTTGTCCTCCTATTTGTGCATCCAACAGGGCCACCACCACCCGCACAGATGGCTGCCTAGGGGGACAAGTTGAAGGGGACAGCAAAAACGACAGCTGCCCCATTTCTGGTAAGCTCCATGACAGGATGGGAGGCTGGAGAGGCAGGGGGAGCTGAAGCCACCTAGGGCAGCAGAAATCCTTGCACTGTTCCTGCCCTTCAACAAAGAAAATTGCCCTTCTCCCATATGAGACCTTGGTTACACTACTGGCTGGGGGTCTTGTTGGGGCCAGGACAGCTTGCAGCAGGGCTTCTGGCTGGGCCCCTCTAGACTAGTAAGAAATAGAGTGGTGGCAGCCTGAAGTGAGGCTTCTTGCCCCTAGGTACCACTCACCAAACTACAGAATTACCCATGAGTAGCAATGTAATGATCTTTCTCAGTTCTAGTAGTGTGCGGATCTCCTCATCTCTCATGCCTAGCTGGACTGGAAGTTCTTTAGGCCAGGGACTATCACTACATGACTAGGCAACACCCAGCTGGGCCCCAGTCTTGCCTGGGGCCTGTAGGTGCACCCACAGAAATGGCAGAGCAGCTGCCCCCCCTCCAAACTCCTGTGCTGCTGCATCAAGAGAATTTGTGCCCCCATGCAAAACAGTATTTGGGGCACCCTCCTAAGTTAGGGATCTTTTATGGACACACCCTGACACTGATTAGAAAAAGGGAAAATTCTATTGTCCCTAATTGTTGATGTTAGGTTAAACATAAAATTTCCTGCATGGCAAGGCCAGATCCTGCTCCCTGCACTGCAGGCCTCTCTTTTATGCATGCATGTTGTTATTTCTAGTTTACTTACAGGCCATATATGGTTGGGTGCCTTCCTGAAATGCCATGGACTCTCCACAAGTTGAAGCTCCACAGATTTGAGGTTCTGTATTTATGCCAGTGTTTTTCATACTCAGGTTGTCATTTTAAGTTTATGAATGGATGCCCTGCATGGTGGTGTGTGTGTGTGTGTGTGTGTGTGCGTGCGTGGGCGCTAACACATGGGTGTCAGCATTTGCCTGGATCCAGCTCATGGGTGGAATTATGGTGGAGAATGCAGGTGGGGAAGGAGGGCATTTCCCCACCTGCAGATGCCCCACAAATTTCCTCCCCCTGCAGTTCCAGCGTCCTCCTAGGTGGAAGTATCCGCCACAAAGCTTAGCCCAAAGTTACCCCACTGATCTGGCTGGCCCCCGCCCCTTTGCAACCAGCTCCCCAGCAAGGCAGCACCAAGTCCCGGCATTCATTCAGCCTTTGAAGGCGGAAAAGATTAATTTGTCATTCTGTGAAATCCTGTTCCACACCAGACGTGAAGCCCTGGCCTCGAGGCAGGCTGGCTGCATGCTCGACAAAGCGGCACGCACAGTGGGTGGGGGGAAGGCAGAAAAAGAAGAAACCGGAGGGACCAGGCTCACGGTTCGAGATGACCTAGCTTCCAGGCTTGTGACCGGGGGTGAAGCTGCAGCGGGGTCCGCGTCCTAGTGCGCGCGCGCGCACGCGCACGCAGCCCTTGGAGCTTGTCCTCAGCTGAGCCCGCCTGCTCCCCCCCGCATGGAAACGCAGCGCTATATATAGACGCGCAGGGCTGCAGCCCAGCTGTGTCAGCTGGTCCTTTGCTCGGCGATTGCCGAGCTGTTTCTCCGCCATTAATTATTCAGATCGCCCTGACAGACGGCAGCCTCCCCCCGGCTCCGAGCTGGGAAAGATCCCCCGCGGGGCGCTCCCCAAGCCCGGACGGGAAGGAATACACGTAGCGCCATTCACACGGCGCTGCCCCGCCTTGCCAATGCAGCCAGCCGGCCCCCATCCCCTCCGCGCTGCTGGGTCACATTCTGTCAGGGCTTTGCCCACATCGCTGGCTGCCGCTGCTGCCGGCTGCGGCTCCTCCGCGTCACAAGCCCGCCCCTTACCTCAGATGAACCCTGCTCTGCAGCAGATCGATAGCTTGCCGCTCGCGAGGGCGGGGCGAGTTTGCAAGGCAAGGAGCGAGAACAACATACTGCAGCCCTCCCCGCGGAGCAGCTGGAGCGAAGACCCGGGGAGAGGGGGGGCTGGCAGAACCGCCGGCTCTAGGCGCTGCTCTGCAGCAGGGGAGGGACTGGAGGCATTTATACATTGTAGTAAAGGTACAAGACAAAGACTGGGTCAGGGAAGGGAAGGGGCCAGCCGAGGGCTTAGTTGCATCAATCGGGATACAAATATATCCGTTTAAAATAGTAAGCCCATAAAGTATGTCACACTTTGGGGGGCTATTTTTACCCCACAGCTTTGTCGCAGTTTGTCACTTTACTGCAGACCTCCCCCTCCAAAAAGTATGTCACACAAATCATATCTTTCCTTCCCACACACACACATTTTGAATACTACTAATGTAGAGCCCCATTTACTACGTGTAAGAAATGACTTTTTTATTTCAAACAGAAATGTCATTGAAAAATGAGTAACAAGAAATGACTGTGGCATCACATTACAACCAATACACTTCTTGTCACTGTTGCTTGCCCCACTTCCTCTTTCCAGTTCCTGAATCTGGCCTTGATCTAGTCCCTACCCCCACTTCTGAAAGCAAATTCAAGGAAAGGGAGCAGAGATGAGGGCATGGACTCAAGGATGGAATGGATCCATAGCATAGATCCATAAGCCCTTCTCCCCCCCCCCCCTTCTTGAGCATGTCTGTAGGTATCTCCACCCCAACTCCTATCTGACCTCTTGAGCTTGTACAAAGAAATTTCCAAAGGGGCCTGCAAGAGGGAAAAGCTTCCCCATTCCTAAATTACATAGCCAAGGCATATACGGTGCAATTCATTCCCTTTTAGTCATTCCCAGCATTCTGCAGGGAGAGGTTTAGGGGCACACAGAGCTTGAGGTGCATTGCTGGACCAGCTTGGCTAATAGTCATTGATGGGCACACACTGCTTCCTGCAACACCTATTACTAAATGGTCCTACATGTGGAACCCATCAACATCATTTCAAGCTTTTGATCTGGGCAATAAGCAGGTAAAAACAAAATAAAGACAGAGTACCCCATCCCTCTGCTTTGGAGTGGAGCATCTGCCCCAGGGTACGCATACCTGGCCAAGAACTGAAGTATAGAATTGGTTCCTTATGGGGAGTACTGGGCTACCTCAGTATTACCAACATCAAGCATTCAAGAATCACAAGGACGGTTTTACTAATCAAGAGATTTTTAAAAGTTTTGTAATTATGCCCCTTCTGGTTTGCGAGCATTGAGGGCACACACTGCAGTCACATCTTTTCTCCACTACCAGGAGGTCTAGACATGTACTTTTTGTATGAAAAGAAAGTCAAGGTTCTCCCCTAATTGCATAACCCCAGAGACTGGGGCCTTAATAAAAGAATCAAATATCGCAAGAGTTGCCAATGCTCCTTGCTACCCTTTGCTGCCTAAGCACAGAACAGGGCTCATGGATTCCACTGCCAGCTCCTCCATGGATTCAGCCAGGGCTGGACTCTGGGAAAGGGGAAGGCTATTGGCTTGGGCAGCAGTTTGTTTGGGGGGGCAGCAAATTCACTGTTTGAAGTCGGTGAGAATCATTAGCCTCAATAGGTTCAGGATGCAGCAGGTCATGGCTCATCCACCTCCCCCTGTTTGATCAGGGCAGGGCCCCGGCTCCACCACATGGAGCAGAATGGCATATTTGTAAGAAGTTGCCCTTCCTTTGAAACCACCCTGCTCCCATGCACCTTGCAGCCAATGGGAAGCCATGGAACATGGCGCCAGTGTCTCAGTGTTCTAAACCTGGAGGACAGCTGCTATGGGCCCCCAGCCCCATCCGAGCCAGCCAGGGGTGCCAGGCTGGGTTTCTGGGCAGCAGCTGAGGATGCCCCCCACTCTGGGTGAGTATGATTATTTTATTTATTTATTATTATTATTATTATTATTATTATTATTATTATTATTATTATTATTTTATTTTATTATATGTTTCACCATTTATTTAATCTTATTTTTTATTTTCTTATTTTTTTCCTCCATGGGGGTGGGGGATGGGAAGCCTGGTGTAGCTTGGGGACAGGGGGTGGGGGGGGCTGGCTTCAGGGGACAGCCACCTCAGGAGTGCCTAGAGCAGCAAAATTCCTCGGTCTGGCCCTGGACTCAGCGTGCAATCTTAGGCAGGTCCTTTCCCCATTTTGTACCTCACTTTCCCTGGCTCTATTCATTCTTCACTAGCATCACAGCAGGAGAGTGGGAGGATATGTGTTCATTAGCGACTGTTAAGTGCTCTGAGATCCTGTCTTTAACAGCCTGGTGACAGGACGATGGTCCCAATATTACAGGGTTTTCCCCATTACATTCAATTCCATGTACTTTCTGCCGTGGGTCTAGAGTCACCCATAACCTACAGTCTCTATCAAGTAGGCATGGTATCTGAGATATCTGAGAGGGGTGAGGAAGCTTAGCTTTGTTACCAGGAGCTGGTTTAAAACAAAATTCCCCACTGTTTAGTCATCCCCCCCTTTACAATGCTTGAATTGTTCTTTTGATTTGCCCGAGGTGGTCACACTGTGAATCACTGACTCAAGTGGAGTTATAACTCAGAATCTTTGGGTGACTGGACAATTGGTAATGGAGACAGGGGCCCCTTTCTGAACTGTTACTACCAGCTAAACTAGTAGCCAGAACATTTGGACACTGTCTGTCCAACAGCTGCTGGGTGATTAGTGTGAAATGAACTAGCAGATGTCAGTTCCCCCATGGCCAGGGAGCCATGGCACAAGAACCACTCACCTCAGAATCCAAGACCCTACTGGGATTTGGAACCATCTTGAGTCATAGAACCCTAATGATGAGGGCTGAAGTTTGCAGCTAGGGGAAAGTATACTCTGCTGTTGCCCACATTGTACAATGTCAGATGTCAATCCAGTCATATAGCCACATAGAGAAACAAAAACCTAGCCAACAAGACTGGCCCATTTCTTGTCTATTTCAGATGCTGGCAGCCCAGTGAGCCATGCTGTTCTGGTCTGCAGAGGAGGTTGACCTCCATCCTTAAGGCACCCATGTAGCTAACCTGATGAACCACAAAGCCATCAGGAGTGCACCATCCTGTGCATCAGTTCCAGTGTAAAGCTACTGTGGGCATCATGCTAAGAATGTTTTGTGGTGCCACATTGCTCTATCCCAATAGTGTGCAAACTGGCTTGGGAGCCACATGTAGCTCTTGGGAAGTTTGGCTCTTGGCTGAAGCTGGTCTTGTTCCCCATGCTGCCTTAATGGTCCTGCATCTCTTACTTCATTGCAGTCAGGTCTCAGCAGCCAGGGCCACAGAGCCCCATCTCCACCAGCCAGTCACACAACAGGAGAGGCTGGGGTATGTGTGCATGTATATGTGGGGCCTAAGGCTAATAGGAGGGAAGGACCTAAGTATGTATTCCATAATAATAAAAAAAATCCCTCCAGTTTACAATAGTTAAGCCTCTTGCAAATTCAATCATGCAATAAAAAGCATGGAAATTGCAATTTAAGGCTCCTGCCTTAACTTATCTTTCATGTAAGCAGTAAAGACATTGTACAGTCTCACAAATTGTGCTCACTTACAACTTAGGCCCCATGCACCCACACTTTGCCTTCATCTTTCAGCCCCAATCCTCTTCCTCTGCAGGTTGGGGGCAACACGGAAGCTGGAGAGAGGAGGGCATGAGCTGGCCCCTCACTCCCTCCTTTCCCTCTATCCTTTCAGTTGGGTTGGGGAGAATGGGGCAACAGAGCGCACTGACTACACTGAAGCCATGTACAGTGGTATAGAAATGTTTCATAAAAACATTTAGTTGGTTACATATTGTAATGAATAAAACGAAATGGCAATTGGAAGGAATGGAGGCAACAGCAATGCCAATTTCTAAATAAATGCTATTGTCATTGCAACATCAAATTAAGGGACCATCAAGGAATACAACACAGCTGCATCTTTGGGAGTACCGGGGGAAGACAATAGAGGGTGAAATAATGATGAAGGCACCAGATGAACTAAGTGAAACGGTTGGAAGTACAGGAAAGAATACAAAGAGTTTGCAGGAGGAAGTAAATGAGTGGAATGGCAAGAGGAATTAGAAATATTTAAACATTTCTGAGTGAAATAAATCATTCAGAAGGCTGATGGGATACCTGTGGGAGCACTTGTAACATTGTAGCCACTTACCATAGCTGACTTCCTATTCTTTGACTCCCTATAGCCTCCCTCTCTATTATTCCACTTCCTGTCCTGTTTGTTTGTTTTTTATCATTCCACACCCAGACCTTTACTCCTGTTCCATATGAAACAGACAGATAGATATATTTCCTAGGACTCTGGAGTTCTGTGTGAGGGCGGTGCGGGCTAGAGGGTTAGAAGGGGCAACTTGGAGCCAGGACCCCTGAGTTATAGAGCAGGGGAGAACAGATAAGTCTGGAAACCAGGACTGTTGGATTATTTATGAAGGGAGTGCAGCATACTGGGTTAGAGTGTGGTGGAGGGGCTAGAAGCCAGGACTTCTGACTTCTCTGTTGTGGGGACCTCGTAGGTTAGATAGAGAAGGGGTGTGGGAGCCACAACTCCCATGTTTCCTAGGAGGGCAGTGGGGACAACTGGTTGAAAGAGAGGGTTCAGAGCCATTACTTAGCTATCCCATTCTCTGCAACCCAAATGAAAGGATAGAGGGAAAGGAGGGAGTGAGGGGCCAGCTCATGCCCTCCTATCCCCAGCTTTAGTGTTGCCCCAACTTGCAGAGGAAGAGGATTGGGGCTGAAAGATGAAGGCAAAGTGTGGGTGCATGGAGCCTAAGTTATAAGTGAGCACAATATGTGAGACTGTACAATGTCTTTACTGCTTACATGGCACATAAATTAAGGCAGGAGTCTTAACTTGCAATTTCCATGCTTTTTGTTGCATGGTTGAATTTACTATCATTGTAAACTGGAGGTTTTTTTATTATGTGATTTAATAAGGTTTTTGGTTAGCAAAAGTGACTGTCACAAAATGTCATATGTCCCCAGCTGCAGAGGAAAGCTTTCATTTATGCCTTCACCACATGGTCTAAAGCAGGGGTTCCCATACTGTGGATTAGCATCCTAAGGAGGGGTAGGTGGGGATGATCACATAATCTACAGAAATCTGTGATCCCAATTGATACTGGACTCCATGCGCCTAAAGCCCTTCCCCTCCCCACCCAGCGTGAAGCTGCCTGAATAACATTATTAAAGGAAGGCCATTTCACGTGCACCATAGACGTTTCATACACAGGACAGACAGACACACAGATCTATCTGCCTGTCGCCCTCAGCAGGTTTGGGCTCTCCACCTCCTTAGGCTGGGGAGGGGATGGGGGAATGGAGGTAAAAGCTGCCCTGCCCTGGGATTCTCCTTACTACAGCATCATTGGGGGACAGGTGATGCTGGCAACCACTGCTGTCTGCAGAGCCTGGCACTGCAGTGCGTGCTCAAGCTGGAGGGAGTACGGCAGAGGCTGCGCCCAGCTGGGAACCTCCTTACCAATCTCTCTGGTCATCAGTTCATCACTTCTAACTGGTTTTACTTCACACACACTCACACACTCACACACACTTTGTGTGCCTTGTTCTGGGAGGGGAAAGAAGATGGGAGAGGACAGAAGATAGGGGGCAACAGCTGGAATCAAGTGGCAAGCAGAAGGGAGGGAGGTGGCTAATAGAGGGAGAATAGAGGCGCTACCGCGTAGCCATGTCAATTTCAATGCACCTGGCCCTGTAGAGTCATGTCAGTTTCAATCAATGTGATTCTGCCTTGTTGGGAGGGAGAAGATCCCTGCCACTGCAGTAGGGGAGCAAATGCCACCCTGCGGTGCATGGCAGACAACTCAACTGAATTCAACATGAATGCGCTACATAAGATTTCCCCTATACTTTCAATTCAATAACTTTGCTAGCATAATCAGGTGAAATGCATAGAACAGACATAATGATTATCCAATGGTACCAAGAGCAAGTGAAAGAACAGGCACAATGTTTATCCAATGGTACCAAGAGCATGTGAAAGAACAGACACAATGTTTATCCAACGGTACCAAAAGCATGTGAAAGAACAGGCACAATGTTTATCCAAGAACAGGCACAATGTTTATCCAATGGTACCAAGAGCAAGTGAAAGAACAGGCACAATGTTTATCCAATGGTACCAAGAGCAAGTGAAAGAACAGACACAATGTTTATCCAATGGTACCAAGAGCATGTGAAAGAACAGGCACAATGTTTATCCAAGAACAGGCACAATGTTTATCCAATGGTACCAAGAGCAAGTGAAAGAACAGGCACAATGTTTATCCAATGGTACCAAGAGCAAGTGAAAGAACAGACACAATGTTTATCCAATGGTACCAAGAGCATGTGAAAGAACAGGCACAATGTTTATCCAAGAACAGGCACAATGTTTATCCAATGGTACCAAGAGCAAGTGAAAGAACAGGCACAATGTTTATCCAATGGTACCAAGAGCAAGTGAAAGAACAGACACAATGTTTATCCAATGGTACCAAGAGCATGTGAAAGAACAGGCACAATGTTTATCCAAGAACAGGCACAATGTTTATCCAACGGTACCAAGAGCAAGTGAAAGAACAGGCACAATGTTTATCCAACGGTACCAAGAGCAAGTGAAAGAACAGGCACAATGTTTATCCAACGGTACCAAGAGCAAGTGAAAGAACAGGCACAATGTTTATCCAACGGTACCAAGAGCAAGTGAAAGAACAGGCACAATGTTTATCCAACGGTACCAAGAGCAAGTGAAAGAACAGGCACAATGTTTATCCAACGGTACCAAGAGCAAGTGAAAGAACAGGCACAATGTTTATCCAACGGTACCAAGAGCAAGTGAAAGAACAGGCACAATGTTTATCCAACGGTACCAAGAGCAAGTGAAAGAACAGGCACAATGTTTATCCAACGGTACCAAGAGCAAGTGAAAGAACAGGCACAATGTTTATCCAACGGTACCAAGAGCAAGTGAAAGAACAGGCACAATGTTTATCCAACGGTACCAAGAGCAAGTGAAAGAACAGGCACAATGTTTATCCAACGGTACCAAGAGCAAGTGAAAGAACAGGCACAATGTTTATCCAACGGTATCAAGAGCATGTGAAAGAACAGGCACAATGTTTATCCAATGGTACCAAGAGCATGTGAAAGAACAGGTACAATGTTTATCCAAGGCTACCAAGAGCATGGCAATGCACATGCGCAACTTGCATAAGGATTCCCTTCTGAACTTTAAACTTGTTTTTATTAAAATAGGAACTTTTTCAGATTCCACAAATCAACAGCGATTGCTCAAGATTGGGCTTCCTTTTTCTAAGCAAGCAATGTTCACATAGACCCCCAATTAAAAGAGAAATCCCCAGTAAACGTTTTCAATGAGTCTCAGTGGGAAAGTCAGTTGCTGAAAACCACCATGTTATAGATAGGCAGAGATACAATGGGAACTCCATCTCGCCTTAAGTAATGGAGGTGTGACTGCGCCTCCATAACTACACATTGCAAAAAAAATCATAATCATAAAACAAAATTATTTGTCTAAAATTAACAAAGTTATTCAAATAAAAGATAAATCCATCAAATTGAAATGATTTACATTTATTACACTCATTTCTTCAAACAATTTCCCCCCCTGGCTTTGGCTGTGGCAAAGTCATGAATGATGTCATCATAATTCAAAGACCTGACAATTTCACTCTCAATTCTCAAAAGGGACAAATCATTGAGATACTCTTGAGTCATGATGGATTGGAGGACCTTTTTGACCTTTTTTAGAAGAGAGAAGGAATGTTCCCCGCTACAGTTACTGATCATTAATGACAAATACAGCCATAATGCAGCCTCTTATGTTTTATAAACCTTGCTTACTTGTATATCTCTCAATAATATCTTACTTTCTACCCTTGTACCTCTGATAGTATTGCACAGATACAGCCAGTCACACAATAGATCATAATAAAAGACAATAAATAAACAAAACTTGCCTCTGAAGAAGTTAGAAGCACTAGACATGCTGCTCACAAGAGCACCAGAGAGCACTAGTCCTACTACTAGTGAGCACTAGACGTATCTGTCACGAAGGAACATGGGGTCACACACGTGTGACACTGGTCTACATGTAGGCTACAAATCTAGCAAATATGTAAAGCAAAAGGTTTAACATGTATGTAATGTTACAATTGAGAACTGTAAAACTCAAATCAGGACTGTGACACTGACTAAACTCCAGGAAATGCAAAGAGCTAAAAGAATGTGTAGTGTCATATTTATTTTGTGCATCAGTCATTCATGAGACCACTGCAATGAACTGCCACATGGAACACAACACCCTTACCCACTCACCCAAGTAACCCACTCCCATTCCTCCAAGACAACCAGCCGCCGGCCACTGGGGAATCCCTGCCCACGCCCCCCCACCCCCAATCCTGGTGAGCACTGCAGTGCAGAGCACACGCAGCAGGAATTTCAGGTTCACCTGCTGACTGCTGACTTCTCTCTTCCTCCTCCTCTAGGGCCACAGGGCAGGCTGAGGCTCCTCTCGCCTTGCTGTGCTGCTACCTGCACTCCTCCTCTCTCTGCCTCTGAGACCCAGCTGGGCCCTGGGGAGAGTAGGATTGAGGGAAACACTCCCCTAGGAAGGGAGCAACATGGCATGCCAGCTGGGGGCCCTTCCCAGCGATTCCGCACCCAGAGTTGCTCTGCCGCTGTCTGCTTCCCCTCAGTTACTGCAGCCTGCAGGGGGAGGCTGGGGGCGAGCTCCTCTACTCTGATCTCCGGGGCGCCAGCTCCATAGGACAGACTGTGGCCCGCTCTGGCCTCGGGAGTTGCTCCCCCTCAGCTGCTGCACAGGGTGAGGAGGTTGGGGGTCCTGGCCCTTGTTCTTCCAAGTCCGCGGCTCGGGGCTGTGCTTGGCCACTCCGGCCTCGAGTTGCTCCCTTGCTTCTTAGCCTCAGCTGCTGGAGCGTAGCCACTGTGCTCTGGCCCGCACCACCACTCACGTGCTGAACACACAGTTGCGGCTGGCTCCACGCTGGCATACACACAGCCGTGCAGAGCTTTGATTCCTTGCGTGCTGTGTAGGGCAGGGGCCACGGGCACCAGGAGACGGGGCTTCAGGCCACAAGTCCACTTGGGGGGTTGATGCGGCAGTCGGTGGGGGCCTGCCGGGCCCAGGGCAGATTTAAAATATAAGAAAATGAGGACCTAAAAAATATGAGGGCCTAAGACTGTAGCCTTATTAGCCTATGGGTTAATCCGGCCCTGTGTGTGTCTCGTGGCTCTGTACCACAGAAGATCTTTGTAGGTGGCTCTTGGGGTTGGGAACGTTGCCCACCCCTGCTCTATCCTATGTAACATCTCTTCTCCCTTTTCCTAGGCCTTCAGTAGAGCAGTTCATTGCGTCTCTTCTCTCCCATTGTGGATGCCAAAAAATTGGCCTCCAGTTTCACGTGGCCAGTAGTTTCTGCTCAAGAGAAATCGTACCTGGAATGGGCAAGAGGGGTGCCCTGCAAGTCAGAGGCAATATTGTGATGTCATGGCACCCTGAAAAGGGGTGGGACAAAGGGAGTCCCTGCCCCTTTCTGATGTGACCATGCCCCCTTTTTGAGCACCATGACATGACAACACTTGGAAGGTGTGGGGCCAGACAGAGGTCAGGGAGGTGCAACTACACCCCCTTGCACCCACCTCCCAGTGCCCATGCCAGGATTGAAATGCTGGCAAGGACTAAGGCCATTTTTACATGAGCCTTCTTAATAGCGCATTTCTAAATTCCTGGAGAAAGAAACTTGCTTTGTGTGTGTGTTAGACGTTCCTCCCCACTACTGGGAGTGAGCTGGGTGCCACTGAAAACAGCGGGCACTGCGAACTAGTGCAGGCTTGGAGATGTGGAACCCCCCCCCCCATGGGGGTTTTACACCTCCGCATCTCCAAGCCTACACTAGTTCGTGGCGCCCACTGTTTTTAATGGCACCCAGCTCATTTAGCAGGAAGGATCATCTTAACACACACACACACACACACTGTGAGTTTCTTTCTCCAGGAATTTAGAAATGCTCTATCAAGAAGCCTCGTGTAAAAATGGCCTAAGGTGTTTTAACAGGGCAGGGGAGAAGGGGAGTCCTAGTCTGGAATAGCAGGATGGAGGGGCCCCAGAAGAGAGAAGATAGGCAGGGCTGAAATAGAAGGGGTTGCCGCAGCTCCTAAGTGAGAATCACTGACAGAGCTCCACAAAGAGTGCCCGCACCGCAGCTACGTGCAGTATGCCTTGTTCAAGCTGTAATAGCCTCTCACTTTTACGAGTACTGAAGTAATTCACTCTCCAGCTTGTGGGGGGGAGGGGGATCAATAATATCCTCTAGCTTCATGGCCCTGAAAGTCACTGAAAACTCAGAGCTCCACAAACATATTCAATATCTCTATCATACAGCCACCCTCCACAGCAAGAAACTGTGGCTGTCTCATCCTCTGGTACCCCCTCCTTGCTGTAAACAAGGAACCTTTCCCCTCCCAGGGGTCACTTGGAAAACTAGCACAAGCACATAGAAGTTGGAGGTGGGGGTGCTTAAGGGATACACTCAGGAAAAGGGGGGTCCAGAGCATGGATCTGCGCCATGGATCTGTCCCTTAACCTTGTGTGCATGCCCTCATCTCTGCTCCCTTACCCTGAGCTCAGTCTTTCAGTATTTGAGGTTAGGGACCGGATTCAGGGGGCAGATCCAGAAACTGAAAAGGAGTCAAATAAAACCTTGCCATGGGCTGCATTTGATTCCTGGGCCTGCCTCTGTGGAAACTCTAAGGATGACCTTTCACAAGGGGAAGCAGCAGGAAAAGAGGAAGCTATAAAGCTTTGTACCCAAGCAGTCATTCGACAGGGACAAGGAAGGGACTTCCTCAACTGGTAGGTTATTCTCGAGGTGTCCACTGGGGTTCTCTTGTTACTCTCTTCTCTTCATTCCAAAATGTAACGCGAAGCAACCGCCAGATTCCTCCATATCCCATCATCCTTTCAAGGACACTAGGCCTTGCTCCATGGAACTCACAAGTGGACGAGGTCTTTATCCACTGTTTTGGCCATTTGAGACATGGGCATCCTGATTTCCTTTTCCTGAGTAGTTTCCACATCATAATCTAAACTGCTAATCTGCATGGTTGTGTTCCATCCTATTCATATGGCCAAACCAAGCCAATCCTTCTCCTCCTGATAAATTTGGTTGCTATCAGCTGCTTTGTTTCAGGGGCATAGTTAGGTAGGAATACGCTCCCCACCCCCTTGCCAGCAACAGGAAATGCAGGTGCACCAGGGAGCATGCCCCCCTCAAAGCTTGTGGGACCAGGTGTATCTGCCCCACCTATGCCTGTTATAAATACACCTTTGCTCTCCTTATTGTTGAATGCTAGCCTATCATTAGGTACCTTACCCTGACACAATGTTAGGTATCATTCTTAGACATTTATTGTCAAAACCATCAATACATTGCTGAGATGCTGCTTAAGAGCCCATGTTTCAGAGCTGGATAGCAGCTGTTGTTCTATATTCTGGCACTTCCTCAGAAGGCAAGCAGCTGATACGGAGATACCCAGCTAAACAGACCAACAGACCAACAGCCTGAGTTGCTAGGACAATTATTCATTCCAGCATTTTTCACATGTTCATTAGCTTGAAAGTCCCACTGTTTCCCTCTTGGAAATGTTAGGCAGAATTTTGGGAAGAATAAGGTTAATGGGCTTTGGTCCCTGCTAGTGCCAATGCCACTAGGGCTGCATTTACACAAGCCTTTTCTCCAGCCCCTTCAGTTCCTTAGGTGAGATTGTAATCATATTACTTTTTAAATGTCCTCACATTCTTTCCCTGCTTTAAAAGTTGCTCTATTGCCGTGGCTGCAGCTAGGCAGCCCATCATGCTGCATGGCTCTGCACTGACTCTATGGTGAAGACAGAGGGGCAGCAGAGTAAACCCTTCACACACTACCAAAAATGTGTGTGATGGAGTTAGCGTGACTATTAAACCTAGGTTTTTCAGGTAAACTTTCTGGACTAGACACACACTACCCGCAGTGCACCTTGTGACCTAACTTTTTCACACACATTTTTTTTTTTTGAGTAAAATATTTTTGCCAACTTTGCATTTTGTGTGAATCATAGAATCCTAGAATTGGAAGGGACCTCAGAGGTCATCTAGTCTCAATGCAGGAAATCTGCAGCTACAGCATCCCTAACAGATGGCTGCGGCTGCAGTTAGACATTCCATAATGCTGCGTGGCTCTGCACTGACTGTGGTGCAGCCCTAGTACCCTGAGCTGAGATGCTACTGTAGGAATGGACTTGACATTAGGTTACTAGTGCAGCCTCTGTTTGAAAACCTCCAGCAAAGGAGAGCCCACCATCTCCCTAGGCAATTTGTTCCACTGTCTAACAGCAATTACCGTTAGGAAGTTCTTCCTAATGTTTAACTGAATTCTGCTTTCTTGTAATTTGAGCCCATTATTTCTAGTCTTTTCTTCAGGGGCAAGAGAGAACAAGTCTTTGCCATCCTTTCTGTGACAGCCCTTGGTTTCCAGACCCCTGACCATCTTTGTCGCCCTCCTCTGCATCTGTTCCAATTTGTCAATGTCCTTCTTAAAGTGCATGGTGCCCCGAAATGGACACAGTACTCTGGATGAGATCTGACCAGCGTAGAATAGACTTGGAAACAATACTTCTGTTAATGCAGCCTAAAATTGCATTAGCCTTTTTTGCAGCTGCATCATACTGCTGACTCACGTTTAGTTTGTGATCAACTACAACCCCCCGATCTTTTTCACATGTATTGCTGCCAAGCCAGGTAGCCCACATCCTGTATTTGTACGTTTGATTTTTTTTTAACCTAAATACAGAATTTTATATTTATCTCTGTTGAACTTCATTTTGTTAGTTTCAGCCCAGTTTTCCAACTTATCAAGATCATTTTGAAATTTATTTCTGTCTTCTAAGGTGTTAACTATCCCTCTCAGTTTTGTGTCATCTTCATATTTAATAAGCATTCCCTCTACTCCCTCATCCAAGTAATAAAGATGTTGAACAGCACTGGGCCCAAGACAGATCCTTATGGCACCTCCCTCCAGATTGATGAGGAGCCATTGATGAGCACTCTTTGAGTAGGGTTCTTTAACCAGCTGTAAATCCACCTAATGGTATTATCATCTAGCCCACATTTTACCAGCTTGTCAACAAGAATATAATGGGGGAATTTGTCAAATTATTTGCTGAAATTAAGATATATTACATCCACAGGTTCCCATGATCTACTAAACTAGTAATTCAATAAAAAAAAGGAGATAAGATTAGTCTGGCATGACTTATTATTGGCAAATCCATGCTGGCTTCTAGTAATCACTGCATTGTTTTCTAGATGCTCACAGATTGACTGCTTTATAGTCTGTTCTAGTATGAAGATGATAGAGGTTCTGAGAGTACATTATCAAGTTCCTTCAGTACCCTAGGATGCATTTAATCCAACCCTGAAGACTTGAACTCATTTAGAGAAGGTATTCTCTGACCAACTCTTTATCTATCTTGATCTCTCTCATCATTCATGCTACTTCTGCCAGGTTGGACACAATTTTGGGGAGAAGACAAAGGCAAAATAGGAGTTGAGTAGTTCGGCCTTCTCTTTGTCACCTGTTAGCATTTCACCATCTTCACTGAACAGCAGCCCTACTGTTTCCTTTCCCCGCCTCTTACTTCTAAGATACTGGAGGGGGCGGGGGAGACGGACACACACACACCTTTTTGTTGTTCTTAGCACCCCTCTCCAGCCTCAGCTCATTCTATGTTTTTGCCTTCCTGATACTGTCTCTACTAGTCTAGAGGGCTCCTCATCGGTATACATCCTTCATGACTTGTCCCGTCTTTCATTTCTTATATGTGTCCTTTCTAATTCTCAGCTCATCAAAAAGCTCTTTGTGCAGCCACATTGGTTTCTTTAGATGTCTCCCATTTTTCTTTCTCATTGGAATGGCTTGTGATTGTGCCTTCACTATCTCATTTTTCAGAAACTCCCACCCATCTTTGACTCCTTTTCCCTTTAGTTTATCTAGCCATAGGATCCTGCCTAGCATTTCTCTGCATTTATTAAAATCAGCTTTCCTAAAGTCCAAGGTACATGTTTGACTATGTTCACCTTTACTTTTTCTTACCATCATGAGTCCCAACTTTTCATTATTACTTTCTCCCAAAGTTCCCACTACTTGCACCTCATCGACCAAGTCTTCCCTGTTGGTTAGGATCAAGTCTAGAATAGCTGACCCCCTTGTTCCTTCCTCAATCTTCTGACAGAAGAAGTTGTCAGCAAGACAAGTCAGGAATTTACTGGACATTCCTTGCTTAGCAGAGTTTGACTTCCAACAAATATCGGGGTAGTAGAAGTCCCCCATTATTACTACTTCCTGCCTCCTTGAAAAGTCTGCACCTGTTTTAGGAAGACATCATCCATGTCTTCTGCTTGGTTTGGCCGTCTGTAGTAGACTCCCAACAATGAAATCATTTTTATTTCTTTCACATTTTATTTTCAGGCAGATGCTCTCAGCAGGATTGCCCTGCTCACTCCCAATGCATGGATTCCTGTGCCGGTGGAAACATTTCTGACACATAATGGTACTCCCCACCCCTTCTGTTGCCTCTATTCTTTTTGAACAGGTTATATCCTTCAATTACTACATTCCATTCATGGGAGTCATCCCACTAAGTCTCAGTAATACCTATTCAATCATATTTATCTTCCTGTATTATGAGTTAAAGTTCATCCTGTTTATTTCCCATGCTCTGTGCATTAGTGTACAGACATCAAAGCCCATGAGGCTCATACCCCAATGGCTCCCCTATTTTGTCCTGGGGTTTACTAGCCCCCCCCCCCCCTCAAAGCTCTCCCAGTTCCCACTATATCACACAAGTCCCTGTCTTGTGCAGGCTATCTTTAGTAGTGGGGGCCAGGGGAGAACTAATGTGTGTTTATTGACCACACCCCTCCAACCAGCATGAGCACATGTGCATTATAGTCATCCTCTGCCTCCACATCCCTCACCCCTGGAAATGTCAGAAACTTCAGAAGGGAATGAAGATGCCTCCCATGTGCAGCCATAACTAGTCTGCACTGAACATGCTCTGGCCTGCTGCCAACTCCAGCAGGTGCCTGGTGAGACAGAAGGTTTATGGACCTTAAGTGTGGCATTCAGTCATGTGCATGCAAAACAGAGAACAGGTACCTCTATGAACAGTAGCATTTGGGGAGTGTCATGGACAGAGGACACACACACACACACACACACACACACACACACAGCCCTTTCATGGAAGCAGAGACTGCAGTAGCATGCTAGTCTTGTACAGGGTGGGCCTGGACAGGGTGGGCTCTGACAGGTTATAATGAGTGATTGAATCAGACAGTCACTTTGATGGGGTGGTTCTATAGACAGCAGAACATATCAGGTCAACATCAAAAAAACAAATGTTGGGTGAACTTTAAAGGCTTTAGTCATACCTAGCTAGAGACCTTCCAGACAGTGCTTTATCCACTGATGTTGGGGCTCTGTGCAAAACAGTGGCTTGGGCCCCCACCTAACATAGGAAAGTTTGACAGAAACTGAAAATGTTACCATAACAATTCATTTTTTATGTCCAGTTAAACAGCGCATCCCCTTCAGGTGTCAGGGCTCTCTGCATTGCAGGCCTGTGTGTTACACACATACATTATTTTTAATTTATGCATGGGTCCCACGTGCTGGGGGTGCCTCCTGAATTGCCATGAGCTTCCCATAGGCCAGGACTCTCCACATTTTAGGACCTATGGGCCCCTATTTTACATCAGCGCTTTCACACATGTCATCTGAAATTCTTTCATGGACCCCATCACTTAGGACTCCTGTAGGGCCGGTGCGGTCACACAACCTGCACTTGCCTGGATCCAATCCTGCTTTTGGGACAATCACACAGCTGTAACAAGCCAATACTGCTTGGGTTTTAAGATTAGAGCCCTCACTTGTCACAAGAACCCTGCCACGAACTAGCCCAGGATCTCTGGCGGTACAGGCATAAGCCACTAATGCTGCACTAAAAGAGGAATATCAATAGCCTGGAAGGAGGAGGAAGAAAAGGACTGGACTAGGCACAAACATCAGCTTTTGACAACTTAGCCTTCACCAGACCAGTCTCCACCTTTTCTCCCAATGGGCCCTCAAGTTACTCTGGAGCGCCTAATACCTGCATGGAGACCTCAGAGTCGGAGAGGACAGTTCTTGCTGCCATATTAATATTTTTAAAATACCTGCATCCGTTTGCAGTAGCCATGGTGTGGGCTGTGGCACAGGTAGCAGAGCACATGCTTTGAACAGTCCTAAGTGCAATCTCTGATTCAGGGTTCCTGGTAGCACACCTGGGTGAGACCTCTGCCATGGATCCTGGAGAGCTGGATTTGAAAGCCTGTTGTTGTGACAATACTGGACTAAGATAGACCATTGGTCTGACTCAGACAGCTCCATACATTACCCTCACAGCAAGGCTTTCTGAGTTCATCTTGCTTCGCTTTGGGGATTTGACAAATGAGCATTTCTACTCCCACAGGTTGAGCTAGTATTAACTCATGAGAAATAGAGCACTGTCCTTGCAGTCTGCACAGCCATAGAGACTAGTGGAGCCTCTCAAAAGCATCTGGACGTCTCAGAACAGTGTGTCAAAACCATAGTACCCAGCAGGACTTGCCTCTAGCCAGGGCTGCTCCTCCACTTGGACCCCAAGGTAAAGAAAGTAATTGGAATTGTCAGCTAGGACATGTCTTCTATTCCCCACCTTAGCAACAGCAGAAACCATGTGAGGGGGCGTACACCTCTTTCACCAATTCTAGTAACAGGCAAAGGTGTAGAGGCTACAATCCTGGCTTTGAAAGGGAGCCATCTCTAGCAGCTTGGTGCAGCTGCCCTGGGATACCTAGGTGAGTGTCAGCCTTAGTCCTCCCATTGATTTAGTCGACACAGGAGAAGTTGCTGGTTTCATTATCTTCCTTAGTGAAGATAAAACACCATTCATTACCCCACACAAGGACAGCTGCATGCTCCTTCTAAATGGAAATTCTCTGGAAACACCCACAAAGCCACCTCATCATCCCTCTAACTCACCGTTGTTATGCCTACAGGAAACATGTTGCAGGGGCTGAATGTGGGGTGCATCATTCCATGCTAACCCAGTATTGGCTTACCGCCTTGTGTAAACCCATTGGAGCAGAGATTGTCTTTTTGTTTTCTTTGTATGATGCTTAGTCCTAGTCCATGACTGACTGGCCCTCCTAGGCCGTACTGAAGAAATGATCAGAGTTGAAGCAGAAGGATGAAGCTGCCACAGAAGGCATTAGCACTAGCAGAATTGCAAAATCGTGCCTTCCTCACAAAAGCATGGAACTTACTCGAGTTTAGTACTCACGGTAGGCGTCACATTGAAAGCCCTGTGGAGAAACCACTCGTTTATCAAGAGTAGGTACAGCAGCACTGCCAGCTTTCCATGCTAAACACCAAACAGAACACAGTAGCAGCAGGGAACTTTGTCCTTCCCATAGACCACTTTCAAAATTAGCACAAGCTCTGCAGAGGTGGAGTAGGGTCCAGATTATGGTTCTAGGGGACGTGGATCCATCCTCTCCTTAAGTACAGGCTCTCATCCCTATTCCCTTTCTCCAAGCTCATTCTTTCAGTTCTTGAGGGTAGAACTGGATCCAAGAACTGGAAAGGGAAAAAACAAACACAGCTGGATTTGACCCCCAGATCAGAGATTCCCTACCCAAGGTAGGAGAAGGGAGTTCTGGAATCAAGCCCATTCCCTCAGTAGCATCTCAGCTCGGGGTACTAGATTACAATTAACACAATCTGGGATAGGGACAAGTCCACTAGAAAATGGCCAAAGCCTAATTAATTTAGCATTGGCCACTGAAGTGCCAACACATAGAAGATAATGCTATTCACCTGGACTAAAACAAATGCAGAGAGAAAATGCTACTGCATATTACTTTCACTTTTAAACTATAAAAACATAATTGCTCTATTGGGTCATGTAGTTCACTTAGGCCAGTATCCTGCCTGACAGGGGCCAGTATAACATGCTTCAGAAGAAGCATGCAAGAAGCAGGATATTTATGGAGTGCTCCATCCCATTCATTCTCAGCTCCCAACGTCAGAGGGCTAGAAGCAGTTTTCTGAACCCCTTAACCATTTTGGCTAATGGCCATTGATGGATTTAGCCTCCATGAAACTGGCTGCTCAGATTTAAAGACAGGACACCGCTTTTGCCCCTTTGCTTTGGTTCCAAAGATATCAGCTATGACAGCTGCCAGCACAATGAGGCTCCTGTATCACACAAACTTCTGCCAGTGGTTCAGCAAGTAGACCTCTTCCTCCTCTGATGAGAAATAAAACTGGAGTCCCAATTGTAACTTATGAACTAGATCCTTTTTGTTAATGAAGGGTTCTGCACAAATTCCATCTTGGATCATTATTCTACTTCTCTATTCTCCAGGCAGTTGCAACTGGGCCTTGTACCAACCTCCTTTCCTTCCCCATACCATGGCCAATAGGTACTACTGAACCACTGCAATTTTGCCCTAGATCTGGGTGAATTTCAATGGCAAGCAAAGTGACTTAAGACCATGGCAGGCTGTATCCAATCATCTTCACAAGCTGCAAATGGACACCATCTCCCTCCACCATTCCCTAAGGGGAACTTGTGATAAACCTTTATCTCAAAGCAACTACGGCATGCATACAAAACAGGCCCTTTAAAAATCACAGACAGCAGCGCATGGTTTTCATTCACTTTTCCGCATACTTTATTTGTTACAAACATACAATTTTTTAAATATAGACTGTAAAACTCCATTTGCAAAAATCTGCTATTGTAAGGAGTGCTCAACTAGCATGAGGAGTTCTTAATGTTGTTTGGATTCTTATTTTTGTTTCCTGCTAGTTAGCTAGTGGTAAATCCAGGACCTGCCTTTATTTGCCAACAGCCTATAGCTTCTGGCTGTGTTCACATTGTTCTTTAAAAGCAGCCCTGCTAGCCTCAAAAAGGGAATTAGAATCTGAGTGACAACCAACAGGCATCAAGACAAACAGGCAGCTCGGACCCTGGGATTCTGAATAGTTTCCAGCGCTTTGCTTGACAGGTGAGAAAGGAATTTTTTTTTTTTTTAATGGGGGTTGCACTTTTAAATATTTCTATATGTTTGAACTGCACCATGCAGCTATGTGTTCGCCAGTTAAAGTGCATTTATTTTTTATTAAAAAAATAAACAAGAGGAATAAACTTTATTCTTTAATCAAGGTACTTAAAAGTGAACTTTTTGGTCTCTCAGCAGATATTCCTGAAAATCAATCCTATTTACTACAAATTAGTTTTCTAGCATTTATATATATTCATAGGGGAGTTTTATAAAAGTAGAGCTACTTTTGCATTTACTATCTAGCAGAGAACTTTTTTTTATAAATACATACACATGTATACAGACATCTCTCTATGTATACAATGTACAAACATGTGTATATTTACATATGGGTTGAATACATCCATGAATGATCAAAGTTGTCACTTGCACAAGAATTCATGAACTCTACCAAATTAAACTAGTTGTCCACCTACCAACATTGTACATTCAGCCCAATAAATTGTTTCCCTCCAAGGGCACTAAGCCCCATGTCACTGCCCATCAGATTTATGGTACTCCACTGCACTTAAATGTATTAGCATAAATACTAAAGGACACAAGTTTTGAGGACTTGTGTAAGTGCTGCTTCAAAAATGGACAGAAGCAGCGGTGTTCTACTCCCCACCACTGAAGCAGACATGTAGTAAGTCACTGGCAGCCTAAGTTTCACTGTTTGGAGGTGGAAGAACACCATTTTAGGGACAAGTGTGAAAGTTATTTTGTTGCCTATAAAAAGGAGGCTCAGAAAAGTTCCCACACAACCCTCTTACAATTCAGCCAACCAGTGAGAAACGGTTAAAGAAACCAACCCCCCAACCCAGCTTATATGACCAACTTGCCTTGCCCAAATGCATTTAGGATGGCCAGGTACATTAGTATTGCCAATATAGGCCACAATCCTCAAACCACTTACATTCTGGAGTCATCCCATTGATTCATCCCATCCAAGCGGGATGATGTCCATAGTAAGTGGTTTGAGGACTGCAACCAGAGAGTATTGATAAGTAAAGAATGCCTCACTACCTCAAGCAGCCTCCCACTCCCAATTTTACTCATGTAAAATCATTGTTTTCTTGGGAGCTTGTCCTTAATTTATCAGTGTAACTGAGATGAGAAGCTAGCTTCAGGAACACTTACTAGCACATGTTCTATTAATAACATACCAGGAGGGATGGCTGAAGTGTTAAAGTTACACATGTATAGCTGCTCATGTTGTTAGCCAATAACCCACCCCCCAGCCACGCCACAAATGCCTGGTATGGTATAAATATTCACAGTACATGTAATCCAGGAGAGATCACTTTGGAGCCCTTTCATCACTTGGCACTATTTAAGCCTAAACAGTGTTACCACTTGTTTGAGTCCAACTGTTCCAATTAGGAAGAGCGGGCAGTGGAAGGAAAGAAACCGATTAAGCTCCATTCTTCTTGCAAATCCCACATCAATTCAAAGATAGGATTTTCTAACCAGATGGGCCTTTCAACACAGAAGAGCAGGGCAGGAAATTAAACATTTTGCCTTGGAAACTCTTCTAGGTTAATACGATGAGCAAGAACCAGTTTTAAATTATTTCTGAAAACTTAAAACTCTCTACTTTGCCTGCACACACAGTGTTAGTCAACCGTGGAAAAAGCTTCTGTGCACTTACAATTGCTTTGAGAAAGTAACGCATTTTGAGGGCCGCTTCCCATTTTATATACAGTACATAAGAGATTAAGTCTACATAGCAGCATATCACAAAATGCCTTTGACACAACACATCGCTTAACCTTCCCTACACGGCATTTAAGATGTGATATTCAGGTGACATTTGCAGTAGACTTTCAAAAACCTGAGCTATCTCAACTGTGCAGATGAAGAGGAGAGGTTGGGGTGGGGAGAAAGACTACCAAGAACACCAACCAAATAAAATAACTGACCAATTATAACATCAGGACAGACTAGCTACAAAGCAAACAGACAGTCCCTACCATCCTGGGTGTATGCAGATCAATAACATTCATGAGCTTCTCCACTGCAAAGGTAGGCAAATGGGTTTTGTAAGGTTGTAAGACATCTAGCTACTTTAGACTGATAGTTAACAGGGACCACAGAGACTGACTGTCCTTATCAGCCATGAGCTCAATTTATTCCATTGGATTGCAACAAAATCCTCCCGTCACCCAGAGGCTGAAGACTATGACATCATTCTATAGTCAAATAAAAGATATCCTCTTTCACAGTTAAGAAAGATTGTCGAGGGAATTAGGTCAAACTTTGTGGTGCCTTTTAGACAAAACCTAGGGTACTGCAGAGTACAATTTAGAGGCGACTTGTATTAAGCTGTGCAGAATGCACAGCTAAGAAAGTGATACTAGTGCCACTGAAAAAATAACTGACACACTATGGGTTAGAGAAGTAGGAATCCTGAGCAGATATTCCAATACAAAATCTCTTTGGGATGGAATCCATGCGTAAAACAGCTCTGAGATTTCAGGTACTGTATTTTCTTTCATGTCAAAATACCACTAAAAAAGAGCATTTGTCGTAGTTCTTTTTGGCATTTCCCCCCCATCTGCATTAGATGAAACCACAGTGCAAAAGGTGCGCGGTCTTTCAGGACTTGAGAGGGGTAAAGGTTCTGTTCTTATTTTACCTAACTAGATAACTTATGTGTGTGCAGTTTTAAAGAGACACATCCTGGTAATAGAGGGCTTGGGGAAATTTCAAACAATGGTAAATACAGTACTCTTGCTGACAAGAAGTTATTCTAAGCATTACAGAATAATACATGGGCTTTCTAAATACCCCTAGCAAATCTGGCATCAGAATATCACACAGTAATAAAGGGAGAGGAGGGTATACTTTAACATAAGGTTCCTGCATTTACACTGCAGTTACACTACTGAAGAATTAAACAAGATTCTCAGACTAGTACACAATTCAAGACCTGTCACAACTGTTTGATGTTCATATGCTTCAATGTTTGAGCATCTGACTCCAAGAGAGTAAGTGCAATAGGTTGAGGCTCTGCTATCTAAAAAAGATTTATGCAGCATAATTTTAGAAATATTTTTGAATACAACTACTTTGGAGAGACATTACCAGTTGGTCTTTAAATTTAAAAATCTTTAAATCTATCTGATCAGGGGGTTTTATACTATCCCTTTAAAAAACTAAATGTGATTTGTAGCAAACAGCATACTTTGAGACATTACACTTATGACCTCCTTAAAGAGAGGCATTTCAAGAAAACATTTGCTAATAACTCTGTGAAATTACAACGACTTGCAGCCAAAAAAGTGCCATTTTTATATAGGGATACGCTACGATTCTCCTCCCTCCCGAAAAATTAAAGAGTCAAGGCCACATTTTTTTTTTTAAAAATGAATATCTGCTGAGAGATTAAATTGTGCATCAAGTAAAGTACCACAATAATTCTGTTAATCTTATACGAGAGAAGATGATGCCCAGGCATAACTTATGCATGGTACAGTTTTTCTACCAATATCAAGAAACTGCCACACACTCGAGAGCAAAGTAGTCTGAGTTACTTTTAAACATTGCGTGTAGACAATACCCTACACCTGGTAACGGCAGGAAAGATCACATTTGAGGAAGTCATCCTCAGCTATTACAATATCTGAAGTGTGCAGTCAACGATGGACCACTCAATATGAGGGGATTATTGTAACCAGCCTTGTGCCCATTACCCTGAAAATTGTAAAATAAGACAGGATAATTAAGTGTTTTTTGGGAGGGAAACTGAAGCAGAAGCTTGAATCTCTTTCTTAAAAAGATCTGTGATTTATTACAAAAGGATTCCAGGATAAGTGACAGTGCTGGCTGGTTTCTAAAGGCAGCCTCCGCTGTTACGTGAGAAATCTTTTTGCAGTAGACAGCTATGGAAATAGATCAACAACCCGTAACTAGATGCAGGCTAAAGCTACGGGCATTTAATACCTGTATGTCTCAAGTATTTACAATTTTTGGTGCTATACAAGATTTACATTTTGTTTTGTACAGCAGATGTTTTGACATAGTAGCATTCTGGAGCTATCATTCCAAGGACCATAGAAATCTGGAAATGCAGGAGATTCAGGATTTACTAGGGGACAGTCATTTTTCTACAGAAGTTTTTAACTAAAAAAACCCCCAACTTTTCCAAACTTGTTTCCAATATCACCTTTTTAACCCGAACGGTAGCACCAAGAATGAAAAAAGCCTTCCCCTAACTGGGTTGATAATCAGGATTATCAGCATTTCTGGGGTGATGAACCAATGTGGTTAACAACCTTATAGTTGTGGTTGAGTATACCAGTCCCATATAATTGCTATTATTTTGAAAGGAAACCATGAAATCCATGTTGCCCATTTTGAATATGCAAGTTAGACATATTGCTGAAATGCTACAAACGAGTAAAAATGATGTAACTTTTTTAAGTGGGTTAAATTTGGTGTTTTCTGCAACATCTGGTCCTACACCAAAGATCATTCCACTTTAATTGCAAGTCAATAAATATTTTGAATGATCCTGAAAGATCTAATTTTAGAAGAGTAGGCCCAGGTACAACTAAAACCACTGCAGAAATTCAACAGATTTCCTTCTCCTCACCCCCAGACTCTCGGGTTTTATTGTCTCCACAATCACAGGGAATGATCTCCCATTCAGTGAACCTCTACATTTAATATGGCCGTGTGCCACTAGAATGGAGTCCAATCTTCCTGTAGCAGGAAGACTGGCCATTAACCTGCTATAGGAAGATACATTCCTCAATATTAGTTAAGACTTATAAACCCACCTTTTGTGATAAGTTAGTTGGACACTGGCAGGTCAAATACTATTAGATTTGATGCACTGTGTTATCACCTAGATTTTATTGGAGGGTCAAGTTATCTGTAAAAGAATTTTTGTGCACCAATATATCACTTATCTGGTCTAATGACTAGATACGTTTTTCTGGTTGCCAATGCTAATGCCATATATGGCAGGTTTCTTGACATACATATGTTTCTGTCCACTTCCATATACTTCCTAGGCAGCTAATTATAGCTTATGTAGCCACTGTCCAGGGATAGTCACAACCCTGTTGCCACCACATAATACAAAGGTAAGGCTAGTTACTGCAATTCAGCCAAAAAGAGAAAAACCCCTCTTGAAAAGGAGAGGTAATACATCTTAGCAAAGAACTGAGTTGGCTCAAAGCAGCTGAGCAACAACAAAAATCACCACTGAAGCAATAAAACAAGTTGTTGGTCTATACATGAATTGTACATTGTTTTAAAATGAATCAAAAAGATACAGCAATATACACCAAATGTCTGCAGCCTTAATTTTCATTGCTGCCTCAAGTTCTAATTAATTAAGAGTTTTCTGCAACCCTAGAGTGCTGTGATGTCCCAGCTCATCTGGCTGCTGAAAGTTATTTGTGAAATTTGTTCTCCGCGGCAAAGAACTAAACACATCTGAATGAAATACATAGGTAAATACAGCAGGACATTATTGAAAACAGCTGCCTGGTAGTACAAAATACAGTACGAGTATACAGATGTAATTAAAACATCAAGAAAAAAATAACTATTGCTCCCATACAATTTTAGGAAACAAGTTCTTTGCAACGGAGAAAAAATAAAATAAAAGGTTTTTTTAAAAATCTGTGCTAAAAAAGACCTACCATGAATATTGGGAGTAAAGAATTTGAGACGGGCAACAATACAGGTTTGTGGCTCCAACATTTGAAAGTTAATGTTCCGATAACATCATTTGATTATTTTTATATATAGCTATAGCAAAAAAGCTATTTTTTAAAACCCTACCTTGATCTCCCCATCTCAGCCACAACTGCATGAGGAAATGCCATTTTTGTTATGTTCCTTATCTTCCAATAAATACAAAACAAAGATAGTATAGGTAGAGTAATACCAAAATAAGGTAATAAGTGTATGCAATAAATTAAAAAGGCAGCTCAATTAAAGGACAGGCATGCACAGTTTAAAAAAATACTAGCAACTGCAGAGGAAGGTAAACCTGCCTCTTCTACAATGTTGCACAAGTAATACCTGAAACTTTGGAATGAATTCTATTCAGTTCAAAGTTACTTGTATAGAACAACATGTCTAAAAAATACCTTTTCGGAGGGGATAGGATTGACTTGATTAGTTTAAAAAATATATAATTTCAGATTAAGAATTCATTTAAAATATAGAAGAGGGTGATTCCTTGGAAAAAACCCAACTTTCATTCTGGAACGACAGCGGAATAAATTGGCAGTAGCCAGTCTATGGTGAAATTTCAAGGTGGTAAAAAAAAAAAAGAATGCTGCTAGGGTATATTTGTAGTCACAGAGCGTGTGTATTTTGTTTCTGCCCCTTTTGAGTGATGGATCTCAAGCTCCCATAGGGCGTGTGTTGCTCTGACCAATCCAACCCATTCATCCATGCATTTTTGCCAACTCTGCTGTTAAAACAATGTGAGGTACTGAGAAAATGGATTTGAGTTCTTTTATTTAAAAAACTTCTTGTAAAAGAATAACTGATGCTGGACTTCTGGACCTGAGGTTCTTGGTGTTTAGATTCATAGTCGAGCGTGTTCATTGATTTCCAGTTAAGATGCATGAAGCCTTCAGTTTGCTTGTTTCCAACTGTCAGTCATTCTTTCACAGACTAGACTTATCATCCGATGTTTCCTCTTTGCCGTTCTCAACCAAGTTATGGTTCAAAAATGTTAAAAAACAACCCAGCTACAGGCTGGATTCCACTTAGTACTGGGTCTTCCACTGAAGTCAGCTGAAAAACTGGCTTTTATTTCATCCAATTACTAAAGCCATTTCTCTTTCAAGACCACCTTATTTGGAGAGAAGGGGAAGAACTTTAGTGAGCAGCAACCAATCCACTCAACTTTCCTTGTGCTTTATGCCTGTTTTTTCTTTAACCTACCTCTTTGCAACCCCCATGTTTAAAAAACAAAACAAAATATCAAAATAAGAAAATGTCCTTTAAATCTTCAGAAACATGCCAGCTTTAAACTAGTTCACTTTTGGGTTCCAGTTCAGGCGCCTGGAGCGTAGCAGTTTGCATCCCAGAAAACAAACAGTTCTGCAAAGAAAACGACAATGGACGTTGGTCCGGATACAGGCTTCCCCCCATAACTACACTTCTGAAAGCTCACGGTGTTTCTCTGGTTCCCACCCCCTTGCTTCCCTCCCCCCATTAAAATTCCCAATTTCTGCCCAGCTAAGTTCATGATTGTTGATCTCTACAGGATGAAGCTCTTTCCCCATCATGACCTGCACCATTGGATCTGGATAGCTGTGGTGGCTTCATCTTTCTCTTCAAGCGCTTGGCGACGATGCTGGTTTCAAGGGTGGAAGGGCACAATCTTGAAACAAAGGTCTGGGGAAAAGGGAAATTACCCAAGCAACCTCCTCTCATTCCCTAAAAACAGATATTGACCAAGATTAGGTGGACATGGGTTACTGAGGGCCAAAGGTGGATTCAGGTCACAGGGATTCCCCTCCCCCCATGGGTTGGATTCAGGTCACTGGGATCCCTCCAGCGAGGAAGGATGTTCTAACCGGGTTCCTTGGGATGGAAACGGTGAATTTCCTGGGGAAGAAGAGTAGATTGGTAAGGTGGGCGAGTGAGATGGGTTACAGGTCTGTCCTAGAGGAGGTGCAGGTCGGTGGGTAGGAGGGATGCAGTTGGTGTCTGCGGTTAAACTCGTTTCTCTCTCCGATGGTAAAGGGTCTTGGGGGGTCGGATTCCCCCTCCACATCGCAACCCCGGCTCCCCGGGGCTGGCAGCTCCCCGGCTTGGGGGGGGGGGGGGGGGAAAGGAGGCTCAGTCGTCGTCCACGTCTCCATCGGAGTCGTCTCCGGCTCCACTGCCACTGCCAGGCCCAGCGGGTCCGGGACGGCGGTCATAGAGCTTGTCCCGCTGGCGCTCCTGGATGTCTCGCATCTCGTCGGCGTAGCGGCAGAAGGCGCCCCCGAACTTGGCCCAGGCCTTGTAGGGGACGGTGATGGCGTTGCGGTAGGACGGCTTCACCTCGCTCACCCGCAGGAAGACGCCGTACTTGTTGCAGCCCACGTCGAAGAAGAAGCGCTTGGAGTCCACCGTGATCGAGGTGCCCTCGGGCAGCTCCCCGTACAGACCTCCGCCGCCTCCCGGGCCTCCGCCCCCCCCGGGGCCTCCCAGCTCGTCCTCCTCGCCGCCGTAGTCATCGATGAGCTTGGCCAGGGCGTCGCGGAACTCGATGAGGCCCTGGGCGGGCAGCGCGATGGTCTGGCCGCTCTGCAAGCCGGGGGGGCCCCCGGGGAAGCCGCCCGGGCCGGGCCCGCCACCCCCGGGGCCGCGGTTGATGGTCTGGCGGATGCGGAGGAAGCGGCCGCGCTGGTTCTCCTTGAGGTCCAGGTAGTATTTCCGATTCTCACGCACCAGGAACTCGCTCTTGAGCGCTCGCCGGGGCCCGCCGCCCGCGCCGTCCTCCCCGCCGCCGGGCCCCGTGGCCTGCGCCAGCTGCTCGGGGCTGCTGGGCCCCAACTGCGCGTAGTGCTCGATGAAGTCCCCCAGGTAGTCGCGGAACTCGGCGGCCACGGCCATGGAGAGGGTGAGGCGGCTCTTGGAGCCGCCCGCGCCCACCTCGGCGATCTTCAGGAAGCGGCCCTTGGCGTTCTGCTTCACGTCCAGGTAGAAGCGCTTGTTCTGGATGTCCAGCCGCTTCGAAGCCAGCTCCTGCGTCTCCTGCTCGGGACCCGGGCCGCCCCGGTGCCCCTGGAACCCGCCGCCGCCGCCGCCTCCTCCTCCTCCGCTCCCGCTACCCCCTCGTTCGCTGCCGCTGTCCCCGTCCGCCATCTTCTCGCCCGGCCCGCCCGAGCTTCCTCCCTGACTCCGCTCCGGCTCCTCGCGCTCACTTCCCTCGCTCGCCTCTCCCCGGCCTCCTCGCGGCTCCCAGCTTCCGGTGCCTGCGCGCGGACCACACCGGAAGCCCCCGGCGGCGACGTCCGCTCCGAGGCCCCGCCTCGCCCGCTCCCTTTCAATCCGGCCGCGAGCTCCTCCTCGCTCTCTGCGACAAGGGTGAGTTCACCAGCTGCTGCACCAGCCAGAGCCTCGCTCTCAGTCCGCGCTCCTCTGCCTCCCTGCCTGTCTTCTTCCCTCCCTCCCTTCCTTCCTTCCTTCTCGCGGCGCTGCAGCTCCCCCACTTGCTACGGTCTCCTTCCCAACCAATCCCCATACAGCCCCCCCACCCCCCCCGCTCTGCCTCAGCTTCTCCCTTCTCTCCACCGCTGGGCTAACTAGAGCCTTCCTCCATGCAGCCCCCCAATGCCATAGCCTCTCCCTTCATTCTCTCCGGTTCCTAGCCTCATCCAACTACCTTCCCACCTGCCCTGTTCCAGGATCCATGCAGAGTCCCCAGATGGCCCCTGCTTGCCTGCCCTGCATTCTGTTTCCAACCCAAACCCTCTTCCCTGTGGTTTCCCCAAGTTTCACTGCACCAGCCTCACTTAGTATCTTCAGCACCCAGCAAAACCTTTCTCTCCCTCTGCTTTTCCCACCACTTCTCTCAAGATTCCTTCTCACTTTCTAGAGAGGAGTCTGCCGCCCCCCCCCCCCCCCCAAATACTGAGGAAGCAGTTTTGCTGCCTGCAAGCTATGGGGCTCTAATTAACAATCTTTATGTGCTGAAAGGAGAACTCCTTTTCAGCCATGGGGAAATCCTTCACTCATATCGTTTTCCTTTAGTTCTGTCTCCACAGCATTTGCACTGGGAGGAAGCCCCTCACCAGCCTCTCCTAAATGCTGAAGAGTCTGAAGCAGCAATGCTAAATTTTAGCAGAGGGGATTTGGTAGAAGGGAGGAGGCGCTAGGAGCTTTTAGCCACCATTTGGGATTGCGCTGGTCACATTAAAGATTGTGCAAGTGCATGCACTAGTTAGCTTTGACTGTTGTGGGATAAATAAAAGGTTAGGGCCCATAGCTAAAGAGGGAAAGATGTTTTGGTGAGGGTTAAGGATCAGGCGTTATAGCGTCTTATTTTTAACACCACTCCTGACTCACTGTGTGATCCTAAGGTAGACGCTTCTTCTGATGCCCTGATTCTCCTGTAAAATTGATGGCGTGGGGGTGGAGAAGAGCAAATGACAGCGCCCAGACATTTACAAGAGAGAGCAGTTGTCAGCTGTGATCACAATGTACCCAGACATGTGAAATGTATGGCCATGCCCACAAGATGATTCATTGGGTAGCAGGTTACGTTGGTAGTATGATGTCCACAATTCCTTGGTACCACAGGGTTATGCACCTAGTTCTTATCTACAGCCATTATGTGGCAAATCGCTCCAGTTTAAAGTGGAACGAGTTAGCACACATGTGGTTGTGCCGGTTCCACAGCGTTACACATTGTTTTGAAGTTGAGACTACCAGTGAAGTGCCTGGTATCATTTTTTGTTTAGCTGGAACACTGATGTAATATTAGCTCCATGCTGGAGCCATCCCCAACCTTCTTGTCACTGTTGGAAATGGGAAGCAAACAGGTGCTTTGACAGATCTACTCTCCCCCTTTGGAAAATGGTGCTTTGAGTGAATGGAGAAAACTAGCTGTGATGATTATTGACTTGTCTCCCAGAAAAGACACTGAATAAGGGAACTGCAGGCAATTGGAACTCGGGTAAAGGGCAACTGATTGCATTCAGATGTTGGTCTAGCCTTCCCCTCCTGCAGCACCATTCTAAACCATTTCTAAACTTCCTTTTTTTTCCTCCTTGCATGCTTCACCTCTCCTCATTACCTATTATAATAATTATTATTATTAATAATACTTTTTATTTTTATATAGTGTCCCCCTGGCATGGCACTTGAAGCGTTTCACATAGAACTAATTAACACAACTTTTAATCCCCACACCAACCCTGTGAAGTAGCTTAGACCGAGAGAATATTGTGACTGGCCCAAGGTCAACCAGTGAGTTTCTGGCTAAGGCGAGACTTTGGCTCAAATTCAAGCTGCTCTTCACTTTGAGGTCTTAAATCATCTCAACACTCCTGCTTTGCTCTCATTTCGTTACTTGTCCCCTCTGGCTCTTCTCCATTCTCCTTCCTTACTCCTGTTCTTCTCCACCTTCATTTATGGTTCCCTACACCAGGAAGAGTGTCTCTATCATTTTTTTTTTAATCCTCCACTTTGCCACAGTCTCTCCAGCCTTTTTCTCATCTATTATTCTCTCACCAAAGCTATTGTCCAGTGTCTGATCTTGTTTTCATTGTAAACGCTTGGGGATAGGGAAGGAACCCTGATCTATAATAAACCTGGCCCCGTGGCTAGCTCAAAGTCACACAGGGAGTGAGTGGCAGAACATGGAATGGAACTTGTGAGTCCTGACATTTAACATGCTTCATTCATTACAGCATGCACCCACCTTGGTGCCTGTGTTTGCAGAGAACCATGTGTGTTTGTGGTGTTCTCTATAGGATTTTTAATAATGATGCTCATTGTAACTGCTTGGTTTTGCTGTTGTGGGTAGGGAGCTTGCTGACAAGGGCATCTGCTGGGGCTTGTTACAATCGTGTCCAGTTCAGTGAGAGGATTTAAGTGCAGGCTAAATACTGTAATTTGTGCCTACAACAGTATGATCACTTTCCCCAGCTGCTTTGTCTGAGGAAAGCAGGTCACATCAGGTCCCACGTTTCCTTCGTTTGAGCTGGTACTCCATCTGCATCCCATTCCAAGCATCCAAGAGTGTACAGGATTGTGGGTAATGCAGAAGAGAGACGTGACCCAGAGTGGCTGTTACTTTAGCTCAGTCCTTGTCTGAGAATGATGAACATCCGCACTCTCATTTTGTAGCTGACTTGTCCTTTTGGAAATTGCTTTATTCATTTCCACTTCTGGCTTCCTTGTGTAATGATTGTGGCTCCCTCTGCTGGTGAGAGATTGCACTGACATATAGCTGAATTTTCCTGTCCACTTAGTTGAGTGCTGTCCTTAATGAACTCATTCCTATTTGCCAGCATGTTACTCTACCTATGGCTTTGTCTGCCTTGCAAACTCATCTGGTTTTGTTTCTGTTAGGAGGGCAAGCCATATGTTTGGGATCTTTATTAAAACTTCCCCTGTGGACAAGATCTTTGACTCTGATTTGGTCCCATTTCTAACTGGGATCTAACTCTAATGCTGATGGGATGACTCTGGATCTTAAGTTTAAAGACATAGAAACAGGGCAAATGAAAGCATAATATCTCTCAGTTCTCTCCTGTTATTGTGTATCACACCTCCAGCCCCACTGAAGTGTAGCCACCCACCCATAGTGATGGCAAAAGGCCCAGGGATCTTAAATATGCATGCAAGGCACCAGGCTTTAACGGTATTTCCCAAATGAACCCCTCCTACGCCATAATTGCGTGATATGCTTTTTATGTGCCTCAGTTAACACCTGTGTTTCCTCTTCCCTGGATCCCTACTATAGTTCTGTTGATGTGGGCACGTATGGGCTTTGATTTCCCCAGACCCTCATTGAAGTGGCTGGTATCAGCCTGTTTCTTATTAGTCCTATTTAAGATTATTCAACTCTCTTACCCAATCCCTCCACTCTAGTCTTTGTCCCCTCCAGCTGCTGCTGTCTGGCAGTGCTGTCTTGTAAGTGGATCCTCCTGGTATTAGCTCTTCAGCAGTTAAATGGACCTGGGGGCCAGAAGCAGGGAGGCAAGAGCCTGCAGTTGTACAGATAACTTCACCCCAGACAGAGGGTTATGGGACAAGCACCTCTCATCCAGCTTATTACCCTCCAAAACCTTACTGCACCTCCACCCCAACCAGACTGGGACATCAAGGACGTTTCCAGATCCCAAAACATCCATTTCAGGAAGCCTGGAATATACACCTCAAATTCCCCAAAATGCACAGGCACGGAAAGGCCAGGGAGCACTGCAGAGCCCTCCCCACCCCAGGTGGATTTGACTTCTTTCTAACCTCCTTTTAGAGCCATGCATTCTGCCTCATCCTCCCTGACACTGAATCTTTTCACTGCCATCAAGAAACTGGGCCAACTCTAACCAACCTCTCTCTTTTCAGCTTTACTCAGAAGGGGAGAAAGGGTCTAGCACAGCAAGCCCTAAGGCTGCGTGGAGGCACCACTGGTGTGCCATGATGAGAGCGGCAGAAGTGTGCCTCCTAAAATACTGTTTTTTAAAAATGTTATTTTAAATATTTATAATATAATATACATACACACACCCCTGTTGCCACCCCTTTTGGGGTGTAAAGAGTGAAGCGTGCTGCCAATCTTAACCCAGAAAAAACATGTTCTCCAGATATCAAAAGTTTGGGAAACACTGGTCTAACAGAACACAGCCGGTTTCCTCTCAACTCCTGATAGTGGCACTTTGGGTTGGTCCTTACAAGGAACATTATTAGATTAATGATCCATTTAATAACTGGCAAAAACCAGATGCTTCGATCAAGGCAGCTCCAGACATGTCATGATGATAACGTTCCACATCCAGTACAAAAGGCCTGGGGGTGTGGAAGGTGTCGTGTGTCCAGCTTAACTGCCATCTGCAAGCGTCCGGAGCTGCCCTTGTCCCAGTGAGAGATGCTCTGGAACAGCTAGGCATAACCTAAAGGGGATACTGGAGCTAACCAATTCTTTTTTTGCAGCTGGGCAGAGTCTGTTCCTCTTCAAGGTTTTACGGTCTCAAAGCAAATGGGAGTTGAGCCATTGGTTTCAGTGCAGTTGGAATTTAGCTTTCAGCAGTTGCACACTCATGATAGTTGATGCCGTGCTTCTGGTAGTGGAGACCACAGAGAATTAGTATGGAGTAAATATAAAGGAAACTTGCTATGGAGGCTGCTGGACACAGATACCCACCCCTTTAAGCTCTCTGGCCTCAGCTTGTGCTACCTACTGACCCTTTGCAATGACAAATCAATTGTCGTCATGTTTCTGGATGGATAAAGGCAGGACTTCCTCCCAGCTTCCATTGATTCTAACCTGACACTTTCTGGGCTTCCCAGTTTGCTTTTCTAGATAGGAACTACCTATTCTTGGCACTTAATTGGGAAAAGAACAGTGAGAGCACTCAGGTAGGCAAGTGGATTATGCCTGTTTCTCAGATTTGATTTATGAGTTCTGGATTTCGTCCGGGTTATGGCACCGAGACTGCGATTGTGGTGCTGGTCGACAACCTACACCGGCAATTAGATCAGGGTTGTTCGACCCTGCTGATTCTATTAGATATGTCGGCTGCATTTGATACCGTTGACCATGAGATGTTTGTGACACGCCTGCGGGACCGTGCAGTGGTGGGCGGGATGGTTCTTGAGCGGTTCCGCTCCTTCCTGGCCAGAAGAGCTCAACTAGTGGTGCTTGGGGATCATTTTTCATCATAGCGAGACCTCTCGTGTGGAGTCCCACAGAGTTCTGTCTTGTCCCCTTTCCTGTTCAGTGTGTACATGCAGCCGCTTGGCGAGGTGGTCAGGGGGTTTGGCGTGAAGTGTCATCTGTATGCGGATAACACCCAGCTTTATCTGTCTTTTTCATCAGACCCAGGTCCGGCAGTCTCGGTGCTTACTCGGTGTCTGGTAGCTGTGGGGGACTGGATGAGGACTAATCGACTGAGGCTGAATCCTGACAAGACAGAGGTGATGCTGGTGGGTAAGGCGATGGAGATGATGGTCCCCCTTATTGATGGGGTCCGTCCTCCACTGGTCTCCCAGGTGCGGAGTCTGGGTGGGTGCTCCTTGATTCACAACTCCAGTTGGATGTTCAGGTGGGGGCTGTGGCAAGGGGTGCTTTTCGCCAATTATATCTGATGCGACGGCTTCGGACGTATGCTTCAGACTCTGACCTGGTCACTGACTGTCATCCATGCTTTCATCACCTCTAGCCTGGATTATTGTAACGCGCTCTATGTGGGGCTACCTGTGGTGATGGCTCGGAAGCTGCAGCTGGTGCAAAATGTGGCGGCCCACCTCCTGGTGGGATTGGGCCGCCGGGATCATATTACACTGGTTCTCTGATCTCTGCACTGGCTACCTGTAGTCTTACGGGCCCAATTCAGGGTCTTGGTGCTGGCCTATAAAGCCCTAAATGGTCTAGGCCCTATCTATCTGCAGGACTGCCTCGCCCTTCGGATCCTAGATTGGCCCCTGCAGTCATCCAGGGGTGCCCTCCTCGAGGTCCCCTGAGTTTTTCGGTGGGGGGCACAATGGAGAGGGCGTTCTCAGTGGACACACCGCAGCTGTGGAACTCCCTTCCGGTGGAGACTCATTTGGCCCCGGATCTCCCCTCTTTTTGACGTAGTTGTAAGACCTGGCTGTGCCTGGCATTTGGCGGGGGAGATGGGTGAAGGGTGGGAGAAATGGGTTAGGGTGGGAAGGGATTGCTTTTAATCCGCCTTGGTATAAGTTGTTCTATGTGTTTTAATGTCTATTTGCTTATTGTAAGCCACCCCAAGCTGCTGTGTCAGGAGGGGTGGGGTGGGGTATTAAGATTGTTAATAAATACAAATAAATAAATAAGATTGTAACAATTCAATTAGATAATGGAGATGGGCAAAGCAAACTTCTGAATGTAGTCCACCCAAAATGTTGCCTGCTCACACAGATGTGCCAGGCACGTCAAGCTTGGGACCGTTAGCAAAAGAGTTCTAGCTAACCCCAACTACTGTAGTGAAGAATGGAGGTAGAGAGGTGGCTTCTTAAGGTGTTTTTTAAATGAGATGCAACCATGCATGGCCACCCATCAACCACCCACCCAACTGCTAGTGTGAAGGTGGTGTGGGTGGATGCACACACTCGTGACCCACTCACGGGGCACCAGAGAAAGAGCCAGAGTGCCCTGTGCAGGGGAAAGCAAAACAGTGCATGTCACAGGGGTAGGGGGTAAAAGGGAAGGTATGAGGGGGCAGGACAAGGAAGGGATCACCAATAGCACCCTAACCCACAAACACAATAACAACAGCCCAGGGCAACCTCCTCTCTGCGTGGATTTTCCCTTAAAGGGTAAAATGTCCCTCAGGATAGAGTGTGGGCTTTCTCCCTTACTTAGAGAGCAACCCTTATTGTCATTGGGACGAGGAGAGAGGAGGCTGTTTGCCCCAAGCATAAGGGCTATACAAAACACGAGAACAGACACTCGGGGATCTTCTCAGGACCCAGGACACCGTGTTTGGGGGGAAGGGAAAGGGAAAAGGGGAAGGGATTCCTGGGAAGAGGGGTACAGGAAAGGGCAAGGGAACTCACAATCGGGTGATGGATAGGACTCTCAATCAAAGGGAAGGACTTGCAACAAAGATCACAAAGGAGCGAGGGATTCAGGAAAGGAGGAACAGGTGATCCCTTACACCGTAGGTCCAACTTACGCCCACACGCGAAGACAACAAAGACAGTAATGACACAACACTTACTTGCTCACCAAGTCACTCCAACGTGGGCGTGGGGGAACACAAGAATCACGCACACTAACTCTTTCAAGATCAGACAGGAATTTCTAGGTAGCTAGGGGGCCAGTCTCTCATAAATGATTTCCGCCGGTGGCTCTGAGCCCCGCCGGTATTATTTATAGGTCCATGCCTGATTTGGGGCAGGTGTGCTCCGGGCGAGGCCCCAACCCGTCATGGAGCCATGCACCGCCCTTTGCTCACTGGGGGCGGAGTCCAGAGCGACGTCGCCCCTCCCAGCACTGATCTTGATGGCGCTCCCAAACGCTCCGCCCCCCAGCTGTTCCCAAACTGCAGGGAACCCCGCTACTGATCTAAGCGGGCGGAGCGCAACCTGACAGTGCATGGAAGTATCCCTCCTTCCCTTTGCCTCAAAGCTTCTGGAACGTGTCATCTACTCCCGCTGCCTGAACCTCTTCTCTGCCAGCTCCTCCCTGGACCCTCTCCAATCTGGCTTCCACCCCCTCCACTCTACTGAAACTGCCCTGGCCAAGATCACCAATGATCTACTTGTCGCTAAATCTAAGCACCTCTACTCCATTCTTGTCCTCCTTGATCTCTCTGCTGCCTTTGACACTGTCGACCACTTGCTTCTATTGGACTCGCTTTACTCTTTGGACTTCCGTGGCTCTGTCCTTGACTGGTTCTCCTCCTACCTCTCTGACCGCTCCTTTAAAGTCTCACTCCCCGAGTCGAGCGCCTCCTCCCTCCCCCTTTCGGTTGGGGTTCCCCAAGGCTCTGTCCTTGGCCCTCTCCTCTTCTCTATTTACACCCTGTCCCTTGGCAAAATTATTGCCTCCCACGGATTCCAATATCATCTCTACGCTGATGACACCCAACTCTATCTTTCTACCCCCTCTCTCTCCTCCTCTGTCCACTCATGCCTCTTCAATTGCCTCTCTGATATCTCCACCTGGATGTCCCGACGTCAACTCAAACTAAACATGGCCAAGACTGAACTCCTCATTTGTCCTCCCTCCTGTTCCTCTCCCTCTAACCTGCCCATCTGCATCGATGGAGTCACCATTCATCCTGTTCTTCAAGCCCGTAGCTTGGGCTTCATCTTTGACACGCACCTTTCTTTTAAACCTTACATTGACTCTGTTGCCAAATCCTGCCAATTCGCCCTCCATAACATTGCTCAGATCCGCCCCTTTCTCTCTACCTCCTCGGCCAAAACCCTTGTTCATGCCATGGTTATCTCTCGCCTCAGTTACTGCAACCTCCTCCTTGCTGGCCTCCCTCGCTCTCACCTGTCCCCCCTTATCGCAATCCAAAACTCCGCTGCCAAGGTCATTCACTCTCCCCTTTGCTTCAACCATGTGCAGCTTCTCCTCTTCTCTCTTCACTGACTCCCCCTTCCTGAATGTATCCTGTTTAAACTCCTGGTATTCACGTTCAAAGCGCTCCATGACCAAGCTTCCCCCTTACCTCTCGGACCTAATCTCCCTACGCACTCCTGCACACACTCTCCGCTCTTCCTCTGTCCCTTCCCTTACTCTCCCTCATTTCTCCTGCTCACCTAACCGCCTTCGACCCTTCTCCCTCGCTGCCCCCCATGCCTGGAACTCCCTCCCTACCCACATCCGCCTTGCCCCCTCCCTCCACTCCTTCAGATCCCTCCTCAAGACCTACTTTTTCCTCGCTGCCTTTCCCAATGCCTGCTAGTCGTTCCCATATACCTACTGTCTGCCCTCCTCTGCAGACTGCTGTAACTAACCTGATTGTAACCAAACTAAGCAGACACACCTGAGACTTCGCATCTGCTTGAATGTTTGTTGTTTGTTGATCTTCTCCCCTGTCTCTCCCACTGTCCCCTCTCCCCCCCTCCTTGTCTTTTAGATTGTAAGCCACCGGCAGGGACCAGTCTATTTCTATGTTCTGTACAGCGCCAGGTCACATTACTGGCACTATATAAATGTTTATAATAATAATTAATAAACAGATGCCCACGCATCCCTGACCCATTTGAACTGGGGCACCCACCCATGCCAGCGGACAGGTTCATGGCCCTGCTGCCTCCCCATCCCCAGGCTACCAGGAGCTCTTAAAGGGGGTAATGGCTGCCTGTATGAGTTGCTTCAGGGGCCAGTCCATGGTGGCAGGAGTATGTGGAGGCTGCCTGTGTAAGCATGGTGTCCATCCAGGGAGCCATTCGTTAGAAGCCCTCCCCACTCGCTCCACATGTATAGGCGCTCTACAGCCATAACGCTCAGCGGACACAGAGTCCCCTTCAAGCCTTACTAATTTAAAAACACCTTTGGAAAGCCAAGACTCAAAACAAGTGTTTAAAAGGGTCAAGATCCACATTGACATGCACCTAGAAGAGAGTGGTCTTCAAAGAACTGACATTTTTTGCAGCCGATACTAAAGTAGGTGGCTACCGGCATTCTGCAGCCTGACACTTTCCATTAGTCAAGCATAGCCCCCCATGTAGTGTGAGAGAGAGGACAATGGGGAGCTCACATAGGCCTGTTGGTGGGATCCCACAGTCTTGTGCCTTCTGTGCTCTCGCTTTCATGTCAGCTCCTTCTTTCAGTCTTTGTTTTATTCCTTTCCTGCTCTTTCCACAGGCTGTGACCGTTCTCCACTTCTCTTCTCCTGATCAGATTTTGCTATCACCACCCTGTCTCCAGAGATGCATCTTCTCTCCAGTACTCACATGCCCTGTTCCTGTTCCTGTTCCTACCTTCATGGAATCTTCCATTCCATTACTCTGGTTCCAACATGCATCCTCCCCCAAACACTCTGCTTACCCTATGAACAGCAGGGAAAGGGGTAAAATATCCCAATAGGCACGTGCGTGCACACACACAAGGATGCAACTTACATGACCCCTTGTTCATACAAGCCAATTTGTGAATTGCAGAGAAAGATGTGAAGGGAACTACTGAAAATTCATCTCTGTTCAGCTTTCTTTGGTTTTATTCCAGTAGCCAGATGCCTGTATTTATATTAGGTACTTATTTGACCCCCTCATTGTCATAGCACATGAGCACCTTGCAATCCATCACATAACCTGTCCCCACAACCTCCCTGTGAAGGGAAGGAAGTACTCTAATCATCCATATGTTACCAACAGGAAACTAAGTCTAAGGAACTTGCCCAAAGTCATACAGGAAATGTGGCAAAGCAGGGTACTAAACCAAGGGCTCTCAAATCTTAAGCTGGCACCCTATGTGGCATGGGACTCTCTTTTAGCACAAAACCAATTCCACAGCTGACACACCAGAGACTGAATTTCTCTCTGGCCTTAACATAGTGTCCACACCAGGGATGAGCATGTGGTAGCTAATTTATATGGCTTTATGAGATGTAACTGATGGTTTCCTTATCTCTTCCTGCAGGTGCCTGTCACCCTGTATGGCAGGGGTGAGTAAACCCTTTTCCTGACTGCAGGCTACTTTGAAAATTGCTACAAGCTCTGTAGACCAGATAGAGGCAGGAGGGTGGGGGGATGGGACAGGTGGTCGCTGGGGGGTGCACTCAGCAGGGTAAAGGAGAGAAGGGTCCTGCCTTCAGCCATATACCCTGAGTTTGGGTCTATTCCTTCCAAGTGTGCTCCTTCAGTACTTGGGGATGGAGGCTAGCCTAGATCCATGGGCCAGGAACTGGAAAGGGACCAAATAAAAACTGGCTGGGGGTGTGTTTGTCCCGGGGCTCCCCATTCCCTACGTTAGGAAGGCAGAGCAGGTAGGTAAACTACAGCTTGCACTGGCAATCAGAACACCCAAGTCCTATTTCTTTGTTGTTGATTTGCTGTCCCACTCTTTTTAAAAAGTCCATTTTAAAATGTCTCAAGCTAGATACACAAAAGCAGTGGCCACTTTTAGAAGTTTTAGCCCCACCAGCATTATTTATTTATGTATTTCATTTATTTATTTATTTTAATAATTTTTTTAAAATTATACCCCGCCCCTCCTGCCAAGGCAGCTCGGGGTGGCTAGTAAGTTATAAAACTACAATAAAATATAATAATAAATACAAATATACATATATCCTAAAACATTTTTATTCATATGGAGGCTGTCAAAGAGTACATCATCTCCTCCCCCCCCCCCCAAAAAAAAACCTCCACCCTAACCCAATCCCCACACTGTTCACCCATCTCCCTCACCAAAAGCCTTGCAGACAGTCAGGTCTTGCATGATCTCCAAAAGGAGGAGAGGTCTCCAGTCACCCAGGCCTCTGCCGGGAGGGAGTTCCACAGCCTTGGTGCGGCCACTGAGAACGCCCTCTCCATAGTTGCCCCTGGGAAATCCGGGGGGATTTCAAGAAAGGCACTCCTGGCCGACCGCAGGGATCGATACAGGGCCTGGGGAGTGAGGTGGTCCCACAGATAAGTAGGGCCTAGGCCATATAGGGCTTTATAGGTAAGCACCAACACCGTGAATTGGGCCCAGAAGACTATAGGCAGCCAGTGCAGAGAGCGAAGCACTGGTGTAATGTGTTCCCGGTGGCCTGTCCCTGTACGGAGGTGGGCTGCCACATTCTGCACCAGCTGGAGTCTCCAAACCGTCACTATGGGTAGCCTCACATAGAGCGCGTTACAATAGTCCAGTCTTGAGGTGATGAAAGCATGGATGATAGTGGCCAGGTTGGAATCCGAGACGTACAGCTGAAGCCGCCGCACCAGATGTAACTGGCAAAATGCGCTCCTCGCCACAGCCTCCACCTGGGCATCCAGTTGGAGCTGGGAATCAAGGAGCACCCCCAGACTGTGAACCTGGGGAACTAGTGGGGGGAAAACCCCTCCGCCTTCCCCACTAGCATCACCTTTGTCTTGTCATGATTCTGTTGGCTCACACACATCCAGTCCCCCACCAGGTAAGCACTGAGACTGCCGGCTCTGGGCCGGATGAGAAAGAGTAGCAGAGCTGGCTGTCGTCAGCATATTGATGACTATTCACTGGCCACTATCATACCTTGTGGGACTCCACATGAGAGATCCTGGGGAGATGAAAAATGGTCTCCAAGTACCACTCACTGAGTTCTTCCAGCCAGGAAGGAATGGAACCACTCAAGAACAATCCTGCCCACCCCAGCTCGGTCCCGCAGGCAAGTCACCAACATCTCATGGTCAATGGTATCAAAAACAGCCAACAGGTCTAACAGAATCAGCAGGATCAAGCGACCCTGATCCAAATCATGGCGGAGGTTGTCAACCAAAGCCACAGGCTCCGTATCACTGCCATAGTCCGGACGAAAGCCAGACTGCGAGGGGTCCAGAAAACATACAGTGCACAACCCGTTCAATAACCTTCTCTAAAAAGGGAAGGTTAGAGACTGGCCGATAGCTGGCGAGGGAGAGGGAGTCCATGTCAAGCGATGACCCAGTTCAGATATAGCAATGCCAATGACATTCTACATTCTACCAGTAGATGCCGCTGTTAAACCAATTTTAGCCCCAATAATACAGTGAACAGGCCAAAACTGGAACTGACTTTTCTTTAGTTGATTCACACAGGCTCTGAAAGCTGTTTGAATGCCGATGCCTGCATGGCTTGGAGCCCAAAACAGAAGGGAATCATTGAGGTCCTCCTCCCTCTGTGCATCAAGTTGCAACTTTACCCTGAATGCAGACTTTGTCCTACTGAAGTGAGATCAGTGTATTAACATACAGGGTTATAAAATGCAGACAGCTCTGAATCCACAGCACCTCTGCTATCCCAGCCTTAATTCCTCCGCCACAATCCCCTCACCCACAATTTGAACGGTGCCACTCAATCCTGAAACAGTCTCCCTGCTATTTCTGTTCTCACCCCCTTCTGAATAGGGAGATTCTCCTGTCCCTTCTAGAGGGTGGCTGATGCAGATGGGTCACAGGGCTGCCACTTGTCTGAGTGTGATCTCTCCCCCCATGCCACTCCCCCATTCCCTGTGTGAGCAGACTCAGCAGGATATGAATGATTGAATGATCCCTGGAGGTTGAATTCCCTCCCAGCCTTAGAGAATCCCCCAAGACCATTAGCATAACTCCAATTTCAATCCAGAAGGGGTGGACTCGGCACTTTGGCAGTGATGGTGCTTGCATAGCCCCGAGACTGCTTCACTGTCAGGGACCTGCAAAACACTCAGAGGAAAGACATTTTTGCTAGTCAGTAGATGAAGTGAGCAAGGGAAATCAGAGCTGCTTTCTGTGGCAGTCGGGGATCTAGCGCTAGTGTTGTCCAGAGATGCAGGCCGTTTGTACGCATATGCACCACTGGAGGGCACCCCAATCCCTACCCATGTTAATCATTATCCAAGAGCTGGGGTGTGATACTGGCAGTGAGTACCCATGTCTTGGACATTTTGATGTTGTTAGATGGGAAATAGCAGCTTTTGCTGCTAATGGTTTTGTATGGCATGGGTTGCTACTTTGAGTGGGGTGCTGCTTGGGACAGCTTTGCCACAATCTTGGCCAAGTGCATTCCCCTCTCTGTGCTCACCCATGCTTCGATGATAATGAAACTGGCCTGGCAGCAGCGATCCAGGAAGAGACAGTTGCTCTGAGAGGCAGGGGCTCAGAGTGCAAACACCACTGAGGGAGCCAGGGCACAACACCAGGAGTGGGGGCAACCTACCCTGCTCCCCTCTTGGCCATAGACCTACTCCAGGCCCCGACCTGCAGCAGCACAAGCTTAACCTCACACCTGGGGAGCTGGAGTCTGACCGTGACAGGAAAGGTGGCCTCTGTCCCAGCCCTTGCTTTAGAAGGAGGAAGGGTGGAGGTTATCAGGTAGCAAGGCATCTAGACAGGGCTGGCCTTAGATAGGGACAATAGGGGCAGCCACTCCACGTTCTGCAGTTTGCAGAGGGCCCTCAGAAAGTGCTGCCTCGTTGCCCTGTTGCCACTGAGCCTGAGAGCACCGCTACTGCCATTTAGGGTTACCATACCTCCCCTTTAAAAGAGGACGCTTTTAAAAGAAAAATACATGTTGCAGGGCTGGAACCAATGCAGCTGTACACTGGAACCAATGCAGCCCTGCACCATGTCTTTTTCTTAAGTGTCCTCTTTTAAAGGGAGATATGGTAACCTACTGTCATTCCTACAGGGCCCCACCATTGCTCCTGAGGTTCATAGCAGCAGTGGGGTGGACTGCTGGACAAGCACCAGAATGCCAATTGTTAAAGGAGCAATTGGTAAAATTATTTTATCCTGGGTCCTACAAATTCTAAGGCTGGCTGTGTTTTTAGGGATCAGGGCACATCCCTTAAGAAGTGCCATACTGGGTCAGACCAATGGTTCATCTAGCCCAGCATCCTGTCTCTGACAGTTGCCAATTACGGTGGCTTCGGAGAAGCACCCAACAGGTCACAATGTGGGATCCATTCCCTGTTTTCCCCCTGATCCTATCTGGCTAATAGCTGCTAATGGACCTATCTTCCAGAAACTTGTCCAAACCTCTTTTAAACTCGGCTATAGTATCGACCCTTACCATCTCTTAGCAAACTCTGATTGCATCCATGTGTGGGATTTGAGACACTTATGACTGCTGGCCTAGACGCCAGGAACATTCACCTAGGTGCTAGGGGTCCAGTTAATTAGGACAATCTGTCATGGGGAAAAGGAGGCAACACAGTCATTTGGGGTAATGGGACACAATTTGGGGTACTGGGGGTAAATATGGCTACTAAGATGGACAGCTAAAGATAAAGAATAGAAGATTGTGAGCCTTACCACCCTGCTGAACTGGTTTGGCAGGATGTGGGGACAGAAAAACCATTGTTAGGCAGAACAAGCATTTTGTTGCAAAAGTAACACCCAGGTGGGTGTCATGGGATTGAGGCTCCGCACCCCCACTTTACCGGGTTTGAGTGACTCAGTTTCCCTTGTGCCCAGTTCTCTTGAATCAGTTTCTCTCACTGGCTAATTCAAGTGTGCCACAATGAAACTTCTTGTCACACAAGGGCCTGATCCTTCCCGTTTCCAGACTCTTTACTCTCTGGGTTCGCAAGAGCTTGAGGGCTCTTGTAGCTCACTTGTGTTCCAATATTAGACACTAGACCACTTCTTTATAAAGTAAGAAGTATATTTATTGATTACATAAAGATAGTTAAACAGAGTGGTAATAGAAATAAAAGGTAAATATAACGCATTCCTAACTTATATTGTTGAGTTCCTAAACTATTAATCTTACCCTAAGCAAGGTCCAGAAGTTCTGGTTTTCTCAGCCATAAGGTACCGTCTGGCTGGGCTCTGGCTTCTTATTTGGCAAAGAGTTAAATCATCTCTCTCTCTTCATGCTCTTTCCCCCAGCCTGCTGTGATCAGGCTGGTTCTTTCGTATGTAGATGTTCAAGATGGCTTTTGCAAGAAGTCTCCAAGCAGTCTCTCTCCCCTTCTGGGATCTCTGTCCTTATATATCCTGGAGGAAACTCCTAGCCCCTTCTCGAGGCTTCTAGAATTCCCTTTGTTCTCTTATCAGGCTTCTATGTGCCTTCTTGCGCGTAGCCAATGGCTACCTTCATTAGCATTGTTGATGGCCCTGGCTATCCATCTGGCCCCAATACACTTTGGTATCTGTTTGCACTTCCTACAGGCTGATGACGTATGAGCCCCAGTTTGAGTTCTACCACTCTCAGATACAACATTCCAAACATGTGGAGACTTTGAGATTACATAGTGTACATGTATTGTAACATTACATCCATGTGAAACCTTTGGGACCATACATTTACCAAACATGTAGTCCCGTGTTCCACGTGTGTGACCCCATGTTTCTCCGTGACAGTGGGGTCTGCAACCAGCTTAGAATAACAAAAGGAGCAGGAGGGAGGAAGTGACCTGAGCCCCCTGCCAAGAAAGTGAAGACACAGGATCTCTTCACTCTCTCTTCCATCTTGACCAGCAAGGAGTAAGCAGCTTGCAAGAGAGGCCGCACAACCATGAACTAGACACTTTCCAATTCACTAAAGGGACTGAGCACCAAGGCCATGAGAGACTCTGATGGACCTGGATTGTGCCTTAGAGTAAGAGGACAGTTAGGGAACTTCAGTGTATTTTAGAATGCATGTACTTTATATTTGATTTGTGGACTTACACCATCCAATCAATAGCCTTATACTTGTATTCACTTAATATATGTTTTATAACAAAGCCTAGCATGCTTACTTGTTTATTTGACCTTGTGGGGTTCACTCAGGGGGTACCCTATCTAGGTGAGAGCCTATACGGACCTTTTTTGTATAAGACAACCCAACCGTGAAGTCTTCCAAGCTACGGGTGGCCAGAGAAGGTTCTCTGAGTTATGGCTGAGCTGGGGGGAAAAGGGAAGGAGTTTCTGGGGGTGCGGACCTCCAAAAGCTCCCTGATTGCGGTGAGGGTTGTTGATCACTTGGCAACCTATGTGGGCACAGGCAACTGGGTTACGGCTGGCCTAGTGGGGGGGACTGCCTAGACGAAGAGGGGGACCCTGATCTCGGTGACAGACCGATTGCAGGAATTTTATTCATCACAGTGGTAATGATGTATATAGTTACAGAGTACATGTCTAGACAGGATTCCTATTCTATAATATATCATTTCAGGGGGAGGAGAGCTAGAAAGAACAAGCCTGCAAGTTAGCATGTATGTATATTAGCAGGTAAGGAGATGGCTGAGTACGGCAATCCTACTTTGGATTTTAGGAACCAGTAAAGGCTCAAGCCTATTTCTGGGTATGATTGTTGGAGAGACAGCTGTTATGGTGGGAGCAAGCAGGTAGCACTGTCAAACACAGGATGTCTCTAGACATAATGCTAAACACAGGCTAATCCATTAATTATTATTAATAATAATATTTTTATTAATAATATATTAAACCCATGATGTCATTACAGGTGTGTAGCTGATTGAACAGATGTTTCTTTGTGTTTCAGCAGCCAACAAACTCCTCCCACCACAGTACTGGACTTGTATGCCAGGGAAGGAATATACAAAGGTACTATGGAGTTTGCATGGGAGCCCAATACCACCTCCGAGGCCAGCTCTGCTAGAGCGGCAAGGGATGCTGCCGGGCAAGAAGGGGCCCGGTATACGAGCAGCACCCCTAGCTTGCCCCCAGCCAAATCAAACACCACATGGAGGGCCTCAATACCTAAAATCTCCCAGACTGGATACCTCCTAACAGGCCAGTCCTCTCTAAAAATAATCGCTACACCCCCTCCCCGGCCACCCATGCGGGGCTGGTGCTGCACAGCATACCCGGCCGGAACGAGATCGGCTATATTTGGTCCGGCCATCTCGTCCAGCCAGGTCTCCGTAATACATGCGAGATCCACAGCCCCATCCGAGATTAAATCCCGGACCACTGGGGCTTTGTTAACAATGGACCTCGCATTTAGCAACAACAGCCTCCCACGAGTGGACCTTGGACCTGACACCTCCCTCCACCCCAGCGGGGGACTGATATGCCGCAGCTCCCGCAAGCACCTAGGTCCCTGGGAGCGCAACTCATCTGACCCCCTGGACCATACCGTCCATGCCCAAGAACCACCCCTATGGCCACGCCACTCCCCCCGTCCGCCAACTCCTGGCCCCCCCAAACCTGGCTGCTTGCCCTGTGGCCTCTCTTCCCCCTCCCCCCGATCTCCCCTGCCATCCTGCTGCCACCAAGGACTGGCCGGAGACATCCCCCCACCCGACTTCCCTCTCTCACTGGGGTCAGGTACCCCCACCACCACCAATAACCCTCCCAATGCCCCCCCTGCTGCCACCAGAGAGAGAGGAGAGAACCCCATTGACTTCAATAATGATCAGAATGGGCCTTATTTCATGAATGATTGCAAAGCTTTTGAGTGGGAGGCACTATGAGGGCAGTGGGCAGTGTTGGGGTAAACAAATTAAAGGCACTGGGGCTAAGCTCATCTCATCCACAGGCAACCCTGCTGAAGTCAATTGGGTGTAAATTGCTTATATAGCACTAGCAATATGCCTAGCACTGAGCACTGAATTAAAGACATGTCCCTGCCCCCAGGGACTTGCAGTCTAGGATGGACAAGGGAATGGGGGAACGCAGAGGGATACGTATATTCATGAAGTTGAGAAGTCACAGGTGCATGTACTTAGCTACAGGAAGCAGGAGAGGGACCCTGAAGGATAGGACAGTAGAAGGGGGGGTGGAGTGAAGAGCAAGGGAAAGCCTAATGGAAGCAGTAGCTTTTTAGGAAGGTTGGGAAGGTTAGGGAGAAGACCTTGTGTGATAGGGTGAAGGGAGAAGAGTATGTATTTGGGGAGAGATTTCCAAATGTAGGGCAGCATAGACGAAGGGGCAAAGATTTCTTAGGGAGCAGGAGACTCTGAGGGAGGAGTTGTAGCCAATACGCATGGACTAAATTAAACTGGACCTTAGAAGTACAAGTGGATACTGCTTCACTTGTCCTTTTAGCCACATACCCTGCCTCCCCACACAGAATGCATCAGGCTGCTACAACCTCTCTCTCTCTCTCACACACACACACCCCTACCTACAGCTTCTATTTTCATCTTTTACATGCAAGGGAAAGGAAGAGTACATGGTCACCATGGAGACAACACTTATCTCCATGACGACCTTCACTACAGAGACAAGAAGCTCTTGTGGTAGCCATGATGAATTTGTGTCCCAGGTCACCACCTTCAGGTAGGCTGAAATTTATACACCCACCTTTAGTACAAATAACACCCATGTTTTGTGGTATAGCTAGATGCTGCCATGGATACCATGCTAAAAACCATGGCAACTCCCATTTCTATAGAGGATGACAGAAGTGACTGCCAACCACAGTGACTAAGAGTTGCTGAGATCAGCAAACTCTGCTTCCCAGCCCTGTAGAACAGAGCTGCCAATTCCTTCTGTTTTCTTTTCATGTGGCTCTGTTACTGACCCTTGACTCTTCTTCCGCCATCGTGCCAGCAATTCTCTTCCCAACTTGCTTCGTTGTGCAAAGGCCAAGGTAGATCCATCCCTGTCTTGTATAATGCCAGGAATCATCTGTTTCAAGGTGTCCTCTTGCAATTTTTGTCTATTCTGGCTAAGCTCCTGGATTTCAGCAAGGTCACTGCACTTCCCCAACCTGACTCTAGAATTTAATACACAGTATATAATACTCCCTCAAGAATTAACCTTTCCTTTCCCAGTGCCATAGAGTCACAAGGCTGGAAGGGACCTCAAGAGTCATCTAGTTCAGCCCTCTGCACCACTGCAGGACCTGCTACCCCCCAACCATCTGCACAGAGAAATCCCACCAATAGCTACAAGTAGAGACTGGGACCCACCAGAGTGCACCGATGCCTGAAATAACAGGAAATAATTTTAGAAAAAGAAGATCTAGATGCCCCAAACAGGCGAGCTACGCCCATGCTACAGGGGAAGGCGAAAAACCCTCAGAGTCAATTGCCAGTCTGCCCAGAGGAAAAATTCCTTCCTGACTCCAAATATGGCAATCAATTCAATTTCAATTTGTTTATTTAGGCACTGGCTTTAGCCCTGGCCGAACACAACAACAAAACAAAACATACAAACCTAAAACACACAAATTAAAATTTTTAAAGGTTCACGGGCCCGAATAGGTAAGCAAAGTGTACATATAAAATATTTAATTTATAAAATAATAATAATAATAATTAATAACAACCTTCTTGACATAATCATTTTATAAAATCTTCTGAGATATTGACCACGTACGTAACGTTGCTTAGCGTTAGGGGTAATAACCAGGGAAGTATACCTCAATTACAATATAGGGGTCGATATTTCCTATATTCCAAATGTAGGTAATATTTGAAATATGATTCAATAGAAATTATCAACTCGCACTCTATTGCTCTTTATCTCACCGTGGGCTCTCATGGCCTTGATTTTCTTAAATCAAGAACCATCCTACTGGGTTGGACCTATATCCTTGTTGAGCTTTAAACTAAACCTTCCCAACTTTACCACGTTTCCCCTACCGATCCTACTACTTTGACTTTAAGCTCCTGTTTGATTGCTTCTAGTTAGTAAGTCCATATGGGGATTATGCACAAGCTTAAGTCTGCATCTAGCTCTGCGTACAGTTACTAAGTAACTTTCCCGACTTCTGGCTAAATTTTACCGATTTTAGGGGTCCTAGTATAACCTCTATGGTTCTTTTAGCCCCTTTTTTGATACCAGAAGTATAAAGGAGGCCAAGGCCTTTACCGTCTCCTCTTTGGTTTGGGTTAGCAGATAAAGATATAATCCCTCTGTTCCAAAGGTAGAACCTCTGGCCAATAAAGGAGCTATCCATGTCAACCGAAGGTTTCTGAAAAGGGGGCATCTCAGAACCAGGTGGTCAATAGTCCCTATCTCTCTTAGCGAACAACTGCAGTATCTCCGTGAAAGGGGAACTCGGAGCAGCCTGCCCTCCATAACTGGTGTCCGCACTTGTTGGAATCGCAGATGCGTATAAGCCCGTCGTAATTTTGGATTTCCTAACTGGTCCAGATATGGTTCAAAGCCAACTGTCTGCTTAATTTGGCCAAGCCATGGGGCTGCCTTCCATGTTCTTACTATACTCAAATCCTCTTGCTGATCTACGTCCCGAATCCTTGCGCACAGTTCAGCTTTAATTTCTCTCTGGCTTTTCCCCTGGAAGTAAGCAAATGAAAACCCGAGTGCATCAATTAGCTGCCCCAAATAAATAATCCAGGGGTACTCCCAGGGGCCTGAGTATATAAGCTTTTCCCTCAGGCAACCCAAGGTCAGAGCGTTTGCCTGGTTTTGCAACAGCCTCGCCCAGTACCTAACATAGCCCATTCTAACATAGGCCTTTATTGAAAGGATGCCTACTTCGGCTCTAAGAACCGCCCCCGGAACCCCAGGACCCACCCTCAACAGCCGTCTTAGGGAAAGATTTTGGACCCTCTCAAGTGTCAGAACTGTTGGCGAGGGGACCAGTTCCATCCCAAACCCCAAAACTCCAAGCACTTTTGCTTGGTATACTTTGAGAAAGGTGGACATGGGGACTCCCTTATATGGCAATCAGTTAGACCCTGAGCATGCGCGCAGGCCCCACTAGCAAGGCACCTGATATGCAATACAGTATCCAGGCTTCAGAATGTCCCAACAGTCTCATCTCCAGCTGCAGACAACTTTGGTGCTACAGGAAGAAAGGAAGGGGGGAACCCAACATGTAGTGGGGGTGGGGAGGGGAAATCTTGTCCTGCAACATCAAATCATAAAAACTCCTCACAAGATATATGCCATAAATGTATCCACCTCCATTTTGAAGCCATTCGGATTCCTTGCTCCCACAACTGCCCCTGGAAGCTTATTCTAGTAGTTCATTGCTCCAGTTGTTTAAAATCTTCTAATTTCCAGACTAAATTTACCAATAACCAGCTTGTATTCATTAGTTCTTGTATCCATGCTCACATTTAGTTTGAACAAATCTTTCCCTTCTATTGCGTTAACTCCCCTGACATTTTTATACAATGTAATCCTATCCCCCCCTCCGCTTTCTTTTTGATAGGCTAAATAAGCCAAGCTCCTTCAGCCTCATCTCATAGGGTAAGTCCTCCATCCCTCTAACCCATTGGTTCCCAAACTGTGGTCCGCGCACCCCCAGGAGGTCCATGGGCCACCTCTTGCGTCCTGCTTGGTTTTTTTGGGGGGGGTGTTGCTGAGCCGCGCGGCACGGTGACTGGGCTCAGTGTTGGCACGGCGCAGACTCCGAGCTCAGCCACTGACACAAGCGGAAGAAGTTTAAGGCACTTCTGCCCTCAGCAATCCCTTCAAACCAGTGGGTTTAAAAAACTAGCAGGTGCAGGCTGCAAGCGGGCTGCAGGTGCGAACTTCACAGTGTGGCTTGCCTCGCTCCCGGGAGGGGTGTTTGTCTGCAAGCCCAGCCCAACGAACCTGGGGCTGCAGCGTGCAGCCTTGCGGGGCAGAGACCGCTTTCCTCCCGCCCTTACTTAAACGGAGGAGCCAGCAGCAATCCACAGAAAGTTGTAGCGTCGAGGAGCCACATCCTCCTGGAGCTGGACCTGCTGCGGCTGCTGGGCTGGGCTGTGGGACATCAGCATCACCCGCCTGCCGCCCACCTCCCTGGCACCATGTGACAGCAGCAGAGCAGAGGAGGGGGCAGCCGGGGGGATGAATCTCCCGTAGTTTTAGTCTGGGCTTGAAACTCCGGTGAGGCTGGAGTGCGAGAGGGAACCGGGCAGGTATGAAGGGGGGAGATTAACATGGAGAAGGGATGGCTGGGGAGAAATCATACTGGGGTATGAAGGGGTGAAATAAACGTGGAGAAGGGATAGCTGTTGATTGGAGGGTAGTAAGGGGCTGGCAAACGTTGTTGGCTTGATCTTCTTTTCTGTATTTCCTCTTAGACTGGTGAATTGATACCATGGACCGGTGGCTAAAGAAAGTGAGGCTCACAGGGCAGGAAGGACAGGCAGCAAGCTTGCCAGATAAGGAAGGGCAGACAGAAATAATTCATGAAGTTCCCAGCACCAGTCGAAAACGTCAAAGTAGTGATTCTTTGAAGGCATCTGTAGCTCACAGAAAAGTTAGGCGCTATGACCCAAACTACATAAAAATGGGTTTCACGTCTACTGGTCCGGCTGAAGAGCCACGTCCACAGTGTGTTCTGTGCTATGAGGCACTGTCGAATGAGAGTATGAAACCAGCTAATCTTCGTCGGCACCTGGAAACTAAACACTCTCAGTTTACTGATAAAGATACCAGTTTCTTTGAGCGGAAGCTAAGGGAATTTCAAACATCCTTTCTTGTGAGCTACAGAATTGCCAGGGCTGGAAAACCTCACACAATTGCAGAGGACCTCTTGATACCTGCAGCAAAGGACATGGTGACAGCAGTCTTGAGTGAAAAAGCAGCAAAGCAACTTGATGTAATACCTCTGTCTGACAATACAGTTTCACGCCGAATCAACGAAATGGCTGACGACATCAAGAAGCAACTTGTTGCCCGAATCAAAAGCAGCTCATACTATTCTCTGCAGCTGGATGAGTCCACAGATATTGCCAGTGTTGCCAACTTGCTGGCATACATCAAGTACGAATATGAAAATGAGATGATGGAAGATTTTTTGTTTTGTCGTTCTTTACCAACCAGGGCTACTGCAGAGCATTTATTCACTGAGGTTGATTCATTCATGACAGCAAATGGCATTAATTGGGGTAAATGCATTGGAATTTGCACTGATGGTGCTCGTGCAATGACAGGCAGCGTTTCTGGCTTGGTTGTACGTATCCAGAAAGTAGCCCCTGATGTTCACTGGGAACACTGCAGTATTCACAGAGAGGCACTAGCAACCAAAAAAATGCCAAACAGCCTTAAAAGTGTCTTGGATTCGGTTGTGAAAATGGTCAATTTCATCAAAGCTCGACCGGTGAACTCCCGTATATTTTCTACTCTTTGTAATGAAATGGGCAGTGACCATGTTACTTTACTTTTCCACACTGAAGTGCGCTGGCTGTCAAGAGGTAGGGTGCTTGTGCGATTCTTTGAGCTGCGATCAGAAATTAGAGCTTTTTTTATTGACCATCCATTTGTGCTCTCTCATCATCTTGAGGACGAAGACTGGCTTTGTCGTCTTGCTTACCTTTCTGATATTTTTTCACGCCTGAATGACCTCAATCTAGGATTGCAGGGGAAACATGTACTGATCTTCAACGTACATGACAAAATTGAAGCTTTCATCAGGAAGTTGCAACTCTGGGTTTCTCGTGTGAGACAGAACAGATTGGATTCATTTGAAACCCTTGCCAACTTTTTGGATGAAAATTCAGTGCACCTCAATGCTGATGTGCAACGAGAAATCGTGGAACACCTGGAGGCACTCAAAGTCCAGTTTCGCCAGTACTTTCCAGAAAAAGGGAATGAAAATGATTGGATAAGAAACCCTTTTCAGGCAGACTGCGACTCTAGGTCCTGTCTAACAGCAACAGAAGAAGAACAGTTGCTTGAGTTATCCTCTGATGGGGGACTGAGACTTGAATTCAAGCAGATGCCTCTTGCTCAGTTCTGGCTGAAAATAAAAAAGGAGTACCCTGATTTGGCAGATAAGGCTATCAAAGTCATGATGCCATTTGCCACGACATACTTATGTGAAAGTGGATTTTCAGCCTTGGTATCAATGAAAACAAAGTACAGGAATAAACTGGACGTTGAAGCAGACCTACGACTTAAACTCTTACCTATAAAACCAAATATTCTTTCACTTTGCAACCTTAAACAAGCCCACCTGTCACATTAGCACCCTGAAAACAGTTAGTTAATTTTTGTACATACACATAACTGTAGTAAGTTCACAGTAATTACAAGCATTTTTATCAAGACTATAATTGTACTTGTTTTTTTTCTAATTGTAATTTAATTGTAATTGTTGTAATTGTAATTCTATAAGATTTTATCTTGTACTTGGAATTACAAGCATTTCATTACAAGCATTTTTTCACAAATGTTTACATTCATATTTGTTGTAGTATGCAAATTTAGGGGTGTGTCTTATGCAAATTTATGTACATTTGGTGGGGGTCTGCAGCTCATTGGGAAATTTGAAAAGGGGTACTTGGTCACAAAAAGTTTGGGAACCACTGCTCTAACCATCCTGGTAGCTCTACGTTGCACTTGCTCCAGTTTACGTTCATCCTTCTTAAAGATGGGTTACCAGAACTGAACACAGTATTTCATATGCAGTCTTACCTGAGCCCTATACAGAGGCAACAATATCTCCCTATCCCTGCTGGCAATATCACGCCTAATACATCCCAGGACAGCATTTGCCTTTTTTACAACTGCATCATATTGATGACTCATAGTCATTTTATGATCAATTATAACCCCCAAGTCCCTTTCCTCCTCTGTTGTTTCCAATGGATGAGTTCCTAGCTGGTAACTAACATTCTTATTATTAAACCCCAAATTCATAACCTTGCACTTTACACTATTAAATTTCATCCCATTCCTAACACACCAATCCATGAGGCCACTATCCAGATTATCCTGTATAACTTTCCGATCCTCCTGTGCATTGGCAATGCCTCCCAACTTGGTATCATCAGCAAACTTCGTTAGCTCACTAAGGTCAGTTATAAATATATTAAACAAGATGGGTCCCAAAACAGATCCCTGAGGAACTCCACTAGCAACCTCCACCCACTTAGAAAGTCCCTCTCAACACAACCCTTTGTTTTCTTCCAGTTAACCAGCTACTAACCCACCTAACTACCTTTTTGTTGATTCCCATATTTTCAAGCGTAAGCAGTGATTTTCTATGTGGCACAGTATCAAATGCCTTACTAAAATCTAAATCCACTGCATTCCCTCTATCCAAAAAGCCAGTGATTTTTTCAGAAAAGGAAATCAGATTGGTCTGGCATGATCTACCCTTTGTGAACCCATGTTGCATTTCATCATGTTTTCCCTTTGCTAGCATATCATTAATTTTTCTTTCCGTATCTGTTCCAACATCTTACATGCCACTGAGGTTAGTGTCATGGAGGCCCAGGCAGGACAGTGCATGAAATAGGGAGCTGTGGGAATTATGACTACTTCTTGGTGATATGTGGTATGATGTTGGCAAGCCAGAACGGGCACCTAGATCTCCTGAGTCCCAGCCCAGTGCTTGAGCTTCCGAGCCACACTGTCTGTGTACAGAATCCACAACAACTTAAATATCCTGATGAAGCCCCTAAAGTCATAAAACTACAGTATCCCTCAAGTCAGGAGAGACATGTCTGGGCTGAGAGGAATCCAGGTAGCTGGACACTGGGCTCTCTAGCTCCCAGCCTTGTGTTAACATTTAGACTCACTAAAAACGTATCCTGGAACAGCCATGGAATTTCTGCTGACTCCACTGTGATAATACTTTGTATTTCTAGGGTTGGATCCAATGCCCAGTGAAGCTAATTGGAGTCTCTGACAGAGACGTGGGTACTGGGAGGGGCAGTGCTTGTCTGCCAAGGGTGTTTTCAGACAAGCGCCTCCCCACCCAGTACCCACTGTGTTTGTGTGAAAACCCCACTGGTAAACAATGGTACCAGTGAATACTGTGTGGGTAGTGTGCTTGTCTGAAAACCCCAAGTCTCCTGAGTTCCAGTCTCTCTAACCACTAGACATACTACGTTTCCTTTTGCAAAGCTCTGATCTGCTTAGTACTCGCACAGACAGCACTGGGGCATGTGCCTCATTGTCTTGCTCTCATCTATATTAATTTAAATCCCTTTGTTTAAAAACTTCCCTCTGGGACTTTTGGGAGAAAAAAGAACAGAACATCTGCAAAGGCAGATTCACACCAACACATCACAGGGGAGATGGGCTGCAGGAATAACATTTGATCTCTGCATTAGCATCCCCACTAGGAAACCTCCCCTAATGGGAGGCCCACAGAGGAAGCTCTGCGTGCCCCAGACAGTGCTGTTTTTAACAGAGTGCCAATTTGTCCTAGTGAGTTGCAGTAGCTGTGGGATTTAGCACTCAGTAGCTCATTCTGTTTAACTCAGGGAGCCTCTTGGTTTTGTTCAGCCAGGCCCTGTGCGTAGAAGTGAAGTGCCTTTCATGACAGGCCCCATGTTGGTACTTTCCTAGAAGTCCAAGGGTTATTATGGTCCACTTGCTACAATAGGCATAATTAAGGCTGTGACACAGGCAGTTTGTGCTAATCATTTGAGTAAAGGAAGGTAAGATATGGGAATAGCCACTGAACAGAGTAGGCTATTAGAACACAAAATGTAACAAGAACATCCATTGAGAATCTTAAATTCTAGGTAGTCATTAAGTTTTAGGGGAAACTGTTTAAATGTTAACTTGTTAAATAGGTTAGCAAGTGGTTTTCCAGCTGCAGCATCTCACCAATTTTCAGAACCTGCTTACCTTTAAGGCTTTAGTTTGTTTCACAAAATTGTTATGGGATAACTAGCTGTGGAAAGAGAGACCTCCCATTGCCTTAGTTTCCCACAAGTAAGGGGAAGGACTCAGGCCACCTCAGTCTCTCAGGTGATTTATTAGCTGAGTGGAGCAAAGCCCTGCACAAATCTTGTCAGCATTTCTCAGCTGGATAATATTTCTGTAACAAAACCTTTGGCAACTGTGTGTTGATAATCTCCAAGATTTCAGGCAACACTGTAAGCATCTAGGCAGAACTCTGTTGACTGTTTAGAAGAATCAGAAAAACCAGAATCAGCTCTACCCATTCTGACTTTTCACATTTATTTATTTATATTTCTTACTCTACCCTTATTATATTATATTTATTTATTTTTACAATTTATATGCCACCCCCGCCTGCCTCAGGCATCTCGGGGCGACTCACAATATATTTAAACATCAAAACATTAAAATAAACCACAATTTCAATTAAAACAATATAAACCCCATCCCCACCCACCCCACCTCCCTCGGGAAAGGCCTGGCAGAACAGGTATAATACATTGTCTGTGGAAAGAGGGGAGGTCGGCAGTCAAGCGGATCTCCAACATGAGGGAGTTCCACAGGTGCGGTGTAGCCATGGGGAACACCCTTCTCATAGTAGACACCCAGGGGACCCTGAGGAGGGTGCCCCCAGCCGACCGCAGGGGCTGCTCCAGGACCCGGAGGGTGAAGCGGTCCTGCAGATAGGCGGGGTCCAAGCCGTTTAGGGCTTTAAAGGTCAGCACCAACACCTTGAATTGGGCCCGGAAACCTACCGGCAGCCAGTGCAGAGAGCGAAGCACCGGTGTTATATGCTCGCGTTGGCTCATCCCCGTTAAGAGACGGGCCACCGCATTGTGCACCAGCTGCAGCTTCTGAACCAATATCAATGGTAGCCCCACATAGAGTGTGTTGCAGTAATCCAGTCTCGAGGTAATAAAAGCATGGATGACCGTGGCCAGATCCAAGTCTGAGACATACGGCCTAAGCCGACGCAGCAGATGTAACTGGTGAAATGCTCCTTTCGCCACAGCTATTACCTGATCATCCAGACAGAGCTGTGGGTCCAGGAGCACCTCCAGACCTGAGAAACCAGGGGGGCGGACCCCATCAATGGATGTGGGCCTCCAGCACCCCGACCCTCCCCACAACCATCACCTCCGTCTTGTCAGGATTTAGTCTCAGGCGGCTCGCCCTCATCCAATCCCCTACAGCGGACAAACACCGGATAAGCACCAGACTGCAGGGCCTGAGTCGGAGGAAAATGAAAGCTATAGCTGAGTGTCATCAGCATATTGATGACAACTCACTCCATACTCCCTAACAACCTCTACCAAAGGCTGCATGTACACGCTGAACAGGAGAGGGGATAGGATGGAACCCTGTGGTACTCCACATGTGAGGCCCCGGGGGGAAGATGAAAATTCCCCCAGTACCACATGCTGGGTTCTCCCTGCCAGGAATGAGTGGAACCATTCAAGAACAGTCCCGCCAATCCCTGCCCTGTCCTGCAACCGAATCACCGACAACTCATGATCAACGGTATCAAATGCAGCCAAGAGATCTAACAAAATCAACAGAGTCGAATGACCCCAGTCTAACTCACGGGAGAGGTCGTCGGCCAAGGCCACAAGCGCAGTCTCCATGCCATAATCCAGATGAAAGCCCAACTGCGAGGGATCGAGAAAATGAATCCGGTCCAAATGTCCCTGAAACTGCTGAGTCACCACCCGTTCAATAACCTTTCCTAAAAAGGAAAGGTTAGAGACTGGCCGATAGCTGGCAAGGACATCAACATCAAAAAATGACTTCTTGAGCAGGGGCCGCACCACTGCCTCCTTGAGACAGCCTGGCACCCTGCCCTCCCCAAGGGAGACGTTGACTATCCCCGCCAGCAACAGTCCCAATGTCTCCCAGCTAGCCTTAACCAGCCAGGACGAGCATGGGTCTAATTCAGAATTGGTGGCTCAAACAGTCCCAAGAGCACCCCCCGCATCTGAGGGGGACACCGTCCGAAACTCATCCCATGAAACAGGACCAGACGGGGCTTCCACTGCCTCAGACCCATTCTCTGCTAAAAAAGTCGCATCAAAACCGTGGTGAATTTGAACGACTTTATCCGCAAAAAAGTCCACAAACAAATCACAGCGAGCATTTGATGGTTCCACATCCAGGCGGAGGGAGACTGGAGTGACCAGCCCCGTCACCACCCTTCCCTCCAAAGACGGCTCAGGGTGGCTTACAATGGTAAAATATTAAAAATACACACAAAACAAATACAAAACATTTAAAATACCCTACAACCCTACCAACCTTTTCTCACCCGAACCTCCCTACTCCCTACTCCCTGACTCGCCTTTTACCCAACCTCCCTACCTCGCCCTTTACCCCCACAACTCTCCCCCCATCCTAGCCCCCACTGCCCAACGTCCTTGCGAATGAGATAGTTTTATGTTGCCTCCTAAAGGGGCTCAAGCCCGAGCATAAATGAACTTCCCGGGGGAGGGAGTTCCAGAACTTTGTCACAGCAGCCAAGAATGGCCTCCTCATCATGGAGGCCAAGTTAAAAACTGGTACCTCCAGATGGGTGTCCCCAGCCAACTGCATGGGACACCCGTCTGGGATGGGACATGGTAGACCAGGTGATCTGCCAGATAAGTGGGTACTAGAGGTGGGACCAAACTGAAAAAAACGGGTATCGGTTTTACCGGTTACCGGTTTCAAAAAAATCGGTTTTATTGGCAAAACCGGTTTACTGGTACCAGGTTTTTTTCCATTGATTTCAGTGGGGAAGTGTCCATTGATTTCAATGGCTGCAATGTAAAAAAGCACTGGTATGGGGAATTCTCGGATCTATCTGATATCCCCGATACTGCCAAATACCGGCAGTTTTGGATATTGGGAGATCCGAACTTCCCACCCCTAGTGGGTACCAAACCGTTTAGGGCTTTAAAGGTCAAAACCAGCACCTTGAATTGTGCCCTGAAGACAATAGGCAACCACCAGTGCAGCAACCCATCCCCATAAGGTGCTGGGCCGCTGCATTCTGCACCAGCTGCTGCTTCCGAACAGTCTTCAAGGGCAGCCCCATGTAGAGCACATTGCAGTAGTCTAGCCTCAAGGACAGGTAATGAAGACATGGATGATGGTTGCCAGTTCTGAATCAGAAAGAAAAGGCCTTCTCACCAGATGGAGTTGGTGAAAAGCACTTTTGACCGCCGCCGCCACTGCTGCGCCTGAGCTTCCAGGCGCAGCAGTGGGTCCAGGAGCACTCCAAGGCTGCGAACCTGAGTGACCGGGGGGGAGCAGATCCCATCAGTAACAGGGGTCCCAATCCCCCCCAAGTCACAAGGCCGACCAGCCATCATCACGTCAGTCTTGTCAGGATTCAGCCTTAGTCGACTCACCCTCTTCCAGTCCCTCACAGCAGCTAGGCAACGGGTAAACACTGGGACTGCAGGACCTGAGTTGGATGAAAAAGAGGTAGAGCTGGGTGTCATCAGCATACTGATGACACCTCACTCTAAACCTTCGAATGATCTCACCCATTGAACAGGAGGGGGGACAGAATGGAACCCTGTGGAACCCCACAAGGGAAATCCTGAGGAGCAATCGCCCAACACCACCTGTTGAGACCTCCTGGCCAAGGAAGAGCGGACCCACTCGAGCAGCCCATGCACTCCTGCTAGGTCCCGCAGTTGAGTCAACACCACCTCATGATCAACAGTGTCAAAAGCCGCTGATAGATCTAAAAGGATCAACAGAGTGAAATTCCCTCTGTTGATCTCCAAGTATAGAACATTAACCAAGGCCACAAGCGCAGTCTCCGTGCCATGCCCAGGACAAAAGCCAGACTGAAAGGGGTCCAGATATCTGATAGCATCCAGATGGGCCTGGAGCTGACGCACCACCACCCGTTTCGTAACCTTCCCTAAAAAGGGAAGGTTAGAGACATGCCGATAGCTGGCAGGGGAGTCAGCATCCAAAGATGGTTTCTTAAGCAGAGGATGTACGATTGCCATTTTAAGGGAGTCCAACATTCTGCCCTCCCAGAGGGAGACGTTGATGACCCCAGCCAGCAGAGGCCCTAATGTCTCCCGGCTGGCTTTCACCAACCAGGACGGGCATGGATCTAATTCACAGCTGGTGGACGGGGCAGCCCCAAGCACATCCTCCGCATCAGTGATACCGACTGAAATTTATTCCATTCCATTCCAGTTTAATTTATATCCTGCACTCTCCTATACACAGATAGCTTGAGGCGGCTTACAGCAAGAAATAATACATAGTACAATAGCATAAGTAATTATAAAGTCAATACATCAATAATAATCCCCCAAATAGCATCCCAACCCTAACCCTTAACAATAATACCATCTATATCATCCATCTATCTCCTTCAACCCTTACACGCAGGTAGCATTAGAGGTCCTGCCTTACCAACACCCCAGCCTCCACGCTGCTGCCACCAGGGGGGAGCCTTCCTCTACCCCCCCTGCTCTCCCCAAGGGGGAGTCTCTTCCCGCGTGATATAGATATACCCCTCCTCCTCTGTCCAGATGCTAATCACCCCAGCTCCGTCGGCCAGCCCCAGCTGCCTGACCCAGCCGAAGGGCACAGCCAAAGAGCAAGCCCCTTTGGACGTGCCCCTTCGGCACGAGCCCATAGCACGGCTGCCAGCCGCTCCCTGCCTTTGAGGGAGCGACCTGGAAGCCGGCTTCCTCACACCCCACCCTCTTCCTTACAGCAGAGCCGCCGACTGCCTAGCCCAGCTGTCAGATGGGGGAGAGCATCCCCCAGCCCGTTGTTGCCCCGCAGTCCGGCCAGATGGTAACGGGGGATCCCCCACCAAAGTTCTCAAGGGGGGGTGTTCACATCTACCCTCAACTGTAAGTTCCACAAATGGGGGGAGGGGCAGGCCGAACACATCCCCCACGACAGCTCCCCCGGGGGGAACTGGACACCACACACCCCCAAGCCAAGTCTCCAAATGGTGGGGGGGCATAGTTAGCCCTCACGTCCATCTTCGGGTCCAACCCCCGGCCCGGCACACCACGAGGTCTGCTGCCACTCACTCCATCCCTTGTCCTCACCACACCACAGTTACCTCCAACCTCCTCTGCTCGAGCTGCCCTGGGGGTGTCTGTTGTTCTTATCCAGATAAAAAGGCCAAGGCTGGACCACCACAGCCCAAAACTCTGACTGCCGTAGAAATGGTCATGCCAAAGTCGTGGTGAATACAAGCAATTTTGTCTGCAAAGTAATCAATAAAAATGTCACAGCGGACATTAGATGACTCCAACTCCTGACAGAGACAGGCCGGATGAACCATACCTCTCACCTCCCAGAAAAGCTCCTCTGGACAAGACTTTACAGACGTTATGATAACAGCGAAGAAAGCCTTCTTTGCCACCATCACAGCCATGGTATAGTCTTTCAAAATGATCTATGCTGCAATCAGTTGGATTCAGCACAAGTCAAGCAATACCTGTGCTCAAACCACCTACCCTCCCACTTCAGCCACCGCAGGTCCTCTATATACTACAGGGACTTGCGTTGACACAGTGGTGGGAGCGAACGCCTGGGTCCCACCGTGTCGATGACCTTGGTCAAAATGCCATTCCACAGGGCAACCATCAAGATCAGTAGATAAATCCCCCAGAAAGTTTTGGAATCCAATAGGACCCATAAGTTTCCAAGGGCAGACCAATCTAACCGGTCCATCACCCCAACAGGCGCATAGGAGGGCTGGGATCCGAGCTTTCAGGAGGTAATGATCCAGCCATGACAAAGGTGTTATATCCATACCCCCAATAATTGGAACCCCCGTTTCCAGGCCAGTGTAAAACATCAAATCCAGTGTGTGTCCCTTTTCATGTGTTGGGTCCACTACTAACTGGGATAGGTCCATGGTTGTAATGGAGGCCGTGAACTCCTGCTCCACTCTTAAAAGGTTGACCTTGGCGTGAATGTTGAAATCACTCAAAACAATAAGTCTGGGTGATTTCAATACCATTGGGCTGTGGCTCAGGTGGTAGAGCACATCAGGCGCGGCTAACCTTCCAGGGCGTTTGGGGCGCTGACCCCCCCCAAGCGCCCCGCCAGGCGCCGCCCCGCCGGTCATGGTAAAAAAATTTTAAAAAAACTCGCCGCCGCTTCCCAGCGCCGCTCGCAGCGGCCTCTGCCTTGCCTTTGCTTCAGAGCGGAGGCTGCTGCAGCGCTGTGGTCAGTTTCAGTGAAACTGACATGAAATTGACCACAGCGCTGCAGCAGCCTCCACTCTGAAGCAAAGACAAAGCAGAGGCTGCTGCGGCGCTGTTTGTTGACTTCTGGGATCCATTCCAGAGGAGTGGGTCCCAGAAGGCTCAAAAATCAGCCGCCCAAAGCGTTTTCGCGATTTGGGCGGCTGAAC
>QEPC01001877.1:1851029-1861821 GCA_003113815.1 Sphenodon punctatus | reverse complement strand
TTATTATTATTAACAAACATTTATATAGCGCCAGCAGTGTACCTGGCACTTTACAAAGTAATAAAATAGACACGGTCCCTGCCCCTAGGGCTTACAATCTGAGAGACAGGAGCTGGGGGAGAGAGTTAGGAAGGGGAACAGAGGGAGAGAAGGGGTCTAACATTCATGAAGATGCGAGGTCTCAAGTGCACGTACTTGGCTTGGTTACGATGAGAATCTGATGTTAACCCTGGGAACTCCTTGCTGCTGGGTTGTGCCAGTGTTTCGCCACTGTTTCCCTGTGCTTGGGGGTATACGTTATTTATTTTAAGCTTGAAGTGCATTTTAGACTGTGTTTTCTTCCATCTGATGTTAACCCTGGGAACTCCTTGCTGCTGGGTTATGCCCTGGCTCCGCCTACCATTGCCCTGGCTCCGCCCACCGGCGGGCCGGACGACCTTACTGCCCCTCCAAACTAAAAACCCACCAGTCGCCCCTGGAGCACATGTTTTGCATGTTTAAGGTCCCATGTTCAATCCCCGGCATCTCTGATTCAGGATCTCTGGTAGCACACCTGGGTGAGGCCTTTGCCAGGAATTCTGGAGGATTTCAGGTAGCACGCCTGGGTTTGGTCTCTGCCAGAGACCCTGGAGAGCTGGATTTGAAACCCTTCTGCCGTGTCAGGGTGACAATATTGGGCTAAGATGGGACCATTGGTCTGACTTGGTTAGGCAGCTTCTTATATTCTTATACTTCCAAAACCAGCTCAGCTAGAGCAGTCAGGGAAACCACAGTGCAGAGAGGTGGTTGGTACACTAACAGAATTCCCAGTCTGTCCCCAGCCAACTCAAACACAAGATGGACATGCTCCATAACAGATAAGCACTGGATACCTCCGGAAGGACAGGAAATCCCTAAAAATCATGGCCCACACTGCCCCCTCGCGCTTGTGCTGATGCTGCACGGAATACCCAGCTGGCACTACTTGAGTCAAAACTGGCCCCGATGCCTTATCCAGCCAGGTCTCTGTAATACACACGACATCGGTGGCCTCATCCAGAATACGTTCCTGGATGTTAGTTGGTTTATTAGCCACTGACCTTACATTGAGCAGCATCAGTGTCAGCTCAAGGGCCCTACTGGCCTCAACCCCCAAGTAGCCTGAGACTGGGGGGAGTGGGAAATGGGGACTACATGCCCTAGTTCCCTTAATGCCACCAACTCATTCGAACCAATAGAATTGGGGCATGCAAATGAGCAATAAAGAAAGGGGGAGCAATTGGGTCAGTTACCTCAGAATGGCCCACTTAAGAGTTACCCAAATTATTCACTTCACCCTGGAATTTTTTTTTGTGGCAGTTGGGAGTTTGTTGCCAGCAGAGTGTGTGGGGTGGTAGGTGGATGAGGATGGGCACTTGGCATGCGGGCGCTGATTTGGGGGGTGGGGAGTTAGATTGAGCTTTTGGGGTGGACAGGAGCTGGGATTCGGCTGCATGCAAGCATAGCTTGATGTAGAACCAATCTAAGGTGGAGTACCAATCTCTTCTTAACCATAAAGCATAGAACTCATCCTCCTAGGCTTTTGCAACCTGGAGGAATCAGAGGCTCTTTTTAAACGGGTCATGGCTGTGGGAGGCGGTCTGTGGGCAGTGCAGGGAGGGGGATCCATGCAGGCGCACACCCATGCCCCACACATGCCCCTGCACGGAGCATCCTGCGTTTTTACCAGTTGCTCCGTGCAGGGACGATAGGTGGAGGTGTCTGTTACGCAGGAGCGCACACGCACATCTGCCCACCCGCCGCTACTTTCAGACGGGATGCATCCACTCATGTCCACTCAGTGGGCATGCATAGGTGCATCTCATCTGAAAAGGGCCAGAGTCCATCTCTCTCACTTACCCTAACATTTGAATTATATCTTTTGTTGGACCAATTGTTGTTGGGGGAAATAAGCTTTCGGGCCACCAAACTTATTTCCACCAACAACAGTTGGTCCAATAAAAGATATCATTCAAACCACTTTGTCTCTCTGTCACTTGAGACCAACATGGCAAAACACTTTCTCTGAATTGTCCTAACTTCTCAAGCAGTCTCCTTCATTTACAGTCTTCCAAATTCTGTAACCTACCCTGACAGGGAAACATCACTTCCATACTCTGCCTTGACTATAGCGCTGATTGAGCCATGAAACTAGCCAGCTCCCATTGAGTGCAGTTCTCTTTATAGCCTGGTCACCTGCTCAGCATATCATTATCCAGCCACAGTTTGCCAGGACTGGGCCTTGAACCCATGGCCCTTGAGGTACTGGTGAGCCTCTCCAGCACCCTGCGCCACCTGGTGGGCTTGTGAGGGTGTTGGGTTTTCCCCCTTCTGTCTCCTTTGTGTGTTTGCCCCCTGTGTGTCATGCCCTTTCCCAGTTGTAGCCAGTTACTCTAGTCCTGCCTCCCAGTTTCCTGATTGGCCACAGGAGGTATTTAAGCCCTGGTGCGGCCACAGGAAGCTGGTGGAGCAATGTCTCTCACCCCCTTCCCAGTCTTGTCTGTGGTGTTTAAGGAATACTAGTGTTGTACGTTGTGTGCGTGAGAAACCCAGACCCCTTGTGCATATGTGATTCCTGTGTGTTCCCCTCTGCATGGAGTAAGACTATGTTTTGTACCTCCTGTATGTTTCCCGTAAGGAGAGTGTTTGCCTTGCCCATTGGCCCTGTGCCTTGGGCTGGGCTACCCCACCCTCCAAGGGTACGCCCCATGCGTGCTTGTCCCCCTCATCTTGGGTATGTTTTATGCTTATTAGTCCCCCTTGTCATGTGCGTGTTCCATGTGTATTAGTCTCCCTTGTCGTGTGCGTGTTCCATGTGTATTAGTCTCCCTTGTCGTGTGCGTGTTCCATGTGTATTAGTCTCCCTTGTCGTGTGTGTACCACATATGCTTAAGTTCCCCCCTGCTCTGTGTGAGCCTCTGCTTAGTTCCTCCTGGCTCAATGTGAGCTTATGCTTACGTTTTCCCCCTGCTCAAGGTGAGCCTCTGCTTAGTTCCCCCCTTGCTTCCAGGATACTGGTTAACCCGCCAGCTTCCTTGCCTCGAGTATCCCGGCCTGTACTTTTGTGGTGGAGTTTTCCCTAACTCCCCTCCCACTAGTCACCCCTGCAAAGGTTCCCCTTCGTTGAGATCCTATCTCACTTCCCTGTGGTGGGTTCCTCCTTCTGACTCCGGACTCTGGCCTCAATGATGAGTCGTGTGCCTTCTTAGACCAGCGTGCCTAGTAAAGATGCTGAGCGCATAATCTCTCGGGTACGAGAGAGCGACTGAGAGGTTTCAGGGGTTTTCCCTTGAGGGCACCCCCCTCCCCCTGTGCTCTGACCTTCCTTCCCTCTCTTTGCTCCCCCTCGGCTCCGTACCCCGGAGCCTGACAGATTGCTCCACCCATTTCAACCCGCTTTGTGTTATCCCGTTTCTCCTGAGCTCCCCAACTTCCCTACTTGTGGTGCTAAAATGAGTGCCATCCGGACCTTGTATTCCAAGGCACCAGCCCCCTGGAAATGGTCAGCATATTACGACATTGAAGCCTTTCTAGATAAACGACCGGGAACGTTTGAGCCCTCTCCCATGATGTGGGATGCTCACCGACAGATAAAGGCTCATTTGAAAAAAAGTGGATGGTAACCCTCAAGAGAGGACCGTAGTCGCCTCCTGCCGGTCAAAACCTAAGAATACAGCTAGACAATCAACCCCATTTACGTCTCAGCCATGCAAAACAGTCCAATGGTCAGACTTGGAGGAAGGAGAGTGGGAAGAGTGCAGTGAGGAAGAAGAGGACTGTCCAAGCGAGAGAGCCCAGGCATCCTCACATACAACTATTGTGCCTTCTTTGATGCCGGTGAAGGAAAGGAATGCCCCCTCGCCAGCGTTCATAGGTACAACTATGCAAGGTGTGGGCATAAAAAGTAGGACATTTCCTTCTGCCCCCCCCCCCAACGTCCCCTTCTCCTCCACAGGGGTTGGTTGTGTGGAACCGACTACTGTCCCCTACCCCCGCAGTCCCATCCTTGCAGAGTGCAGTCCAGGGTGATGAAGAGTTCAGGACAAGGGGTGATATCAAGATTCTAGAAGAAAAATTACAGGTGAAAGGGAAAGAGAACCTGACATTGAAGCGTGAGAATGATCTCTTAGAACAAGAAGCAGTGCAGCTCACAGCTGAAATCGCCAGGCTCCACTCTTTGTACAATGAAGAAAAACGCCTTCGTCAGGCTGCAGTAGAAGAATGCACACAGATGCAAGCCGTTCTCCGGCAAAAAGAATGTGAAAATCAACATGTCCAAGAGAAACTAGTCGCGCTAGCTGCTTCCCTGCAGGACTTCCAAGAGAAGATAAGTGAACAAGAAGATGGGTTGCCACCAACCTCTAACCCTGTAAAAGAAGCTCTGTTCCCTCTCTCTGTGATGCTTACCTCATCAGAAACAAGGGCACAAGTGCCAAGGCCGGCCCAGGAGCCGGATTTACCAGTCCACTTTGAACGAACTGAGTCTACTGTACAACTGGAACTTAAGGCCGCTGCCCGGCTTCTGCCGACAGCCTCCCAACCAGCTCCTGACTTGCCGTCGCCGGCAGCCCCTCAGTTGGGACCTAAAGGTACAGCTAGGCCGGCACGGGCTGAACCCTAGTTGGCGCCTGAGCTCGTAACCTGCCCACCGCTGGCTGCTCCACAGCTGACACTGGAAGCCCCTATGCAACCGTTGCCGGAGGTCCTCCAGCAAATACCTGGGCCCGCTGCTTGGCTGCCACCAACAACTCCCCAGCCAAAAATTGAGGCTGTTACCAAGTCATCATCGGCAGGCCCTTGGCTGGAACCTGACACTGTGGCCAGGCCGGTACTGACAGACTTCCAACCGGTGCCTATATCTGTTACCCCGCCATCACGGACAACCTCACAGGTGGAGCCTGAGTCTGCTAGGCAGCCGTCGCTGGAGGCTCTCCACCAGGCACCTGAACCTGCTTGCTGGCTGCCTCTGGGCACTAGCTTCTGCAACCCAGTATCCGAACCTCTAGACAACACCATGCTCCCAAGCCTCAGTCATCCTGGAAGTCACCACAAAAGTCAGCCCCTGAGCTCCAAATATCCCAGGCGCTGGCTTCTGACTGTCAGGTTTTCTAGAAGCTGGCCGCCAGGCCCTAGATTTCCTGGAAGCCAGGCCTGGTCCTGAAGTCGCCACAAACGCTGGTCTCGAAGCCTCAGACTTCGCAGAAGCCTCCCTTGACTCCTCTGTCTTCAAAAAAGCTGGCCCCAGCAGCCCGACCCCCCACCCCCTCCAGAAGCTAGCCCCTGAACTTCAGTCATCCCAGAAGCTGGTCCCAGCACCCAAGTCACTGCAGAAACTGTCCCCCGAGCTCCAGATTTTGCAGAAGCTGGCCTTTGCTCCCCAGTCACCAAAGAAACCGGCCTCAGCACTCCAGAAGCTGGCCCCTGAACATTAGACTTCTCAGAAGCTGGTCCTAGCCCCCGAGTCACAGCAGAAACCAGTCTCTGAGCCCCTACATTGGAAAGGGACAGGACAGCCTCTCTGCCCTGCCCCTTTCCAATGTGCCCTGTTTTGGTTTCTAATCCCATATTCCTGTCTGTTTTCTGGTTCCTTGTATCCTGCCTAGTTGCCGATCTTGTCCCTGTCTAGTTCCTGGTCCTGGTCTAGTTTAGCTCTAGTCCTTGTACCCTTGTTGAGTCCCTGACCTTGTTCCTGTCTAGTCTCTGGTTCCATGTTCCTTTCTAGTCCCTGGTCTTGTACCCTTGTCTAGTGTCTGGTCCTGTGTCCCTACCTGGTCTCTGGTCGTGTATCTTGTCTAGTCTTCTATTCTGCCCGCTCTCATGTTTCCTTGATTCTTTGTTTGTGGTTCCTGTCTCCCCTATGTCTAGGTCCCTCTGGTTCCTAACCACTTGGCTTTCAGTGCCGTCCCCCTCATATGCTCCTTGGGCCCCGACTCCCTACCCCTCCTTGGTCCTTAGATTCTGTGTTCCCTCAAGGGCTGAAACAAGTTCTCACCCCGGTAGAGAATCTTGGCAAGAACAAATTTCTCGTTGACATTCTCAAGGACAAAAATCTCTCGAATTGGCATTCTTGCTGCCATTCTCAACAAGATTCTCAACCTCAAAGGGCCCTCAAAACCTTCGGTGCAAGCACAAAATGGCTGCCTGGAGGCTGCACATGCGCAGGATGGTCACAGTGGCTATTTTGCACATGTGTAGAGCATTTTAGGGTTTTCAAGAATCTTGTGACATTTTTCAAGAAAACTGTGCAAACTGGCCACAGTGCATGTGCAGAGTTTCGTGCATGCACAGAGTATTTGGGGGGGGGGGGGTTTGAGAATCTCATGAAAGTCTCAAAAACCTCGGTGAGAATGCACGAGATCTTGCCGGGGTTTGCAAGAATCTCACAGGTTCTTGCGAGAACTGCTCACAGCATTCTCGTTTCAGCACTAGTTCCCTCCTGAGTCCAGTGTTCCCTTCAGGCTTTCCCTTTCCTTCACTAGGAATTCAGAGAGCCATTCTCTCTGAGATCTGGACTTTCCTTGTGGAGCCTTCGAAACTGCAAAGTGGTTGTGAGGTTTCCTTTGACTCTTAACCGCCTCTCCACTTCCCAGGCTTGTCCTCCCCTTCTCTGGCCTTCCCCAGCTCTGACCTTTCCCTGTGAGACACTGCTATTGCATGAGAACAGTCATGTGGGATGGGGAGGATAGCTATGTGTAGGAAACGTTCTATGGGTAGGTGCAGGAAGCCCTGAGTAATAGCACCGCTAAGTTAATGGCTGAGAAGCAAAAAATAGATTCTTCCAAACCTGACAGACAGGCAGGTGTTCCTCCCTGCTGTGCTCCAGTCCCCTCCACCCTCGAGATGCAGTCGCTCCCCAGACCACTCTAGGCACTTTACCTGGGACTCTGTGGTCCAAGCAAACCTGCACACACGCGGAGGCTGCAGGTACGTTAATGGCTGGGAGGCAAGCCACGTGGGTACACATTTGCCTGCATCAGCCAGCATTCACCTGCATGGTGGGCTCCACATTTGCCGGAATGACACTGTGAGTGGGGCCCACGAGGCTGGCGGGTGCAGGTGAACATCTGGCAGCTCCCTAACAGACAGGCAGCCACCCATCCAAGGGGGCTAATCTGGGCTACTGTCTTGCCTGTTTTCACCCGTTGAAGTGCCTACTGGGCTGGAAATTTGCATATACCCTTTTCTTCCCATCTTTTCCACTTTTTAAGTAGTATTTTTTGGTTAGGCTAATGGTTTTGAAGTTATATAATATCTTCCTGCTATATATGAAACAGGATTCTTATGCTGCTTTTAAACGAGGCGCGCTGAAGCGCCTCCTCAACGCCGCATTAAAGCAAAGCCGCCGGAAGTGACGTTCTCCCCGTTGCCGGTGGCGGCGGCAGCTGGAGACACGGGGCTTTGGAGCGGCGCGTTCTTAAGCCTGATAATTGAAGTCTTAAGAACGCGTCGCTCCAAAGCCCCGTGTCTCCAGCCGCCGCCGCCGCCCGCAACGGGGAGAACGTCACTTCCGGCGGCTTTGCTTTATTGCGGCGTTGAGGAGGCGCTTCAGCGCTCCTCGTTTAAAAGCAGCCTAAGTTTCAGAAGTATCTTGGGTGACATTGGCTCCAATACCCCTTTCCCTCCATTAGGAGGAGGCTAATAGTTGTATTGCCGTTCAAGGTGTGATCTAATCCGAACTTTTCATTTCCCAGATTTGTGATATTTAAGCTTCATGGTTCTCCTCTTTCTTGAAATGGTACAAACTAATGCATCTCTCCTTTAATTGAGCGTTTAACCGAAGGTGTTTTGTATGGGGAAATAAACATGCTTTCCATTTACCACTTGTGATGAAAAGCAGGTGAAAAAAACAAAATGACAGCTTCCTTGCTGAGATCAGTATACTCGGTGCCTGTCCATTCCTCGAGAGGTCATTCCATCCAGCATGCCCAATTGCAGCATTTTAATGGCCCAAATCATATTAGGAGGCAAGGAATCAATATTTCTGCAGGCCTTTCATTTCTATTTGCGGCCCTAACAAGACATATTGCTGACTCAACCCATTTCACCCCTGCCAGATTCTCTTCACAGCTTCTCTTATTGTTCTAAGAGAAAACAGATACTTACATTTCCCTGTAGCACCTCAGAGATGGACCAACTGTGAAGATGATGAAAGCCTGAATTTCCATCAGGGCAAGGATTGAGATTGAACTAGGTTTGGGTTCAGTGCCAAAACTCTGCAAGCTGTTCTCCTGAGACTCTGAGCTAACATGGCAAGTCAACTGTGCTATTCCAGAGCTAGCATAGCCACCCTGTTGGATAGCGTTTGGGACTTGGACCTGGAAAACCTGGATTCAAATACCATCTTAGTCATTAACTGAAGTCACCATCTGTCAGCCTCAGTTCCTCATCTGTAAAATGAGAATGATTAGGATTGTTGCAAGGGTAAAGATTGTAAAGCACTTTGAACCCCCCAAATCACTATATAAATGATTAATAGTAATCAGAATCTGTCATTGCCTAACCTGTGCAGGTGGAACAATTATATTCCATGTGAACATGCCTCTTTTTTGGTTAGAGCTATCCAGAGGTTGCTCCAGTTATTGGACTTAGACAAGTCCTGTGGATCTTTCTGTGTGCCAGTCATTTCTTTACTGTCTCTTAACTACTTGTGTCAAGGATGCGGCAGGTGCATCCCTAGTCAGTGGATCCTGGGTAATGGAACCAAATCAGGAGACCAGAGCCAGGAATCACCCTGAAGAGCAAGGCATGATCAGGAACAGGGAGCTAGGAGCACCCAGGAGGGTCTACATCTTACAGATAAACCAGTTAACCATCCCATGACGGTATTGCCTGATGGGGGCTTTATATAGCCTAGAACAAGACTATGGTCTCTCATGCTTTTCTAAGCAGGTCCTTGGAGACCTGTCTCCCATGGACTGGTGCTAGGAACAAACCCTGGGTCATTGGTCAGTCAGAGTGCCTCCACAGACTCTGCTAGATCTTAGTTCAAGCCCCATGCTTCTCCTGTGTTGTTACTCACGTTCTGCGGCTAGATGCCAAGATCACATAATACTGTTTCTGTTTTCCCCATTGGATGTCACACTTTTAAAACAGGAGAATGACGTAAAATGGATGATCAAGCCCCCTCTGCTTACCAAGTATTCAAACAATCATAGGTGCTAACATTCACAAGGCTCTCCGGATCTGTGAATGTACTCGCAAAACTCCTTTTGTCACTTGGATGCTCACAAGATAACACAATCCTAAATCACAGTGAGCTGAATATAGTGCTTTTATTTGCACAAATAAATAAATCTGACTTCCCTAAAATCCTCCCCATGGTTTTAAGTGGACATAGGTTTCTTGTTCAGTTCCTTCCTTGAGCTGTTGTGTAGTGTTGCTGCAGTGCTAAACAACTGCTGCCAAATTCCAGTCCAGAGAGAACTTCATTTTGAAGATGGGTTTTAGTATTTCATTTACATTTATTGCAGCTTTTCGCTATTTCAACATGTAAGTCATGTATACAAGAAAAAGTTAAAACACAAATACTCACAATTAGAATTGACTTACAGCAGTATAACAAATTACTAGTTGAGAGAGCATCTCTTCTCAAGAGCCAGCAGAAAAACGGGGCCATAAGCCTTCATAGCTGCAAAATCTTTAGCAGTGAGTAAGACAATTATCGTTTCCCTGCTTCGTAGGTATGGGCAATGCCTCGACCACTAGGATAATCCACGATGAATGTAACTCCTCGTAATAAGGACACGCTAATAATACATGATCTAAGGATTCTACCTCAGCTAGGTAGTAGGAACACAGTATTGTATCCCATCAGCTCTGCCTATAATGACAGCTGATTCAAACAGCTCAAAACGAGCCAGAGTCATCATTCTGTGGAGCTGATAATCACACAGATTAGCAAGATATAGTTCTAAGGTAAAATTAGTTTTGACTGCAGAATAATACCATGGTGCTATTTTGACCTCAGATATCCTGGTCATCACCTCCTGGCAAGAAATATGTGTAAGTCTCTGTTTGATATCTGCCATAAACGATCTACTTTCTAGTGTGAGGCTAAAGGTAGATGAGAAGCCACTTCTAGATACAAGCGTCGCGAGTTCCCTCCACTACCAGTATGGTTTGCTTCCCTCATGGCAGACTTGCTCTAACCAGCACTTGTAGGGCTATCGAGTGATTTCCATGGCGTGAATTTTGTTCCAATAAGGTACTGCTCTCCCTTTTGCCAGTACTTCCACAGGATGAAACACTGTCTCAGCATACAAAAAAGGCAATGGGATGGCATTTGGAACCTCTCAAAAACTGATTCTGGACAACTTCTATTTCTCTAGATTAACTTGGGAAGCAGATCTCTGAGCCCTATAGAATCTGAGGCAGGACCTTGATCTTAAAGACTTTCATTACTGATTGCACACAAGAGCTTTTACAAGCTCTATACAATTTCAGTTTTCCTGCAGCCGAGCTCTTTGCTCTGCCGACCAGCCTAGCCATGAACCCGAGGCCAAGAAGCAGTTACCTAGGTATATATTACCTAGCCAAAAAACTTCAGTTTAAGAAACTCATTAAGGCGGCATTACGAATTATACTCAAACGTTAACATGACAGTAAATTGTATGTTAAGGCAACTTTATTAAATATCAGACCAATCTATACATTTTTCTTTTGTCATAATTTTTTTTAAATTAATGAATGAGAAAAGAAAAATGTATAGATTGGTCTGATATTTAATAAAGTTGCCTTAACATACAATTTACTGTCATGTTAACGTTTGAGTATA
>QEPC01001877.1:1814893-1844111 GCA_003113815.1 Sphenodon punctatus | reverse complement strand
CCCCAGCAGCTGCCTGTGAGTCCTGGTGTTCCTCCAGGCCCCCCGGTGTCCTGCCCCTGTGTGGGCTCCCACCCCTGTCCGGGGGGGCGGGCGGTCCCCACTGGCTGCTCCCTCCCGGATGCCTCTGCTGTGCTGTAGTGAAGCCTGCTTCCCGGGGTGCTGCTGCCCCTGCCTGTGACCCCGGGCCCTCTACGGGCCCCACCCCCCCTGTCTGCCTGCACACCCAGGGTTCCCCTCCATCGTTGCCTTCCCTGGTGCCTGGGTACAGCGCTCTGCATGGCCTCACCGACCCGCCTGTGTCCAGCTGCCTGTCCCCACCCGCCAGCACTGCCACCTGCTGCCCGCCCCCCCTTGGGTGCTTGTGTGACCTGGGAGTTCCGGGAGCCCCGAACTGACCCTCGGTGCTTCCTCTGGGTGTGTGTGTGCATCCTTGGACCTGCAGCGCTGCACCGGTTGTCCTGCCTGCCCTCCATCGGCCCCTCTGCGGGTGTGGGGTCTGCGTGTGCCTCCTGGACTGTTCCCACCCGACTTGCTGTGCATTGCGGGCCCCCACTGTGCCTTGGTCCCGAGATCCTGGGGGCCCCCCTTTCCAAGACTGCCTGTGTTGCTGTGGGGACGCCCGTGCGGACTGTGCAGCTGTTGGGGTTGGGGTTGCTGTTGCCTGTGGCCTGCCCAGCCCCTTTGCAGTCTCCCCCCCTCTTCCGTGTCCCACCCCCCCTTTGCTCCCGTTGTGCCTTGTGTGTTGTCTGGGCGCCCGTGTCCCCCTTCCCTTCCTTTCCCTTGTGTGTGTGTGTGTGTGTGCCCGGGCATGTGCTCGTGCTGTGTGTTCCGCTGTGCCTCCGCTGCCTGTGTGCCTGCTGTGTGTGGTACCTGTGCGACTCTTCTCCTTCTCCCCCCTCCCTTCCCATTTCCCTTGTGTGGGCGTTCCCTTTTGTGCCTTTTGGCTTCGTTTGCCCTCAGGCGGCCATGTCTGTGTCCCGCCCCTGCCCGGTGGGTTCTGGGTGTTTTGACCACGGCTGGGAATCGGCGTCACATCTGTTGTGCTGCCCCAGGCCATGATCTGGCGGCCCGATTCCCGGCCGTGGTCCCGGTCCCGTCACGTCTGTTCAGGGCTTTTATTCGCCCCGGGGGGTGGGGTGGTTCTGTTCACCCCCACTGGGAATCCACTATGGTGAACCGCCCGCCCATAACGTCTGAAAACACCCTCTGTTTTCGCTCCAAGAGGTGAGCTCTGCTTCTACTGGGAGCTTTGCTAATTAATTTCATTGTGGACCCAATCCTGTTCCCAGAAATAACCACGACAGTATGTGCCTTTAATTCAAGGAGCTGCTAACACTCTGTAAGCTTTTATAGTTCACAGCCTGTCAGTGAGGGGCTATCCCTATTTCAGAAAGAGAGAGAAAGAAAGGCACCAATTGCCAGATTCTAATTTTCAGTAGCAACCACCAAAATCGAGTGCTTAACTTCACACACATTGGCCCTGACTGGTTGGTGGTGCTGAGCTTTTCACCACTCCCACTGACTTCAGCTGAAGGTAAAAGTACTTCACAAAGTTTGGCTCAAATTGGGAACCTAGAAGCAGTGGAGACACTGCTAACTTTTTTAAAATTAACAGGACACAGCTCTCTGCCCCTAAAATTGTTGTAACTAAGGATAAACTGTATTGCCACCCCCAAGCATTCAGAATCTTAAGCCACACTAAAATCGCAAGTTCAAAAAAAGAGTAAGGGTTAACTCTTTGTAGTTGCCATCTTTTTTGCACACTTTAATGGAATGATGTTTCTAAAACCACAGGGAATAAAATCTTATATTTTGTTAACACTAATGCAGAGATTCTCATATAATGACCAGAAGCTGGAGCTTTAAGAAAAACTATAGCTAGAGACTTGCGATTTAACAAACAAGCAAACAAAATAATCACAAGAGGCAGCAACATTGGGTTGAGATGCACCTTCAGTTGATTTTTTTCCCTGTGCATTGATAGTACATTCCCTTCAGTGTCTCTGATTCTGCAAGATACCCCCATCGAGCATCAAATTAAGGGAGTGTCTCTTGCACAATGCGGCTTGCAGTATCAGGGTCAACCCGTATGATCAGGGGGAACAAACCATCACACCAGTACAAGGGAAGCAAACTTTTTAAAGCTTGCAAAGTGATTTAAAACCTACAAGAACTTGTAACCTGCCAACATAGGAACAGTAGTTGCTTTAATTCACTTTCCCTCCCCCAGGCCTGTACCCCACCCCGGGTGACGGGGGAAGGGAGTTGGAAATCAAACAAAAACAACCACCAGTCACCTTGCTTGCTTGAGTTGCGCACCACCCGCTATAGCACCAGCAGCCACCTCTCTCCTCCTGACTCCAGCCTGCCTTGTGCTGCTACTGCTGCACGCTATGGCTCCCGCACTGTGCAGGGTGGGCAGGGCAGCACTCAGTTCAACTTCAGAAGGTTGCTTCCTTGTAAACAAGGTTATTTGAGATGGTTCCGAACATTCTCACAACACCCTTCCAGCCCCACTTGGAATTTTTTTCTTCTATTCCTAGAAAGGGTTGGAAGGAACTGTCATTCTGAGGAGGAGAGTGCTTTTTATACTAGAGGAGCTCGAGACCATCATGTGGTCTATTATTTGAATAGGATGAGCATGCACAACCCAGTTATGAGAATGTTAAGAGCCATCTCGAAGAACTTTCTTTACAAGGCAACAACCTTCTGATCACTCACATGGGGAGGAGTTGTTTGTAAACAAACAGCTTTATTATTATTAACAAACATATAGCGCCAGCAGTGTACCTGTCACTTTACAAAGTAACAAAATAGACACGGTCCCTGCCCTAGGGTTTATAATCTGAGAGACGGGCGCTGGGAAGAGATATAGGAAGGGGAACAGAGGGAGAGACAAGGGGTCTCACATTCATGAAGATGTGAGGTCTCAGGCTGAGACCTCACATCTTCATGAATGTTAGACTCAGGTGCACGTACTTGGCTTGGTTACGTTTAGAATAACAGCAGGCAGATCCATGTGGCAAGGAAGGGTACACAGACTATAGGTATAGGATATAGTGGATCAGCAGGATAAAGAGTCAGACAGAGCAGANTTAATGAATGAGAAAAGAAAAATGTATAGATTGGTCTGATATTTAATAAAGTTGCCTTAACATACAATTTACTGTCATGTTAACGTTTGAGTATATTAATTTGTAATGCCGCCTTAACGAGTTTCTTAAACCGAAGGTTTTTTGTCTAGGTAATTTGCCCTTCTGTTGAAACTTAATCATTTTGTTAATGCATAAACTGGCCCCAGACACAAGAACACTGAAGGTGCACACAGGTGCTCACCCATCCCTCCACATGGAGTAACCTGTTTTTTCACAGGTTTCTCTGTGCAGGGGTGATGGGTGGAGGTGCGTGTTACACACGAGCGCACAAGCGACTGCTTTTGTATGAGACGCACCCACCTATGCCCAGGGGCGTTGCTAGCTCCTAAAAAGATCAGGGCACTGCCTGGCTCAAGGTGCTTTTGCCCTTCCTCAAAATGGAGGTTGTGCTCACTGCACCCTCAGTGATGGTTTACAACTGGGTGTTTCCCACAATTCCAACTACAAGCATCCACAAGCAGAAAGCAAGTAATAAAGCGCATGCAGAGCACTACATTCCAAATGACCAAGCCACAAACAAACATACAAGACACCTCAAAATACAGCCTATTAAGCACATTATGTCATGCAAAGAGACATTCTTCTAGGTATATAACCAGTTCATTTGTGCCCCCATAATTAATTCATGCTGTCTCCCACCTATAATCAGTTAATTTGTGCCCCCATAATCAATTAATACTGCCCCACCCCATAATCAGTTGAAGGGAGCCTACAGGACAGCCGCATGGGGAGAGGTGGGGGCACAGGGGGGAGCGGGAAGAGGGGACAGCCATGTGCAGGAGGGGGGCATGGGGCAGGAGAGGAAGCAACTCACACACACATACACTCACACAGAAATACGCATACATAGACACACATATACACACACACACTCAGACCTCTCACACACACAGACACAATCCTCACATAGACTCATATTATAGACACACACTCACTCTGACACAAACACACACTCTCTCTGATCTTTCATACACATAGACACACACACATACACTCCCCCCTCCTCTCTCTCTCTCTCTCTCATGACTAGTACCATAATTCAAGGAATAGCAAGTGTTTGCTAGCTTCACTCATCTGCTTTGCACAAAGGGTGAAAACAGTCATGCGCTGTAACTCTGCTTTAACATTTCTTAGACATGTTGCAGGGCTGCATAGGGTGCAAATACAGCCCTGCAACATGCCTAAGAAATGTTAAAGTGGAGTTATATGCATGAATGGGTATTTTCAGATGTTACGAGATCACGCTCAACCACGGTGAACCACGCTCAATCCCGCGGCGGGGCCAAAGAGCCCTGAACGTCTGTTCGGTGGCCGCCAGATGTTCACCATGCTCAATACCCACATGGGGTCAATTTCAACCATGCTTCCTGGGCTCCCTGGCGCAAAATTTTGGGAAGCGTGGTCAAAGAGATTCCCACCGGGAAACAACAAAAAGTAACATCTGGACGCCAGTCCCCAGGCGGAACCAAAGAAAATGATCCCCAGCCGTGGACAATGCATGCAGCGTCACTGCCAGGCAACAACACAACCACCGGAGGGAGATTTAAAGGGAAATCTGCAGCAGGGAAGCATGGCAGGATGGAGCGAGGAGGGAGGCGGAAGAGAGCGGTGGGCGAGAGAGCGAGGGTGGAGGAGGAGNAAACGGTTTGCGCTTTTACACGTTCACGGCAAATACACATTTAAAACGGTTTAGGTGTTTAAATGAGCATTAAAACAAGTGCATTTTTTAACAATCATGCGCAAATGTGTCTCGTCTAAAAGCGGCCTAAGAGTATTGAATGGCCTAAAAATATTACCAGCCATATCCAACCTCACTGCTCTTGAGTTTTGATGTAACTCTATAATTAGATCCAGTAGATGGCGGTTTATACTTTTCTCTACCAGTTTAAGCCATAATTTCTTCCTATTCATTGTATCAAAGGCTTTAGTAAAATCTATAAATGCCACATACAAGCTTCCTTTTTGCACCAAGACATTTGTCTATTAAATGTATAAGAACGAAGCAGTTGTAGACCATCCTTGCCGAAATCCTGCCTGTTCTACAGCCAATAGATGAGTTTCATATACCCATTGTTCCAGTTCTTCTAACAGAAAATGGGAGTAGATCTTACTAACTGAGTTTTAGTAATTGCTGAATGTGAGGATGAATCGATGGAGAGATCCTTCAATTTTCTAGGCAAGAGGTTGCTTCATTTTAATCATGGGTTTACATGATTGCTGAAACTGTTCTGTAATGCTTAGGTACCATAGATCTAGGTGGGAAAAGTACATGATATTATTCACAGGAAGCATCGGCTCTGGGATATGGATGATGCTGGTTCAGGGCCCCTCTGCCGTAGCAGCAGGACCTCGATCCTCCTTTGAGCTGCTGACCGGGGGGGCTGGTTACAGCTGGAGCAGGGATAGAGAAGGGAAGTGTCTTTCTCAGCACGTACTGTGGGAAGCAGTTATCTGTCTGAAACATTGTCACATCCCCATCTCACCAGCAGACAATCAGGGCCTCTGGCAAGGGGAGCTTTCTCCCCACCAGATGCGGTGGCCTTGGAAGCCAGCAGGATGTAGCTGCAGGTGCATAGGGTTGCAGTGCAGGCATTTGTTGTTGCCACTGTGTTTTCTGGACCCAACAAGGAACAAGCCCCCACAGATGACGTCAGAAAGCGTCTCGGACTGCCTCAGCTTTGTCACCTCAGCATTCCTTCCCCAACAGAAGCCACATTCCTCAGGACAGCACTCACTGGGGAAGGAAGAGCTGCGTGGGGGTGGGGGTGGGGGCAGCTTCCTCAAGGACTTCCCATGCACACTCTATTTAGATTGTTCTGGAGAGAAATACTCCGAGCCAGATCTTAGCTCTGCATGATTCTCCCTGCCCTTAGCCTGAGGTTTTGAGTCCTTTGAGACCCTGAAACTCACGTGTGAGATACATGTGTAAGCCCATCCCCACAGTGGGTGATCATTGGGGGCTGAATCTGAGACCCTCAGCACTAAAAACATAAGTCTCTAATGCTTAACCTAATGCAAAACTCTCATTGACAGTAGAAGCAGTAGGCTTTTATCCAGGGCTTTTTGCATGGAACATCAAGTCACTATTGGCAGCTCTAAGCCAATGAATTATACATGGGCTATTGATCCTGTTGGTCCTGTTGGGGCCACATAGTCCTGACTAAAAATGTCCCATGGGTTTAGGGTAATTCTTGGGCTGTAGCCTCTGGAAGTCTGCTTTGACTCAGGGCTCAAAGTGTGCTGCACTGGCCAGGGTTGCTGAGAGCCAGTGTGGAGTAATGGATAAGGTGCTGGACTTGGACCCTGGGACTTGGAAACTTGAGTTTGAATCTCACCCTAGTTGATTAACTCACTGGGTGGCCTTAGGCAAGTCACAACCTCTCAGCCTCAGTTCCCCATCTATAATATGGGAATATGCGTGTGTTCCCCTCCATCTTAAATTGTAAGCTCGCTAGGCAGGAATCTTGTCTCTGAAAATCTGTGACTGTAAAGTGCTGCGTATGCCTTGTAGCGCTATAGCAATGATAGTAGCCTACTAGCCAGTGTAGAACTTTACACTGCAGGTAGCGTGTCAACAGGAGAAGACAAAGCAGGAAGAGGAAATGCAAAAGACAGATTAAGTTGCTCCCTCCCTGGCCTGTTGTCTAGCCCCTGTGTTGGGGGTACATTTATTCCCCTGTGTTTCCCTAGAAAGAGTTGACAAGGGAATTAGTTTAAAGGTATCTCTGAAAAAGTTAATGGGGAACTGATATTGCTGAAGCAGCTGAGGACTGGGAATATTTAGCACACATATTTGGGACACTGAAACACTTACTATAGCTGAAAGATTAGAACCTAGCTCTAATTAAAAAGACAACATGGGGAAAAGGATAGTACTCTAAGTGAAAAGCAGTCAGCCAGTGGAATCTAATATCCATGGAGAGATCATAATTAATCTACGATGAATGGAATAAATACAGCAGGAGGGATAATTGTAGTTGGTTCCCTGTTCCTGTCCAACTTTGGGGTTCCCTTCTTCAGGAGGAGGCTTTTCTTTTCAAACTTGGGTTCTGGGTAAGCTATTATATCTGTTCTCAGCCTGGCCAACTGAGTGCAGAACAACTCTTAAGTCTTACGAGTTCTTAAGTTCTTTCCTGTGTAACCATTATTTCTTTTACATTGTACTTATAACTTATCTTTTTATTCATATTTTGTAGTGATTTCATACTTTATTTCGTTATATTCATTTACTCAATTATAGTGATTAATTTAACTTTTTAGTAAAGGTTTTAAACTACGTATCTTGAGATTGGCTTGGTTATTCCTGGATTGGGAGAAAACCCACTGTACCTAGAATCTACCCTGACTGACACATTTATCAGCTCAACCCCCTGCTCTGGAAGCACAGGTTTCCATCACTAGCATTGGGGCAGAATGGCTGTTGATGATATGGAGTCTGAGACACACAGCTAGGCAGTTCTGATTCTGGCCAGTGGTTCCCAAAGGCCAGCTGCAGTCCATGGCCAAGTTCTTGCCAGTTCATTTCTGGGCTGGGTGTAGCACAGCTCCCCAGGTCACCATCCCATACATGATCTCTCTCCCTCTGCAGATTCTTTCTCTGGGAGGACAGCTGGAAGCAGGAAATAGGGTGGGACTTCCTCCAAGTTCTCTAGCTAAGTAGGACTCTGTGGGGTGAGAGGCCAGTTTCTTGGTTCCTGGCTGCCCATCCCTAAAAATCCATCAAGGTTCTGGGCTTACGATTGGCTTTCACAGCACCAGTACTGAGTGGTGGAGGGGGGTTCCTAATGGTCTAATATTTTCTGAAAGATTTTTCTGCTTCTCTGAGAGAGGGTGGGAATCAGTCAGCTGGTGGGAAGAGAAGGTGGGAATCAGTCAGGCACATGCATGTCTGTGCAAGTGTGTACACGCACACGCCAGCCTACCCACCCTCCCTCCCTATGAGAAAGCCTCCAGGAGGAAGACCAAGAGCAGGAAAAGTCTTCAATTTCTAGCAGTGTGAAAACATGATCTTCCTCCTACAGTTGCTCAAGAACCCCCAACAGACACACAGACTGGTTTTTCTATAGGAAGCCAGGACTGTTTGCATTGAACCAAACTGGATTTCCTAACCAGTAGTCTCCCGCTCCCCCCCACCCCCCAATGAAGTATGGAGGTAGAATTTCCTGATGAAGAGGGAGGAGAGGTTGCCAGGCTCTGTCTGCAGGTACTGGCTGTCCACCCTATCCGTGGGAGCACGTCTGTTGTCTACATGGGTGGCAGGGAGAAGTGGTACATCTGAGGTAGCTGGTCTGTCTTCCATTGGTTTCAGAGTGGGTGGGGAATCCACACACAAAGCAGATGAACCATTCAGTGTTGCTGATAAACAACAGTCACGGTTGAAACATCCTGGCTTTCCCAAAGACCAGAGTACAGATTAGGGCCTGGGTTTTGTGAGACCTTGGGTTCAGTCATTATAGGAATAGGAATTCAGTTTGATCTGGATTTCAGATGAAGGAGTTTGGTTCAAACCTGGCTCTAAACAAAAGTGTGGGTGCTGCTTATCTGGCACGTATTCCTCCACACTGGGTACATCACCCTCCAGAGAGCATCTGGCAGGGGCAGGCAGTCAATGAGTATGACATGCCCTGACAAGGGAGGAAAGTTTGGTGAGTGGATGAGGATTTGGAGAGCTGCGTGGCTCTCTCTCAAGGAAGAGAATTGGGAGAGGGGAGGTTGGAAAAGGATTATAGTACCTTCTAACTTTTGCTACAGTCAGGTCCATAATGCTTTACTCTGGAAATTGTTGCAACGACAAGTCACCCCCTTCCCACCTGCTCCATGCTGCTCTCCCATCCCCCAGCTGTGTTAGGGATGCCTCCTGAGTCCTGACTGCCTCCTTCAAGGCCCCAGGATACATCTGGCTACTAAGTCAGCAGAAGATCCTTGGGCTGCAGGAAGCTGGGAGGCCAGGAATTCCTCTGCACAGCTTCTCCCCTACCCCACAAAAAAACAAAACAAAACATCACATTCCACAAGAAGTCAGGGGTCAGCAGAGACGGCAGCCCCCACCAATGGGCAGAGTCAGACAGGGCCAGATGAGAGCAAGGAGGATCGACTCTCTCAAATGCAGGAGATAGGCATCAGCTCACCATACACCATGGGCCTAGATGATACCATGGTGACAAGCGTTCTAGGGAGGCCTGGATAAATAGATAGAAACTCATAGAGTCAGTGCCCATCATTGTAAATATGAGTGTTAGATCCCTCTTATTTTGGATATAACCCACTTGCCTGTATCCCAGAAGGAGCCATTGTACTGGTGGTGATTGCACAAAGCTAGAGTCTCACACTGAGTGTAGAGAAACTCCCAAGAGCACAGGCACTTTATCCAGCAGACACTAGCTTTCTTGGGGATGCCCATGTGATTGCTCTGTCTCCAGGGGGTTATTCTGATTCCCCTCCTCTCTTTCCAACAGGCTCCCAACTGCCTAGAACCACTCACAAAAACTTCCATCTTTTTGTATATAGGGTGAGAATAAAGAATGATAATAATAATTAATAATAATCACAAATTTATTTTTATAGCACCCCGCTGCCAAATGGTGTTTGGAGTGCTTCACAGCATAAAAAGACAATACAATATAAAAATGTAATTTTAATTGGGTTTTAATTTTTAAAAAAACCTCTAATTGGAATTAATTTAACATTTAAGCTATACTCTATGTTGATGTGGAATTTTTGTTTTATGTAAGTCCTTGGGGAGAAGTGCAGGGTATAAGTAACTAATAATAATTATTATTAATAATAAATTAATAATTAAATAATATAAACTGTGTAAACATTGTTTAAAAGGGGAAAGTAATGGGGGCGGAATGAACACATTAAGGGGAACCAGCAGTGGATCCTAAAAGTGCCTGTAAAATGAATAAGTTTTCAGGAGGTGAGGAGGGAGGAACTGAGATGGACGTCCGGAGGGAGTGATTCCACACTGAGGAACCTCCTCTTTCTTTTTGGGTGGGTTGTGCTTTCCCTGTTTGTGCAATTTCACATTCCTTGCTGGGTTCCATGGGAGTTTAGGAAGCCGGGGCAGGGTGGGGGGAGAATTATGGCCTCTGTGTGTGCACCAGCATACATTTAGTCATCCTGCATCCAAGCAAAGAGCTGGACTAGATGACCGGACCCTCAACGTCCCGTCCAAGTCTATGATTCTGTTTGCAAGCAAGCATGCGTGTGTGTGCAGTATGGGGCAAAGATTGTCTGCATTGCTATTGACTTCACTGGAGCCAGACTCTCGTCTTATTTTTCTAGGTGTCAGTCAAATTGGCCAGTTTGTGACTGAGATTTGGTGTCCAGAAAGTGATGTTGGGGCATGTGTGTCTGTGACTGGAGGAAAGAGTTGGGATGTTTTTGGCCATGTTCACACTAAACAGAACTTACCCAGGGGTAAACTACCCTGCGCTAGGCTTCCCCAAGGTTAATTTGCCACCACACCGCAAGCAAACACACCAACTTGCCCTGAAGCTTTGTCCTGTGGCATTCCACAGGGTTCCATCCTGTCGCCTTTATTATTTAATGTATATAATTATATGCAGCCCTTGGGGGAGGTCGTGAGAGGGTTCGGGGTGCGATGTCACCAATACGCTGATGATACTCAGCTGTACCTTTCTTTTTCAGCTGGCCTCCCTCGTCCATGCCTTCGTTACCTCAAGGCTGGACTACTGTAACGCACTCTACGTGGGGCTGCCCTTGTTCCTGGTCCGGAGGCTGCAGCTAGAACAGAATGCGGCGGCCCGGCTCCTGTCGAGGACGGGCCGTCGGGAGCACATTACACCTGTGCTCCGGACTCTGCACTGGTTGCCAATAACATGCCGAGCCAGGTTCAAGGTATTTGTGTTGATCTATAAGGCCCTTCACGGTCTGGGCCCCTCGTACCTCAGGGACCGCCTCGCCCTCCACATCCCAGAGCGGCTCCTTCGGTCTGCCAGGGGGTGCCTTCTTGGACATCCCCCGTGTTAAGCTGGGGGCCACAATGGAGAGGGCATTCTCGGTGGCCGGGCCGCATCTTTAGAATTCCCTCCCGGAGGAAGCTCGCCTGGCCCCAAGCCTTTTGACATTCAGGCGGGCTTGTAAAACCTGGCTGTTCGCCCAGGCCTTTGGGGAACTGGGGGGGAGGGTGGGTTAGTGTTTTAACGCCTCCCTACCTTTTATTTTATTTTATTTTCCCAACCCTGTTTATATTGTTGTGTTTTAATGGTTTTTAAAATACAAAAATTGTTGTTTTTATGAATTTTTTATTGTTGTACGTCGCCCTAGGATGCCGTAGGCATGGGGGGGCGACTAAGAAATGTTTAAATAAATAAAAATAAATAAAAACTACAGCCCCCATTGTCAACCCCCCAGCAGCATAGCTACTATAGGTGCAACTACAGCAGGGCCCATAAATCTAGGGACCCCACAATACATGTGGAATTTGTGTGCCTCTCATGTGAGGGAAGGGGTGGCTGTGAGGGCTTAGCAGGACTTGAACCCAAGTTCCCTACGTGAGACAGTCGTCTTATCCACTCCCATCACCTGGACTACCAGGTGTTCTTCTGAAGCTGTGCCTGGTGCTCCCCTCACCCCACTGCCTCCCTAATGGGCTGATCCCTTCCTGTCTCCCTATTGGCTGCCTGGACTGTATAAGGAGCACACAGGAAACAGGAAGTGTCTTCATAATGCAGTGGGTAGCCTAGTGTAGCCTGTGAATTGAGACTCCCTGTATCCTTCCTATCCAGCTTCCTAGCTCTGCTGTCTTCTGGCTTTCCAATCCTCTGGCTTCCCTGCATTCCTGGGTCCTTGGCTTCCCAGATTTTCCAGCCCATGGGGGCCTGGGGCCTGCCAGATCCCAGCACAGTCAAGACCAACCTCAGCTAGGCTCTGACAATGGGGACAGGACAAGGGGGCCCCATTTCAATCTAGCTATGCCCCTGCAACCCCCCACCTATCACAACGCACATTAACCTCATCTCACACAGATACCCAACACCAGCTACAACCCTTGATCCAACACCCCCATCCCTCCCAACTCAGCCACCTGCCAAACTCCACATCCCAAGGCACAGACACTTCAAAGCACAGAGAAATTTTTATTCAATCAGAAGAAAGTACAACATTATTATTTTTTTCTTTCCCAACTGGATAAAAAATACTATACAATACAGCCAGTTGCATGACCCATCTGGGCAGATAGTTCATCATACAGTCAAAGCAGGAAGAGGAGGAAGAAAAAGGCAGCTTTGCAGAGAAAGCCGGTATCTATACAGGCATAAGAAGGCTTCCCTTTTGCAAAGGAAAACATAGGACAATCAAGAAACCAGACCCAATGCCAGTTACATTCTGGTAAAGGCAACGAGGTCAACCCAGCTGGGGGTAAACAATCCTCCCCTGCTATTCAAGTGGGACGGGAGACAGGCTTCTCCAGGGAGAGAGAGTGGGTATAACTTTCTAGCCCTTCTGTTGCAAAGAGTCCCAAATGGGAACAGCTACAGACATTAATCACAAGAGCCTGGCTCAGACCAGGGGCAAAAATCCCAGGAAAATCCAATGGGAGTTTTGCCTGAGCTGAGACTGAGTGGGACCAAAGGACTAGATTGTGTTCTCTGTTAAATCAATCCGTCTCATTGTAGAGTCAACAGGCCAGGATCAGCTCTAAGTTATACTGGTGTCAATCTAGAGTGGATCACTGTTGTTAAACGGTGTGTGGGATTTACAGTGGCATATCTGGGAGCAGTTTGCCTAGAGTAAACATCGCAGGATTCACACCAATAAAGGGCCTAATTCTGCCATCCCTATGACATTGAGGAATACCTTTCCTCCTCAGTTACTTCTGTCAATTTCAGCTGGCTTGCTTGTGTAATAAAATGCTTCTAGCTGTGAAGAGGAACAGCAGGCCCTGAGCTTAGTGTGTACAAAGGATTTGGAAATGTGAAGTAAGAAACATATATACTGTCCTGGTTAGAGATAACCACAGAGGGGGGAATTATCAAATGGTTGTGCACTGAATCCCAGCAACTCATGGATTGCCTTATTTGTGGGCAGTTCTCAAGTGCCACTTTTTCAGATTCCATCCCAATTCCAGGTAAGGGGGTAATTTCAGACGTTATGAAAACGCCTTTCACCACAGTGAACTCCAGTGGATTCCCTGTGGTGGCGGCGTTTCCGTGAACGTCGGTTTGACCCCTGCCAGATGTTCACCACAGTGAATCTCTGGCAGGGGTCAAAGTTAACCACGGTTCTGGACCTCCGGCTGGCCGGCGGTCGAGAACCGTGGTTAGATTGGCCACAATCCGGGATGGGCCAAAAGTAACGTGTGTTACCTTGGCCCATCCCAGATCGTGGCCCCGATTGCGATACGGGATCAGGTCAACGGCCTCATTGGCCGCTGCGCCCGCCCGTCTCCCCGAGGGCAGGTGGCCGAGGGAGTGCGGGGGGTGGGGCTGTGTGACCGCACGTCGCGCCACACAGCCACACCCCCTCCCCATGGAGCCCCACCTCCTCCCCAATCCCAGTTAGCGATCAGGCCAGCAAGTCTAAAGGACGGACGGCCTGATCACGGACCGGGATCCAAGACAGATCCTGGTCCAGGGTTCAGTGTGGCAGGCCGAAAGACCCGTCATGTCTGAAATTACCCAGGCTTGCAGTGGATTCTCCATTTGAGTATTTAAATTAAGACTCCAAGAGAGATCTCTGTCTAAAAGACTTGTAAGAGAGACAAAGTGGTTCAAATGATATCTTTTATTGGACCAACAGTTGTTGGTAGAAATAAGCAAGCTTTTGGGCCACACAGCTTGCTTATTTCCACCAACAACCGTTGATCCAATAAAATATACCATTTGAACCACTTTGTCTCTCTGTCACTTGGGACCAACAGGGTGACCATCCTCTATCTCTGGATTAAAAGACATGTGGTAGTTCAATTAGGAGTTATGGGCTGGATGTAAGAATCCTTACATGACATTCCAAGACTTGTGCAATGCTTTTAGACCAGGTGATCGCCATAATACATCCCGGCCAGTAAATATATGAATCTCTGTCTTCCACTCCCCTTACCAGAACCTGACAGGATCTGAACTGAGAGAGGTTGGGACAATGTCCTCTTCTCCTTCCACCATGAGGATATAACTGGAACAGTAGAGATCAGAGGGACCACTCAAGCCATGGTAAAGAGAACAGGCCTGAAGAATGATGTCTCCCAGAGGCAAGAGATGTATCCTGCTCTGCTCATGACCATCATCACCTCCTGCTGGGGTTTCTATATTCATTATTTAGGTGTCTGCAATGGAAGACTCAATGACAACTGGAGAGCTGATGAAGCTATGCCATTGCAAGCGCTGCGAGCCATGCTATTGGGAAGGGGAGAGATTTTTCATCAGACTGCATAAATCCTAATTTTGTTAGCACTTATTAACTGTAGTGCCCAATTAACTCTGGAGATTCAGGAGTATCTCATCTCTTGAGGCAGCAGAGGCTGTGAGTGGAGCATCCCCGGTGTGGTCGGAGGCTGGGAGCGGCAGTAGTGGTGAAATGAGCAACATTGGTGGGACCTGTGTTGGTGAGAGCAACGATGGTGCCCACAGGGACGTGGGGGGCACGGGGTCTGACCAGGACTGGGGGCTTGATAACATCCAGCTCCCCCCCTTGAGACTTTGTACGGGGGTGTATGGATCCCCTACCCCAGTGTGGAAATGGGAGAAAAGGAGGCCTGCCAGTTCCCCCTCCCCCTCTGTGGGGATGTGGCTGTTGCGAGTAGCTACCATTCTCTCCCCGCCCCCCCCCCCCAAGAGTGGAGCAAGAGGGGTTTGTCATCTCCCCCCTGGGAGCCCGGGTGTCAGTGGGCTTGGGGAGGTCTGCTTGGGGGCCGGAGGTTGATGCCGCCGCCTCCGCATAGAGGAAGGGGGCGGGGCCTGGGGAGGCCGGCTTCCAGGCTGCCCCTACAAGCTCTGGGAGCGGCTGACGGCCTGTGCCAGGGGCACATGCCGAAGGGGCCTGCCCTTTGGCTGTGCCCTTTGGCGGGGCCCAACAGAGGGAGCCACCAGATGGGCCTGATGTTATTAAGTGTTTGGTGGGAGGGAGAATATATATATTTAAACTGTGGAGTGTCCCTCCCTCCTGGTGAGAGCAGTAGGGGGGGCAGTAGGGGTAGGGGTGGTTGAGGGGTTGATAGGATGATTTGCTGCTGCTTTATGTTTGGGGTTGAAATATATGAGTTGTTGTTAGATTTTTGAATTGTTTGGTGCATTGGTGCACCATTGTTGTGTATTTTGTGTATTATTATGTATTATGAATTATCAATCAATCAATCAATCAATTTATTAAAGCATGGCCTGAGGCCATTGCTTAACAAAAAACATATATGTGACAAACAAACACAATCATAAAATACAATCAATACTTTGAGAATAAAAAATAAGTACAATCAAATTCTAGCCATATTAGGATTGTAAGGATCCACTAAGTATTATGAATTATGAATTATGTATTATGTTGTAAGCTGCCTCGAGTCGCCTTTGGCGAAAGAGTGCAGGGTATAAATTAAAATTTGATTGATTGATTATGATCTCACATCACCAGACCACCAATGACCACTACTTCCAGTAGCACAAGGGAAGACTATAATTTGACAATCCTGATGTTTCTAAGGTAAACAAGCAGAAAAACCACTCAAATTTCTGTTAGATAGATATGTTTATTTGAGTAACCCGTAGGTCATTTCAAAATAAATACAAATATAAAGTAGTACAAACAGAGAAATAAAAGGCAGCACATAAGCAGCCAAATGTTAAAATATAAACCAAAAGGTAGATAAACCAAAGTATAATCGAGATCACAGTCGGCTCATATTATATTTTTGCTTTATCTCGAGAACGCAGGCACTGAATTGGGCCATTGCTCTCGAGAGGCAAGAATCACTGCCACAGAGTAATTTGGTCAAAAGAACATCCAAAAGCCAAACCGGGCAGTCCAAAATATAGGTGCGGAGAAAACTTGCCCTGGGTTTGGCATAAGCTGGACAAAAAAATACAACATGCGCAAGAGTCTCGATCTGAGATAGAGAACAGTTTGCGCAAAACCTGGAGTCAAAAGGTAGGCCGGCAAATCGACCCTGGACAATGGCTGACGGGAAGACATTAAATCTAAACAATGTTAGAGCATGTCTCAACTGCCAATCCATCCAAACAAAAAGGTAACTGGTATCATGTGATTGTAACTGAATATTCGGATAGAGTAGGGCCACCTTCTGCATTCTATAAGTAAAGACTCGTTTTGTAATTCATGATCCAGGATCCTATTTTTCACTAGAGACACCGCATTCTTGAGACCAAAAGGGAGTAAAAAGTCCTTAGAGAAGCCCAATTTCGAGACCTTGTTTTCCACAGTCTGTGACCATGAGTTGTTATATTGGTCACCAGATACCAATATAACAACTCCCTCGCTGCCCCCCATGCCTGAAACTCCCTCCCTGCCCACATCCGCCTTGCCTCCTCCCTCCGCTCCTTCAAATCCCTCCTCAAAGACCCACTTTTTCGTTGCTGCCTTTCCCAATGCCTGCTAGTCGTTCCCCGTACACTTACTGTCTGCCCTCCTCTGCTGACTGCTGCTACCAACCTCTTTGTAACCAAGCCAAGCATACGCACCCGAGACTTCGCATCCGCTTGAATGTTTGTTTGTCTTCTCCCATGTCTCTCCCACTGTCCCCTCTCCCTGTCTCCCCCGCTTTTGTCTTTTAGATTGTAAGCCACAGGCAGGGACCGCGTCTAGTTCTGTGTTCTGTACAGCACCAGGTCACATGACTGGTGCTATAGAAATGTCTAATAATAATAATAATAATAATACCAAACTAACAAGATAGTAAGATTTAAAAGGAAACAAGGTCACTTTTAGCCAGTATTTTATAATTGCTAAAAGGGCCTGCGATTTTAGGGATTGCGAAGCTGTCCCTGCTCTCAAAAGGACCTGGGGGACTCCTTTCGGAACCCCCAGGATGACTCGTAAAAAACCATTCTGTAGGAAGTCAATGTTATTCAGAAATGCCAGGCCCCAAATAGGAAAGACATAGAGAAGCTGGCTGACCACCTTAGTCCTAAACAAACATAGCGCTGGTAATGATATGGGGCTTTTCCCCTAAATAATGGCCAGTGGGGTTTTTTAAGTGCACCTCCTCTAGTGCAGTTGGAGCACTGACTAAGGGTGCACAATATTAAATTTTCTATTTTAATTTATTGTTATGTTGATGTAGAGAATTGGTGTGATTTACTCTCTTGGATCTATTGCGATTTGTAAATTATATTACTTACCCTTATTTCATGTTAGGCTATTTTACGTTATGTCATATAACTAAGGTGAAAGCCAATGCCAAATAAACTTTACTTACTTTACTAACATAGGGCTGGTTTCGCCAGTCTCCCGCCCTTTGCATAAAAATAGCTCTGGATTGTGCTAGATGTTTTTTTTGCTTGGACAAGAGCCAATTTAAAGTGCTTTTGCCAACTCCTAGTAGCTGAGAACACGACTCCAAGATATTTGTAGAAGCTGACCTGTTTAATCTGGTGCACACCCATCTGCCACACCCTGTAACATCTCCTACTCCCCCACGCACATAGTTTTGGTCTTTGCAAAATTGATACATTTTCCTGTTGGCAAAATATCAAAAACCTATGCATGCTCCTTCTCAATCCAACTGGGGTCTGGGAGATTAGAACAGTATCATCCGCATAGAGTAAAATTGGAATTCTGTGGTCCGCCAGGTTGGGGGCATGAGAGTCAATCTCAGACATAAAGGACACTACGTTATTGAGGAAAAAATTAAAGAGGGCTGGAGCCAGGATACAGCCCTGTCTGACCCCCCGATTTACCTGAATTGTCTTGGTGGGAGGGTGATCAGGAACAAAGCAAACCTGCATGGTGTTGTTGCAATGGAGTTTAATAATAAGAAATAACAGGCGGCGATCAATAGAAGTCAAACTCAGTTTATGCCAAAGACGCTCCCTGTCTACCATATCAAATGCCGATTTTAGGTCAATGAAGCATAAGTAGAGTCGGGATTTACTACGCGGGCGAGCATACTTAGCAATCAGTCGCTGAAGGACAAATATATGGTCCAAAGTGGACTGGGCCTCTGGGAAGCCCGCTTGTTCCGGCACAATCATCTCATTAGTAGAAAGCCACACTTGAAGTTTCTGCAACAGATGTTTGGAATAGGGCTTCCCAATTACGCTCAAAAGGCTTATTGGCCTGTAATTGGAAGGCAAGGCTGGGTCGCCTTTTTTGTCAGTCGGGACAACCAGACTATTTAGCCAGCTTTTGGGGAAGAGACCATGCGCATCAATATAAGTAAAGAGAGGTGCCAAAATATTAGCCCACCAATCTGGATTTAGTTTAAGTAAATCAGAAGTTATATAATCACCACCTGGGGGCTTTCCCAGGTCTTAACTGCAAAATTAGATCCTTGATCTCTACTGGGGTCACAGGATGCCAAGCATGAAAATCCTCGATTGAAAGAGAAGACAAATCAGAATCAAAAATGGGAGTGGAAGGATTGGCAAACAAATCTAAAAAATAGGACAGCCACGCCAAGGGAGAAGGGAGAGAAGAGTGGTTCTTATGAGCCACAGCTTGGGAATGCTTAATAAAAGTCCAGAATCTCTTAGAATCCTTCTCCTGGGCAGCCAGAAGAAGATGTGACCACCCTTGCTTCAAATAGGCCTGCCTTTCCCCAGTGAGTAACTTCCTATAATCCCTTTGATGGGAAACTAATAAATCGTGAGTGTGTCCAGAGGGGGAAGTACTGACTCGTTTAGCCAACTCACGGAGCTTACTCCTTGCACTATGGCATTCGCTGTCGAACCAGGGGGAGTTCCTAAAAGGGGGACGATGGAGTGATTTGGGAGTACATAAATAGACAATAATTAACTCCAAAAGTTCCTCACAGCATGAGATTAAATCACCATGCAAGGAGCAAATCCGCTGGGCAAGATCTATAACATGCTCACAGTCGATGAAATAAGAAAAATGAGTTGCTCATTCATAAGGCTTCCTTAATTGGAGTGGTCTGTCTAGGGCAGCTCCAGTACTTGGTTCAACGGAATCCTTCCGGAGTAAGGCTTTGTCCCTAGAAGGGACTGAGATCCTTAACTTCAGGGGAAAGTGATTGGTCAAATAATTTGGTAAAACACAGAAATCCAAGATAGAAAAGAGATGATTAGCTGGAACTAAAAAATAGTAAATTAAACTGGAATGGTAAGTAAAATTACCATCCTGATCTCCAGGGAATAATGCATTTGCAATTACCAAATTCAAATTTTCAAGAAGATTTTAAAGATTATCCATCAGTGAGGTCCATGGGTTTACCACTGGGTCCCTCGAGGACCGGATATTAAAAGGAAAAATTTGCGTTTCCTCAGGAACCAGGTTAGAAAGGAGCGATAGCAGAGACCCATCCGGGTGTTAAAGTCCCCACTCATTATGAGATGAGTTCCTGGGTAACTACTAAGTGCATTCAAAGATTGATAAATAAGAATCTGCCAGATCTCATCCACATAATAGGGTGAAGAAGATGGGGGAATAGACACATTCATTATCAATAGTTCGTGGCCAGATGGAAAAAGGCTTTCTTTATACACGAGTGGGGAAAAAATAAAGAAAAGGGGACAAAAGCTCAGTTTTTAATTGTAAAAATCCTTTGGAGGTGACCTTTGCTCTTAGAAAGTTGTGGAACAGCATAAAGCTGTGTCTGCACTTGAGCAGCTTTTGAAATAATGTGTCAGAATCAGCTGATTCATTCCACTATCTGGCACTGAAACCAGTTGTCCAGGTAAGGTTTGCTACAAACGGTGTTGAATTTGTAGTCTGACTCTATTCCCTTTAGAACAGCAGTAGATAAGAGGAGTGCTTCTCAATGATGGCTTCCCAAGAGGGCATGTAGGGCACTTCCACATCCCCCCACTAGCTCCCTAGGGTCCAAGATGGAGGAGTAAGAATGCTCTCACTTGCCTTCCAGTCCCACACAGTTCCCTGCCCTATACCATAACCAGGGAAGGAAGACACACACACACACACCCGGTTCTTGCACCTCTCGAGTGCCCCTGACCACTCTGTCTCTGTGTGTGTGTGTGTGTGTGTGTGTGTGTGTGATGCATGCATGTGCACACAGAATCCCATACTATCCCAAGAACCAAGCTCTGAGCCTGAGAAATCATGTTTATGTACCTCCAGACTGACAGTTCCTTGGGACGCTGGGGCACCGTGAGTGTACGTATGTGTGTGTAATCTCAGGGATTCCACACACACAAACAGGTGGAGAGAAGTACCCCAGCACTCCTGTTGGACAAGCTGCCCATGTTGCTTTCTTTCATCCAGAGTTCATCTTATCTATTTAGAATGGAAGCCTTTGGGGCAGGGACTGTGACTTAACATGTATTTACAATGCCCAGTACAATGGGCATCTGAGTTGAAACCTCTAGCAGGTACTGTAATAGCAATCATTTATAACAATGGGATCCTTCATTTTTGTCATTCGGCGTCAAACATGACAATTTTTCAAATAAAGAGACAACCCTTGGGGTTATTTAAAAGGGAGTCACTCCTAGTTAAATTGCCCTAATATTTAAATAAAAACATTATAAAGCAGAAATACACTTTTCCCCAGGCAGTATATAAAACAGAGATTATTCTCCTTAGAAAGCAGGACCATGCCTAAGATACCAAGTCTTTAAATTAGTTAAAAACCATCCACTGTTTGCCAAGAAAAATCCTCATGCCCACACACCTTGGTGCCAACATGTGTTATCGTGTCAAGAGATGAGGCACATAGGACAATGATTAGACAATATTGGACATTCAGCCATTCATAAACAATTAAAAGGTCATCATAGCTAAGCTTGGATTCCCCCAAATTTGCTTCATAAACCTAGCATGTCTAGAAATATTTTATAATGATTTGTCCATGAAAATAGTTAACACCCCCTTCTCTCTTTGCATCCCAAACATTGCAGCATCTGGCTAGGGCTTGAGAACCAGGAAATGGACACATAAGAAACTGACTAGAAACAGAAGCAAAATTGACTAGGATCAGGGATGAAATTGACTAATCACTTTTCCTTACTCAAAATAAAGTGGGTCCAGAAATAGGCTATTTTTCTTCTAAAGTGAAAACTTAAAACCTGAAAAACAATATGTCTGGTTTTTAGTAACCAAAAATTAGGGGGGGGGGGGGGGAGGCAGATCAGTTTTGGTCCTCAGCTGCTAAAAAAGTGAGGGGAAAAAAGCCTTTGACTTGCAGATTTTTGGTGAAAACCTTTTTAAAAGTAATTGGAAAATCTGCAGAAATAGTCTATTTTAACAAAAAGCAATTTTTTATTTAAAAAATACTGTGAATTTAAAAGTCAGATGAGTTCTAACTTTCAATGAGTGAACCTAATTCTTCTCTCTATCAAAGGTAAAAAGGAAATAGGATACTTGACTTATTGTCTGATCAAGAGCGCTATGGGGGAGAAGGGAATGTTGCCCTTACGTAGAAGGGGGCAGTTTCTCAGCTGGTGTAAATTGGTGAACACCACTCTATTTCCCTGGTGTTGTGCCAGTGAGTACATGCTGATCATCTGGCTCAGGCCACCATCCTAATCTGAATACTTTTTTTCTCTTTGAAATATCAAAAATGCAAATAAATAGTTAAACAAAATTTCATATTTGCTTTTAACTAAAGCTGTTTTATGAGTTCATTAAACAAAAATCTGAAATCAAGTAAACTTTTTTTTTGCACTTCAGTAGCACTATTTTCCCAGGACACCCAGTGGGCCTACCCTCCAAACCCATGTCCACATGTGAAACTGGCAGTATTTTTGTGCCAGTTGGGTGAGTGCCTTTGCTAACAACAGGCTGTCGCTTGTGAAGGTGCTCAGAAACCACACCAATATGCATGGCATAAATGCTTAGACAGATAGACAGGCAGTTCGGCAGCTACCCAGACTGGAAAAAATATATTTTGCCTCCAGTAATTGCGCCATTTGCATGTTAAATTATTCAATCTGCATATGCAATCACAATTCACACATGGGAAGTTGGGGCTTTTCACATGTATTTCTTAAGCGTCCCCTCTGAAAATTAGGCTCACTAGCAGAATGAACCAAATTGTGCCTTTTCTGATTTAATAATACTTTGCACTAATATAGCGCCTTTTATGTTCAAAGTGGCTGACAAACCCCCTCATAACCTTTCTCCTCAAACTTTGTGTGGTAGGTATTATTAGCCCCATTGTTCAGATGGAAAAACAGAGGTTAAGGCCAAAACCAACAAGCTTGAATGCCTGAAACTAGACACCTAACTCCCAGATCCAGGAGCATAACCCCTTTGAAATGAGGCCCCTTTTACTGAGAAGCCCAAGGATGGAGTAAGGTACCTATTTCTAGATTTTTAAAAGCCACTATGGGGATTTAGATGTCCAGGGTGGGGACTTTCTAAAGCCTCTAAGTGATTTAGCAGTCCAAGTACCACTCATCTTCAGTGGCATTTGTCCTCCTAAAATCCCTTAGATCCTTTTGAAAGTACCGCTTGCTGTTCACATTCATTTTAATGGAAGTGTCTAAATCTCCTAGGAAGCTTTGAAAACTCTCAGTCTGAGATCTGAAAAATTGGACCTAAATTATCTGCCAAAAAACAAAGAGAGGAATCCATGTCAGAGCTGGGATTAGGGCTGCCTAATTCCTAGTCCTTACTGGGCTGATTTATAGTTCACTGCAAATCTCACCTGCAGCAGAATATCTCAGTTCAGGGGCCGCTGAGAGCAGGAGTGAGAGTGAGGTCTGGGGAGAGCTATTCTCCCAGGAGTGTGGGGAGTGCAAATGGCAGAACTATATACCCCTAAAGCGAGGCTAATGTTAAGGAAGAAATTGGCTGCTCTTAGAAGGCACTGGGTGAGAGCTGGGTAGTCACGCATTGTTGCTGGGGCCAGCTCCACTCTGAAGCGAAGCCTTGGAGATCTCAGTGCTGACAGTGGAAAGGGGGAAGCTCTCGTATTTGTCCTTCTCCCCAGCACAGCTGCATCGATACAGCAAGGCCTTGACCTCCTTCTGGAAGTTGCTGTTGAGGAAGCCATAGATGACGGGGTTAATACAGGTGGAGGCCATGGCCGCCAGGTGGCAGAGGGAGAAGATGAGATTGTGGTAGCACATGGGGATCTTCTCGTGGTCCCAGTCATAGAGGGCATTGAAGACAGTGAGCGGCAGCCAGCAAGCAGCGAAGGCAGCGACGATGCAGGCCAGCATAATGTTGACCTTCCTGTGGCTGGCAGCACGAGAGCCATCCTTGGACCGCTCCACCATGTCCTTGCGGCGCCGGAGGCGCAGGAAGATGCGGAAGTAGCAGACCAGGATGAGGAGCAGGGGCAGACAGTACTGGAAAATGAGGAGGCAGGTGGTGTAGGCCAAACGGTCCTGGTCTGAGGGCCACTTCTCAATGCAGACCAGGTGATCAGCAAAGGGGTCAAAGGGCAGGCTGAGATTCTGGAAGGGCTCATTGGTCAGAATGCTGAAGAAGAGGAAGGGCAGGGAAATGAAGCATGAGACCAGCCAGGTGAGGGCCACTGCCATGTAGGCATGGCTGGCCACTGGCTTCCACCCCGTAGGGTTGATGATGAGCTGATGCCTCTCCAAGGCAATCCAGACCAGGGAGAGGATGGAGACGGTGACGGAGACACACTGGACAAAGGGGCTGGCTTTGCACAGGGCTTCCCCCAAGATCCAGCGGTCCATCAGTGTGTAGATTATGGTGACAGGCAGGCAGACCATGCACATAAGGATGTCAGAGCAGGAGAGGTTGGCGATGAAGATGTTGGTGACATTCCTCATCTCCTTCTGCCGGACAATGACACAGACAAGGCACAAGTTCCCAATCAGCCCCACGGCGATGACTGCACTGTAGGCCACAATCAGGAAGGTGCTGTTCCCCACTGAGTCAGTGCACAAGTCCACTGTCTCCCAGGGCAGGCTTGGCTGCTCCGAGAAGTTCAAGTAAAGGATTTTCAACAACTCATCCATGGTGCTGTTGTCCTCAGCTAAGAATGCCGGCAGCTGCTTTTTCTCTGCACTCTGGACCTGGGGGCATGAAATGCTTTGCTCACGCAGTACTTGGCCTGTGCCAGGAAAGAGGACAGCCAGTGAGAAGGGGATGGTGCTGGCTTTGAGTTGCCAACCATGGGGGTGCACCCTTGGCCATAGGTACACCTGGGGGGCCAAGTTTCAGCAGCATGAACCTGTGTCCCCTCTGCCTCCCTGCTGGGCACCGCTTTCTGCCAGCAACCTGCAACCTGCTTTAAGTAGCAGCCTTCCCCACAGAGCCCATCAGCCCCTGCCTACAAGCTACATCCTGTGCCCTCCTGTTCATTTGAACTGTACTTAGTGCCCTCCTGCCAGAGTCACCCTACACACACACACACCCCGCCATGTGTCCCAGTCATGCTCTCTGGCAGCGGAGGAAGGAGATAGACTGGTGAATGAATGCACAGTCAACAAATGGGAAGGTAAGGACTGGCAGGAGTGTGGACAGAGGGCTAGGACAAATGGCACAGCAATGAGGATGCAGGGTAGCAGAGAAATCACTGCTCAGCTTGAGTTAGTGCATCCTCTGGGAGAGGGGGAACTCTGCTAGCTAATAATATTCACAGATCTTAGTAAATGGAAGGGGCTACAGAAGTTCGGGGAATAATGCAAAGGGCTGCAGAGAGACTGAGAAATTAGGCAGGAAATAAGCATGACATGAGATTCTTCCTGGCCAACAGCAGCTAATCCATCTGGGGAGAGAACAGATGGCCAGATCCCCAGCCGGTGTAAGTGGGCAACAGTCCATGGAGCTAGCTATGCTGGCTCTCACTGACTGAAGATCTGGTCAAATGGAGATATGAGTAGCAAGAATGGCCAAGCTCTTGGGAAGCAGGAAGAGGATGAGCTCTCCAGGGTCCCCATTCTCAGCACTGGTAGTGCGGAGAAGCAGCAGCACAACTGCCAGGGGGCTGAATGGAGAGAGCGAGCTACACTCAAATGGCCAGACTGGCAATTATGGGGAAAGGCAAGGAGACAGTGACGAGCAGCCAGCAGGTCAGCAGCAGCAGGAGGAGGGAGTGGGGTCCCCACAGAGCGTGATACCAATAATGAGAGGGAGGAGGAGTGCAGAGTGAGGGACCGGCTCCTGTATGGATGGACAGAACTAAGGGTGCTTTTAGACAAGTGCCTCCCCACCCACGACCCACCCATCATGCATGTTGCAGGGCTGCATGGGGCACCTGCAACATGCATGAGGAGTGGGTAATGGGTGGGGAGGCACTTGTCTACAAACACCTTAACAGACAGAACCTCTAATGCTAATTCACCCCACACACCCCAGCCCTGCACGTGACAGATTTAGGGCAGTGTCAGCAGCTCCACTGCTGCATGGGGAGTGTTGGCAGACGGATAATGGGACGGGGAGTCCTGAGTAGGAGCAGCTGTTAGACCAGTGCTCAGCAGGATGAGTGCAGCTGCATGGGCTGAGAGAGCTGCTCTGGGTGGAGGGCAGGTAAGAATGGGGACAACTGGGGCTGGTGGGCGAATGGAACGTGAAATCCCATCCTCAGAGAGGAATCCAGGCACTTCCAGACAGTGCTGGGGGGTGGGAGTGGTGCTTTGCTTATTGTGACAGCTCAATGGGATTGGTATGGCCCTTTTTACACAGACACGAGCAACACTGCAGCCCTGAAACATGGGCCCCTTTCACACGAGATGCCTCCACCCAGTTTCGCTGGGTGGAGATGGGTGGAGGCGTCTGTGTAAACACCCTTTGCGGTGGGTGTAGGTGCGTGCATGCTCCCACACAACACCCATCTCCACCCACCCATGGAGCAATGGACTCCACTGCTGATCACGGCGTGGGTGGAGAGGGGTGTCGCGCGGGAGCATGCACACACCTACACCCACTGCAAGGGGTGTTTACACAGACGCCGCCACCCAGCAAAACTGGGTGGAGGCATCGCGTGTGAAAAGGGCCCCATGTTGCAGGGCTGCAGTGTTGCCCTGTACAATGTATAATAAAATGTAACACCCATTTTATCGGTGTTAGAGTGTCTGTGTAAAAAGGGCCTATGAAAGGGGTCCCTCCAACTGGGAGGGGGGGGTGTGTGTGCATGTGAGAGAGAGAGAGAGAGAGAGAGAGAATGAATGTGTGTGTGTCTGTGGGTATGCAGGTGTGTGTGAATGTGTCAGGGGAAGCAGAAACATCAGGTCAAAAATGTGTTGGGTAAGCAGCTAGGGGGTTACTGTGGGCACACTCTTCCACCAACTGAAGTCAATGGCAAAACTCCCATTGACTTCAATGGAAAAGGACTGACCTGTTCCTTTATGTGCAAACATTTAAGTGTGATGGTGTATGTTTGAGCTATAGGGCACAATTCAGCTCCATACAAGTCAATGGGAGTTTAGTCCCATTGACTTCAATGGGAGCTGGATTGTGCCCATAGTCTATATTCTGTGAAGGAGTGTTTTGTCTATTTGTATGTGAGTCAAGTATGCATCTGTGTCAATATGTTATGTCAATGGACGTGAGTAGGAAATTGCAGCATGTGGGGGTGGGTGGATATATGTGTGTAAGCGTGCGTGCGTGCCTAAGCAGATGTGTTTATCTGAAGCTGTGTGAGCATGTATGGGCAACTGAGTAAATTGAGTGTGTGTGTGTGTGTGTGTGTGTGTGTGTGTGTGAGAGAGAGAGAGAGAGAGAGAGAGAGAGAGAGAGAGAGAGAATGCTATGTGTATTGTAAGGAGGCTGTGTGACATAGGCAATGTGCGAGTCTTGAAAACAAGTGACACATTTAAAGAGTGTGCTGAAAATCTGGGAGTGTTTGTGTCCCCATCACCAGTTCCTCTCCACACATAATCTGCTCTGTGTGTGCATATAAGTGTGCTGTGAGTGAGTAAATGTATTTGAGGAAGAGAGGGTGGGGTGTGTGTGTGTGTGTGTGTGTGAGAGAGAGAGAGAGAGAGAGAGAGAGAGAGAGAGAGGGTACTCTGTGTAAACAAGCTGTGTGTGTTTGCATATGTTGTGTTTCGCTGTTAGGATAGTCTGTGCAGGGGTGGGTGCTTTGTGTGTTTGTGAGAATGTGTTCAGCGTGGTGAGGGGGATAGTGTGAATGCATGTAAATGTGCTATATGTGTGTGTCTTTGTGTTAGGGTGCTGTGACTGACTATGTGGACTGTCAGTGAGGATGCTGTGTGTGTGAGAAAGAGGTTACTATGTGAGTGGGTAGTTGTGGATACTGCAAGTGTGTGTGTGTGTGTGTGTGTGTGTGTGCAAGAGAGAGAGAGAGAGAGAGAGAGAGAGAGGTGATTGTGTGGGGGCGCTATGTGTGCGTGAGTTTGAAGATGCTGTGAGTGTGTAACTAGCTTCCCTGGTTCCTTTCTACCCCTACATCCACACCTTCTGGCAGGGATGCAGCCAGAGAAGGTTCCCGAGTGTCTGCCTCCCTCTCCTGCCCCCTGAAAATCCCAGGCTTAATTTCAGGGTCACTTCTGCTGGTTCCCAAATCTGGACCCGCCATCTGCTTAGCCCTTTGGAGCTAGAATCTTTCTCCCCAGAATGGGGTGTGGGTACCCGCATGTGCAGGGGAGAGGGCAGACCCAACACACCTTTAAATGTGGCCTTACTTTGCTGTTATGACTTGGGCTGGCAGCACATTGGCATCACATTGGCACTGCCCTACTGCCAGGGGTCTTCATTCACACACTCTCTGGCAACCTCTATCCAGATGTGGGCAGATGCAGAGGGAGTTCCATGCTCCTTACAGAGGGCACAAGATGCTTTTCTGTCCAGCTTGTTTGAAGCTTGGACCCCCCTCCCCAGCACCCTTAGACTGAATTATAAACGGCTTGGAGAGAGGGTACTCTGGGCATCCTCACTGTATAGAAACCAATTCGTTTCTGAGCTGTCCCTTTCTGTCCTGCACTCAGGAAAGAAGCCATGGGTGTTATATAACACACAGCGCCGGGCTTAGACAGCATCAGAGTGGGGCAAGGCACAGAGTTAGTGCCAGGTCCTTGCCCCCAAATAGCTTACTACTGGGGGCAGGTCCATAACTAAGGGGAGGAGGAGGGAGAGATGGGGAGCACTGCCTCCCTCTACAAATGTTTGGATGATTAAATATTTGTTATATTGACTAATCCCATCTATATCTTAAGAAAAATAACGATTATTATTATTATTAGTTTAAATAAAGGTTTCTGACCAAGGATGCATTTTAGCCAAGTGCGTGAACTTTTGAAGGTAAGGACAATTCCGCCCCCTCCCCCTTTGTTCGGCAGGCTACCCCTCCAGTGCCAATGTCCTAGCTGCTGGTAGCTTGGCTGGATGGAGCACATGTGTGTGGCATCCATAGCCCGGTAGAGCCGCATGCCTGTCGGCTGCACACCCCCTCACTCACCTAAGCTCTCTTCTAGCTGCTAGCGCAAGGCATGGCTCTCGGCTCCTCTCTGTTCGGAGGAAGATGCTGATGCCGCTGCCGCTGCTGGCACCGGGAGCTGCCGGCTGCAGACACCGCTTCTGCCTCTGCGCCAGGTCCAGGCAGCCGCCCTGCTCCTCAAGCGCCTGCTGTAGCTGCTCTTCCCCAAAGCCGCGCCAGGTTGCGAAGGCGGGGAGAGATCCAGCAGAAGAGCCGTTTTAAGGAGGATCAGAAAAGCCCCTCAAACTCCACCCCCTGGAGGAGAGCGGATTTGCTGGGGTTGGGGCTTGCACAGGCAGTGGGAAGGCTTCCCGGGAGGGAGCGGCTGACGATCGGGGGTAGTGAGGTACCAGTCCCTCCCCGGCAGGAGGAATCCCAGCCTCGGCGGGTTCCTTTCACCATTGGACCGATCTCCTTTGTGAGGGAATTTAGTGGGCGAGAGAGGGGACACGAAACATGTGCTGAGGCAGGTGATGGGAGAGAATCCAACACTCACATCTTCTTGGGGTCCAGCCCTGAACGCCTCCCCGCCACAGCTCGGCTGCTTCCCCTCGGTCCCAGCCTGCAGGCCCTCCCTGCCACCCCAGCCCTAGGA
>QEPC01001877.1:1780559-1799196 GCA_003113815.1 Sphenodon punctatus | reverse complement strand
TAGAGGTGATATTGGAAGCCATGGGAGGTAATGAGTTTGCCTAAGGACAGGGTGTAGATAGAGAAGAGGAGAGGGCCAAGGACAGAGCCTTGGGGAACCCCGACCGAGAGGGGAAGGGAGGAGGAGTTGGAGTTGGCAAGAGACACATTGAAGGAGAGGTCAGAGAGGCAGGAGGAGAACCAGTTGAGGACGGAACCACGGAAGCCAAGGGAGTGAAGTGAGTCCAGCAAGAGTGAGTGGTCAACAGTATTGAAGGCAGCAGAGAGGTCAAGGAGGACAAGAATGGAGTAGAGGTGATTAGATTTAGCCACAAGAAGATCGTTGGTGATCTTAGCGAGAGCAATTTCAGTAGAGTGAATGGGGCGGAAGCCAGATTGGAGGGGGGTCAAGGGAGGAGTTGGCGGAGAGGAAGTCAAGGCAGCAGGAGTAGATAACACATTCAAGAAACTTGAAAGCAAAAGGAAGCAAAAAATACCCTTTCCATTTTAAAAAGCTCATGCTATTTGCAACTTGAAATCACCCTCTCAATCATTTTTGAAATCAAGTTACCTTTTTAATTGAACTTATAGTGAAAAACAACTTAGTCCCATTTTTGAACACCCTTGTCTCTTTTTGTATTTGTTATGATGTTTGTTTCTATTCTGCATTTGCAAAGCACCTATGTAATGTTCTAGACTCCTTACTGTGAACTCTCCCAGGCAGGAAGAGAATGTTTCTTCATCGGTGTGTACAACACCCAGTGTGATGTTGGAGCTTCTGGGTACTATCCTAGTAGAAATTATGAAGACAAAGCTGCTGCCATGGACAGCCATTAATTCAGGCTAGAATTTCCAGAGACACTGAATGGATTTTGATTTGATGATCCTGTAAATTCCCATAGAGTTAAGATTTTGTGGGCTCAAAGTTGTTAGGGTAAACTGATCTCCTTGAGCCAAGGTATAAAAGATGTGTGTGTGTGTGTGTGTGTGTGTGTGTGTGTGTGTGTGTGTGTGTGTGTGTGTGTGTGAAAGACAGAGAGGTGAGAGCATGTGTGTGGGTTTGAATGGATGTGGGTGTGAAAGAGGTGACAGCATGTGGGTGTGTGAAAGAGGTGAGAGCATGTGTGTGGATTTGAATGGGTGTGGGTTTGTGTAAGTGTGTGTGAAAGAGAGAGGTGACAGCATATGTGTGGATTTGAATGTGTGTGTGTGTGTGTGAAAGACAGAGAGGTGAGAGCATGTGCGTGGATTTGAATGGGTGTGGGTGCATGTAAGTGTGTGTGTGAAAGAGGTGACAGCATGTCTGTGGATTTGAGTGTGTGTGTGTGTGTGTGTGTGTGTGTGTGTGTGTGTGTGTGAAAGAGAGGTGAGAGCATGCGTGTGGATTTGAATGGGTGTGTGTGGGTGTGTGTGTGTGTGTGTGTGAAAGAGGTGACAGCATGCGTGTGGATTTGAATGGGTGTGTGTGTGAGAGAGGTGAGAACATGTGTGTGGATTTGAATGGGTTAAGCCACGCCACTGGTTTAATCATTGGGTTGGCTCCACCTAACAATGACTCCGCCTACCGTTGGGTTGCCCCACCCTCTTCTGGCCCCACCCGCTGCACCATATATTAGTATAAAATAGCACGTGTAAATTTCATGCAAATGTCTGTCCTCTTTTCTGGCGATGCGTCAGTGGCCACCCTACCTTCAGGAGTCAGCTAGCATTTCCCTGTAGCTGTCTGCTCACAAGCCCTTCTACCCGGCACAGTCACTAGCGGGATACCCAGAGCTGCAGTTAATTAGATTGGGAAATCCTGTCAGCGAGCTACACTGAGGAGCTACCACTCCAGCCGAGAAGGCCTGGAAGGTAGCCAGCAGGCCAAGATGCGATGCCTTAATGCCTAGTCTGTGCCATTTGCTGAGTTACAGCTGCTGCAGGAGCCAGAACTTGGCACGGCCTGATTCAAAGTTGCAGCTTTAATGTTGTTGCCACATCTTTTTCCTGGCAATAGAGTTCCCTTTTCTCAAAGATGCAGGCAGCTGCTGGGAGCGCTGGCTGCCAGAGAGATTCCCTCCCCATCTCTGCAGTGGGTGGGTGGGTGTCTGTGTGGATTGGAGATGGGCCCTGTATGTACATGGGAATAAACACAGCTGGGGTTTATTTCACCAGGGGGTATCTGGATTGGCTGCATGTGGGGCTGCTCTGGTGAGTTACAACCCCACTCAGTGCACACACCCCCATACAGATATCAAAGTGCTCTACAAGATAAGTTTGGTAATATCATTCGCTATCTTCGTTTTACCACTGGGGAAACTGAGGCATGGAGGAAGCATCCTGTAATCACAGAGCCAAGAAGAGGAATCGTGGGTTCTGTTCTTGGCTCTTTCATTACAAGATGCTAGACAAGCCCCTCCCATACGCCTCAGTTTCCCCACTGGTAAAACAGAGATGGTGAATTATTCTACCAACCTTACACAGCTTGTCCCTGACATAGGACTAGCAGGGTTTGACCAGCAAAGCGCAGTTACTATGGGTCCCTTCCAGGCTTCCTTGTGTGCCCAGCACTTCAATTGAAGCAAGCAGGCATGTTTTATTTATTTATTTATTGCATTTGTACCCCGCCCCTCCTGAACACAGCTCGGGTAAAAACAGGTAAAAAACAGGTAAAAAATACACTATATTAAATATTACATAAAACATAAAACAGGGCCCAGGATACATAAAACAATAAATAGGATAGGGGAGATAAAAAGACCCACTACACCCCCATCCACCCCCACCCCACCCCAAAGGCCTGGGCGAACAACCAGGACTTGCATCTTTTCCGAAATATCAAGAGGCTTGGGGCCATGTTGGGTAACAGGGAATTTATTTATTTTATTTATTTAAACTGATATGCAGATTGGACTCTCTCCAGTAAGGAAAATAGTGCCCTGCACAGGGCATTACTTTATTTTCTTCTCAGTGTGTCTTTTTCCCGCCCAGCAGGTCAGCCCCCTTTGCTGAGTATGTTACTCAGAGCTCTGCTACAGACAGGCCACGTCTGAGTTCACTGCCCTGCCTCCATCTGCATCCAGCCATGGGGAATGTGTATGAGTGTCTACCCCCATTGTCCTCCCCCACTTCCCAAGCCAGAGCACAGGGGCAGAACCACCCAAACACCAAGCCAGGTAAGCTCCCCATCAGCAGCATGACCTATAGTAGCCATAACCAGATCCCAGTGGATTCTGTGCTGCTTCAACTGCAGCCATTTTAACAGAATGTTGCATTTTGCCAAATTGTTGCAGAATTTGCCGCTGGCAGCACCGAATTATAGCCTGACTGGGGAGCACTATGAACTACCCATGGGATTCAAACTAGCCAACGGGGGGCTGCTGGTCTAGATTCCAGAGCCCAGGGGGGCCCTGTGCTACAGCTGCTGAGGAGGAGCAGCCCGCCACTCCCAGGGGAGAGAAAAGCCCTCTCCCCATCCTAAGAGGTTTGTGTGGTATTTTGTGAAATTTTTAAAGATATTAGATGTTCAAAACTGATGGAATGACAGGCTGAGAAATTAATTTGCATTCAGAATTTGTAGGATTTAATTTATTTGTGTAATTCATTCTGTTTGCAGGATCTGGATTTTCTGCTGTAGAATTTGGACTTCTTGGTTACAGAATGTGGAAAAAATATTGCAGAATATGTGGGGCTGTGGCCATAACTTCCCAGTGACCAGGCCAGGAATGCCTGGTATAGTATAGAATGGAAAAGCAAGCAGAGCAAGAGAGAACAGCCATTAGGTGAGCAGGCAAAGGAGGATACCCAAATGGAGGCAGAGAGTGGATAAAACAGGGGAGGATGGGGAACTGGGGCTTATTCCTAGCCCTGCCACTGTTCTGCATGGCCACATCTCTGTGCCTTCCTGCCCCTCATTCATCTTGTCCTTTCAGGCTGCCTGCCCTCCTCTCACCCATGACCTCTTGGTCAGGGGCATAGCTACCGTGAAGTAAGATAGCTCAGCTGAGCCCAACCCTGAACTCTAGGGGGGAACCATGTGGCCTGAGCACCACTGGGACATTTTCAGAGTGGGCAGGGAAGGATGGGCCAACACTTTGTCCCGACCCACTCTGAAAATGTTCTAGTAGTGCTCAGTCCTTCTTGCAAAGGGGCCCATCAAAAAGACAGGTTTCAGAGTGTGGACAGGAGTGGAACATTGGCCTCACCCATTCTTAAAACTTCCTTTCTGGTTGGAAGGCTCTCCGGGAGCCAGGATGGTGCCACTCCCTGTGTTGGGGGAGGCCAAGGCCGGCCGGGAGCCCCCTTGGGATGGCCACCCCTTCGGGAGACCCCAGCCCCTTCCTTCCTTGCCTGTAGAGATCCCATCACTGCGACATGAGCCTGGGCCTGCCGCAGCCTTGCCACACCCCTGCTCTCAGTGCTTCCTTCTGTAGCGCAAGCGATAGTCATTCAGCACACAGCGTGCGTGGGATTGCAAGCCAGTGCTTGGCAGGGGAGCGAGGCTCTCAAAGAGTTAACACGCTCACAGAACAGCAGATGATAACTTCATTTTGTCGGCATCAATTGACACAAATTCCCGAGACTCGAAAGGCTGAATTAGCTGCGGGACGTCATTGACAGTGAATGGGACGGGATGAATTGGATGAATTTAGCATGCAAGTTTTTTTCAGTCTCTTTAATTGAGTGAATCTTTTTTTATTTCCTTTTAATAGAATGAGTCACTCCAAGACCTATTTCTCTTTCTGTCTATTCAGAGTGAGAGGTGTTTTTTCAGGCCGGATAGGCCGGATCAGACCAACAGCCCATCTTTCTAAGGCAACATGCTAGCTCTAAGGTCACCATAGGTGGAGGCGGGCGGTGAAAATGCTCCCTCTAGTGGACAGTGATGGAATAACCAGATTACCTCCCCATGCCAGCTGGCTGCCGTTTATGCTGTGCAGAATAACAGTTCCCATCCTTGATACATTTTTATCTCTCCAACGTAATCCTTGACATTTTATTAATACTAACGTCAAACCTCTTGTAGATTCTGCTATAAGAGAGTGTGCTGAACTGCTTAGTGGGTTTTGTATTAAAATGAGTGCGCTAAGGAATTTGTATAGAATTGTACACACCTCAAGCGATCATCTAGCCCAGTGGTTCTTAACCAGTGGATTGTGGAGACCTAGGACTGCCTGGGGGTGAGGCCTGAGGGGGCCACAAACCCCGGTGAAGCAGTGTCAGCTCCTCTGCCACTTGTTCTGCCTGGCCACCTGTGCCATTGAGGGCTAAGGGTGGGACAGAGAGAGTGCAGCTTCCAGCAGCTTCCCCACTTCTCTGGCACCGGATGCCTCATGCTGGCTTCCCACTAGAGTTGCCGCCTAAGCACATTTTTAAGGAACACTGAAGGCACCAATGCAGGCCCTGCAACATGTATTTTTCATAGGTGTTCCTTTAACATGTGCATAGGTGGCAACCCTACCTCCCACTGCAGAGATTGTGCCTCCCCCAGCTTGCTACAGGGATCACCCTCTTCTCTCCCCTCCGCTGCTGCTGCCTGGTCACTTCTAGTCCTGGACATTTTAAACAATGTGTTGGGGGTTTGCCTAGCCCGCGCACAGTTTCTATATGGCTGGGGGCCAAATGCAGCCCGCGACAAGTTTTTATGTGACCCGTTTCCATTTCCTGAATCTGGCCCTTGGATCCAGTTCTTTAATCCAGTCACTGAAAAACTGAGCTCAAAGGAAGGGACCAGAGGTGAGATCAAGCAAACAAGGCTAGGGGACAGTTCCATGGCATAGATCTATGATCTGGGCCCTCCTTTCCTTGAGAGAATCCCTTAAGCATCCCTGCCCCAACTTCTGTGCGGCCCTCGGAGCTTGTCCAAGCTTTCAAAGTGGCCCCCGGAAGGGAAAAGATTCCCCACCCCTGCTATAAGGGCAGAAACACCCACTAGGAAACTGTCCTTCATCTCCCATGTCATTCTCTACCCCAAGCAGTGGTTTCCAGCAGCAAAACTCTCTCCTCACCAGATGCCATAACATCTCCCTCTTCAACAGCCCTTCATCCTTTCCCCCAGATTCAGCCAAGCAGTTCCCAATTAAACCCCTCTTTTCAGAAGTTGCAGACCTTACAGGGGTGATAGGCTCAGCCACATAGGCCCAGAGGGTCTTAATCCCTTGTGGGCTAGTAAATCCCATCACACCTTCTCTTGAGCTGACGAGAAGATAATTTAAATAAGGCTTTTCAAAAGGGCTGTACAGTAAGGTATTATTAGGCACCTAACCCTGAATCCCCCAGCCTCACAAGTAGATCTGTAAGGTAGGGTTGCCATTGGTGCACCCAAGGCACCAATGCAGAACCCTGCAACATGTATTTTCTCTACATGTTCCTTAAAAATGTGCATCGGTGGCAACCCTCTCTGTAAGGGCAGAGTTGCTTCCCTGGTGGTTGTGCCCACCTTGATTTCCCCAGAAACATGTGCAAGCCACCATCTCAGAAACCTCTCTTCCTGGGTGGCTTATTTACTCCGTTCCCTGCCCTGGCACCATGCAAGAGCATAGCTATAACAGATGCAGGTGGTGCTGCCACTGCCACACCAAGGCCCACAAGCCTGATGGATCCATGTTCCTTGGTGCGGATGCATCCCCTGCCACTGGGTGAAGGGTAGGGCGGCCAGATATGTAAATCTTAGAGGATACTTATGAGAAATACAGGTTGCAGGGCTGTATTAGCTCCAATGCAGCCCTACAACCTGCATTTCTCATGTGTCCTCTAAAATGTGCATATCTGGCCACCCTAGTGAAGGGCAGGCAAGGGGGGACTCCATTCCATCTTCTGCTGCCGGTCACATTTTACCTAGCTACAACTCTGACTGTCGGGAAAATAGAGTTTGTTTCCCCACCCTTCCCTAGGACAAGCTCTCTGCCTCACCATCCACCCGATGGCCACAGCTTTCTCTTAGCTGAACTCCAAGCTCATGGAGCCTGGCCAGCCACTCTTGCAGGGTCAGGGCTTGGAGGTTTCTTCAACCTTACATAGTGAGAGTCATGCTAGAACTGTCACAATCTCTGCCTTCAGTCATAGTGCAGGGATTCCTAGCCCTCCTGACTATTAAGTAAGGTGGTCATACCTCCCCTTTAAGAGAGGACGTTTATGAAAAATACATGTTGCAGGGCTGCATTGGTTCCAGTGCAGCCCTGCACCATGTATTTTTCATAAGCGCCCTTTTTTAAAGGGGAGGTATGGCCACCCTGCTGTTAGGAAGCCTCCATAACATGACTACAAGGTACCCAGAAACAGCCACTAAATGGCTGCTTAATGGGATATGTAATGAGTTAGCGAGGTCTCTGTGTGGCCCTTAGCACAGACACTCTTAACACTGATAAAATGGGTGTCACATTGTATTATGCAGGGCTGCAGGTGTGCTCTATGGGTGCCCTGCAACATGCATAATAAAACGTAACACCCATTTTATCAGTGTTAGTGTTAGAGTGTCTGTGTGAAAAGGGCCACACAGGAGCCTCTGTCACAAAACCCAGCCTGCTGATGGGCAAGAACCAAACCCCATTCTGGGAGAGTGGGCGAATCTTTTGTCTGCTGCCTAGGTCCTGCTGGCTCTGCTCTAAGGATCAAGAGTCTTTCAGTCCTGCCAGAAGGCAAAGCCTACATTTGAAGGTTGCTACTTTTTGCAGTTTGACCCTGAGACTTTCATTCTGGTCTCTGGGAGTCTCTGGGTCAAACTGCAAGAGGTGGCAACCCTATTACATGTCCCCCAGCAAAACCTGTCACTGTGCCATGGAGCGAGGGGCACCACCCACAGCAGGCCCTGACCCACACCCAGCTCAGCCCTGGAACTGGCTCTTCCCTCATCCCTGCTCTTGGCAGGCAGCTGCGCACTCACAAGCACCAAAGAGCTGGGATCCCAGGAGCCTCCCACGGGAATGTTCTGAAAACACAATCTGGAAGCCTCTCTGTGCCACTACCAGGCAGGCTTGTTCTCCCTCCTTGCCCGGCACCTGCTTTGCTCACACTCTCCCTCTCTTCTCCCTGATCCCCTTCCCTCCAGCACCCTCTCTTCTCCTTCGGGATGCAGTCAGCAGCAGCATGACTGAGGGGGCAGAGCCTCTGCCTGTCTATCCCCTCAAGGTGTTTTAGCTTCTTGGAGAGGAAGGATTTAATTTAATTTATTTATTTACATTTTTGCCCCACCCATCCCAAAGGCTCAAGGCTTAGGAATGCACCAGGAGGGACAAAAGAGAGGGAATGTGAGGCACAAGGGCCACATCTCACACTCACAGTTCCTTTTCCTTTCCACAGTGCACACCACCCCTTCTTGGAAGCAGAGAGAGCCTGAAGCGTGTGCTCTTGGAGGAGTGGGACGAGCGGGGTGGGGGGTGTTTGGAGAGAAGGCTCAGGGAACACTCCTTGAAACCTATCCTGGTTGTGCCCCTTCCTCTCCCTCCTCCTATCCCCTCCCCCCTCCTCAATGGTCCTTCCGGTTTTCACCAGTTCATGATTTCCCTTTGCAATCTTTGGTCTCAGTTTTGCCACTTGCCTGACCCAGCTCCTCTTAGACAGCACCTCCAGTCTGTGGCCCTCCCTCTAGCCTCCTCTCTGACCTACCCTCTGTATTCAGCTGCCACTAGTCATCTTCCTGCTTGGTACCATTCTATCTCCACCCCTGTGGAGATGCCTAGTCCACCCAAGGGCAGAACCAAGGCCCAGCTATACCAGCATGATCCAGATTGGAGTACCATGGATTGTGGATGCCCTCTAAGCCCCACTATCCTGTCCACCATCCCTCTGGCAGCTGGGTTTCACTCAAGGGGATGCAAGTGAGGACACAGCCTACAGGAGGGAGCCAAAGTTAGATGGATGCTGTGGCAAAATGCCACTTGCTGGACAGGCACTGGCCAGGACAGCCCCTCACATCCACAAAGACATCCTGCCTGAACCCAAGGCAGGCCTAAGACTGTGTTAGGCCTCTAATCAAGCACATGTTCAGGGTGCTCAAGACCCCACATTCCAGGAATTACTCAGGGATTACCTACAGCCAGCAGGAAACAGGACTCTTATTGGCTTGGATGGGTCAGCTGGATTTTGCACCTAGGCCAGGTGGTTTACCTGGATGAATCACAGGGAAGGGAAGGGAAGGGAAGGGGGGCTTTTAAAACCTCAGACCCTCTCTATTTTGCTCTCTCTGGACTCACAGACAGATCTCTAGCAGATGCTGCTAGGCTGGTGACCTCCCTGCCTGGAGGCACACATGGACTGCATGCCTTGGCAGTGACTTTGGAACTCTGGACTTTGCCAGAAGAAGAACTTGGACCCCATAGGAAAACCATCACCTATGGAGACCAGATCAGAACCAGTGTGAGTACCTTGCTTGCTACCTCAGCTACAGTTGTAGGAAGACACTTTCCAAATGGACTACTAGGTCCACAGGGCTGACTCTCATTGCTAAAGGATTATCGCCTCTGGTTCTCGGTGTAAATCTTGCTTTTATTCCTTTTTATACGTACTAGTAAAGTCTTAGTTTTCTTTTTACCCTACTGGGGGTGTGTGTGCCTTATTGGCTGAGCATTATATGTCTCCCTAGGCCAAGCTACTAAAGAGGGGGAAATCTACCTATTTGGCTAGAAGCCAACAGCTTTGGAACCAAGGGAAACCTCCGGTGGCTGGCTCTGGGGATCGGCCTCCAACGCAGAGGAGGAAATCCCAGGAACAGAGTGCCAGGAAAGGGGAGTGCTTTTGGGAAGCTGTAAGGCCTATGCCTTTTGGGGGTTCACATTTCCTGAGTGGTGTGAATGCCCGCTGGGAAACACTCAGGTGGTGGCAGCGGAATATCAAGGGTTTTGGGGGGTTTGCCAGCTGTGGGAACCCCTAGTCAGAGATTTGGAGAAACACAGTGAGGTGGATGGCTCAGCTGTATAGCGCCCCCTACTGGCATTTCACCACAGATGCCACCTGAGGGCTTGCTTGTCCCTATCAACTGGCAATCTCAGTGCATGATGACAGCTGGGGGAGCAGCCACTAAGGACTGGGGTTGGGGCAGGCCTCCTGAGAATTCAGCCTGAAGCCACCTTTGCAACACCCCAGTACCACAGCCTCCCCCCCACCCACCATCCTAATCCTGGCTTCCCTGACACTCCCAGCTCTGCAATGCCCCAATCCTGACCTACAACCCCCATTATTGCAGACCCAATTTCCCCATGCATGCAGCTCTTCCGATGCCCCCTAGACAAAGCGACCCTGGCTGCTCCCAGGGGCTGTGCTTGGGTTTGGCTCTGGCTGCTGTGAGGCACATGTTGGCAGCACTAATTGCAGCTGGTTATTTATGTCTCCTGCTGTGTGTGCTGCTGTTATCAGGGAGAACATGACCCCAGGCATCCAGCAGTGACTCCAACCACCCTCCTTCCTCCCAGAGCACCTCTTCTGGGATTGGGAGCAGAGCTAACCCAGCCCTGGGCTTGCCCCTCACAGCTCCACAAATGTCTCTCAGTTCTAACCCAATGTATCCCTGTCACTTCAGTCTGACCTTCTCCCCTGCAACTCTCCTGGTGCCCTCTCCTAGGCCTTCTGCTATTTCAGTCATGCTCTCTCCCCACCCCAGCTCTGCTGACACCTTAAGTCCTGTCCTGCAACCCTGTCCTAATATTCCACTCCTAAGCTTCTCCATGGCAGAGGCTGCTTGTGGAGCTTTCTGGTGTAATAAGAAAGCTGGGGGTGAAAACAGACATGACACTAACTTCACTTTAACATTTCTTATGCATGTTGCAGGGCTGTATTGGTGCCCTATGCAACTCTGTTAGACTCTTGGGTGTCCGTGGCAGAACTAAATGCATCTCTTTCTCTTCCTTACAGGCCAGGTGCAGGGGCTAGAGCACAGAATGGCACCTCTAGGGATCTGAGTTCTTAGCTTGGCTCTGCCACTGAACTACTATGTAACCCTGGGCTGAACTCTTACTTCTCATCATGCCTTTTTTTCCTCTCCTGTCTGCCTGCTTACACTGCAAACTCTTTGGAGACAACTAGGTGTTGCTGTAATCTAAAGTCCAGTCAAGGAAAGCTTATTGCTACCCTGTTCCACCCCAGAGACAGATGGATGTCAGTGGTGAGTGAGGTGCAGCAGTTTCTAATGTGCCTTGGGATACAGATTCTGCTTGGTATGCATGCTGCAATGCTCACTTGACCAAATGGGCAGGCAGAGGCACAACTGACCGGGGTCTTGCTAGGCTGGAATGGGCCCTGGTGCCCCCAACCCCCATTGTATCAGCCAGGGATGCCCAGCACCACTATTCTATATCTACTCAATAAGCTTGGGGGATGGACAGGGTGTGTGAGTGTGGCCACTGGCTGTGAGGAGATGGTGGGTGGCTTGGATCGGGCTCTGTGCAGCTTCGCTCCCTTTGTGCGCATGGTGTTTATGTAACATTGCCACCCACGCGCTAACCAGACAAAACCTGCTCCTTTGCAGAGGGGAAGGGGCTGGCATTGCAGCATGAAGCCTGTCTCCCGGCTCCCCTCAGGCAAGTGCATCACAATGACATCATCCACTCACCTCCCCAAGGCCTCCTTACACCAAGAGGAGCCGAGAATTCACTCCCACCCTCGGTTTCTCATCACCTGGGGGAGGGGGGCGAAAGGGAAAATGACAGGTGCAGTGGGGGAGGGCTGCAGCCCTCCGTTCAGAACATCCCATTTGCCAGGCCAAGCTCCTAGTCCATTTCAAGGGGTCCCAAGAATCCACTCCCCAGTTCTTCCCCTCCCAGAATTGCAGCCAAGCTCCAAAGTGAGACTAGCAGGGAGGGAGGCTGAGCTGTGGGGCCGAGGGACAGGCCAGGATTGTAATTTAAGGGGGTGCAGGTTAGAACTGAGGGGCATCAGCAGAGCTGTGGGATTGTAATAGTGGAGGGTGTGGGGCTCAGTGAAGATGCGTACACAGCAGCTGTTCCCACTCACCCACCCCCACACACCTCCTAGCCTGGTTCTGCCTCGGGTCCTGCGTAATCATTTCTGTACTTCACCTCTCCTCGCTCAGTAGGCCTTTTCAGACAAGTGCCTCCCCATGCAATACCCATGCATTACCCACTGGTTACCCATGGCAACCAGAGGGTAATGGGTGGGAAGGCACTTGTCTGAAAACACCCAGTGTCACTGCTGTTCACGATTCCAAGGGACTCTACACCCCCCCTTCTACCCAGGCCCAGGTTTGTTGAGATGCTGCTGTCTTGTAAGAACATAAGTAGTGCCATGCTGGGACAGACCAATGCTCCACAGAACCTAGCATCCTGTCTCCGACAGTGACCAATCTCAGTCACTTGGAAGAAGTACCCAACAGGACACAATGGGGGGATCCATTCCCTGTTGTTCACTTCCAGCTCCTGACAGTGAGAGGATGCATTCCCCAACCTGCTTGTCTAATAGACCTACCTTCCAAGAACTTATCCAATTCTTTCTTAAACCCAGCTATACTAGTAGCCTTGAATAGCTAAACTCCTGGTCTTCCTCTCCCCTCCTTTTCCTGTCCTCTCTGCTGCTAACGCCGAATGGGTGACAGCTGCACGGATGCAGTGGAGACCGGCAGCCAGGAATTCGTAAATCCTTTGGAAAGCACAATTTCACATCAACAGCACGAGAATAAGAGAAAAACAACCAGAGAAAAAATAAAAGCTCTGCTATAGATTCCAGCAAGTCACTTACTGAGCAGTACCACATGTGGCACACCCTGCATACAGCCGGTTATGTCTGTTCATGACCCACTACGCATTGGCTAGCCAATTGCTCCCTGTTAGCCCTTGCCTGTAACCTAGGAGAAAGCAGCTATGGGCAAGGAACTGGGGAGGTCACCAGAGGCAGGGAACAAAGCTTACCTGGAGTGGAGGTGACGGCGAGTGTGGCGACAGTGGCAGCCCCAGGCCTGGCAGTCACAGTGGGCATCTGCTTCCATCAGTGCCATTCGCAAGGCTTCTGCCCCCCCCAGCTGTTAGCCCTCTGCCTCCTATCATAGGAGCTACTGGGTAACCACTGCCTGTTTAAGTGGCTACCTGATGAAAGCTGGTACATCTGTTCAACCAGCTACTTGCTCAGGATTGGCAGCACAGGATAGATTTTGCCCATAACTGTTACATTTGTTAATAACCACTGTCTATGCGCCTCAGTTCCCCATCTGTACAATGCACTGGAGGGTGCTTGGGGCAGGGACTGTCTCCTGTGCTGTCTGTGTGGCACCCAATGAAACCGAGCCCAGATTTCAGCCAGGACCTTTGAACACTCCTGTATTGCAGGCAGTCACCCCAGTTTCTATTCATCCCAACTGATCACATTCACACCTGTGGCCATGACCGGCCCCACACAGATTTTGGCTCCAGGAGAAACTGCGAAAGCCAGTNGACTGGGAGACAAGCGACCTGGGAGTAGTTCCTGGCTCTGCTATAGATTCCAGCAAGTCACTTACTGAGCAGTACCACATGTGGCACACCCTGCATACAGCCGGTTATGTCTGTTCATGACCCACTACGCATTGGCTAGCCAATTGCTCCCTGTTAGCCCTTGCCTGTAACCTAGGAGAAAGCAGCTATGGGCAAGGAACTGGGGAGGTCACCAGAGGCAGGGAACAAAGCTTACCTGGAGTGGAGGTGACGGCGAGTGTGGCGACAGTGGCAGCCCCAGGCCTGGCAGTCACAGTGGGCATCTGCTTCCATCAGTGCCATTCGCAAGGCTTCTGCCCCCCCCAGCTGTTAGCCCTCTGCCTCCTATCATAGGAGCTACTGGGTAACCACTGCCTGTTTAAGTGGCTACCTGATGAAAGCTGGTACATCTGTTCAACCAGCTACTTGCTCAGGATTGGCAGCACAGGATAGATTTTGCCCATAACTGTTACATTTGTTAATAACCACTGTCTATGCGCCTCAGTTCCCCATCTGTACAATGCACTGGAGGGTGCTTGGGGCAGGGACTGTCTCCTGTGCTGTCTGTGTGGCACCCAATGAAACCGAGCCCAGATTTCAGCCAGGACCTTTGAACACTCCTGTATTGCAGGCAGTCACCCCAGTTTCTATTCATCCCAACTGATCACATTCACACCTGTGGCCATGACCGGCCCCACACAGATTTTGGCTCCAGGAGAAACTGCGAAAGCCAGTGCGAAAGCTCCCCCCACCCCTGGTGTGGCTTTGCTGGCAATCACCCGGAAGAGTACAGAGCAGGGAAATCCAGCTCTGCACTCTTCCAAGTGATCTCCGGCAAAGCTGGGGAGGGGAGGGGGTGCTTTCACACAGGGCAAGCTTCTTACACACACAGTAGGGGGTCTCTACACAATTCTTGCCACCCTTCCAAAGGCCTGACTGTGGGAGTGGAATCTCCATTACGCTTGCTCATTCAAACACTGGGCTTCGTAATGGACTAAATGCGGGTTTACGTCCCAAAATATATCCAGGGAACAGCTGATAACACAGCACATAATTAACATTTGCTCATTGCTACTGCCCTGCCCATGCAACTTTGGTCAGCCAGGCCACCATTCCCCACAATGTGTTGCTCAATTAAACTGACCCCGCTCCCTTGGTCAATATCTTCCTGGGCTGGAGTGAAGTCTTTGGTGTGAAATTGACTATGGGCAAGGGAGCATGGTCCGTTTTACTAAGCAACTCAGTGCAGGTTGGGTTCCCTGCACCCCACCTGGCAGCTGACCAACAGGGTGCCCTGAGCTGGGAATCTGGATAGCGCCTACATTTATGCTGCCACCAAAAAGACTCCTTGTTGGCAAAGTCCATAGAGTGGCAGCATAAACATGGAGCAGCATAAAGGTTTGATCAAACTGCTCTGCTATGGGATGATGTCATATAATGCAGGATTGGTTTCCCCTGTGTTTTACATAATGTGTAGATCAGGGGTGGGGAGCTCTGGGGGCCAAATGTGGCCTGCAGCTGGTTCTTATCTGGCCACTGGACCTAGTTTTTATCCCCAAGCAGTGCTAAACTGAGCTTAGGGTAAGGAGCAGAGATGAGGACATGCCCACAAGGCTAGGGGGCAGATCCATGATCTGGACCCTCCTCTTCCTGAGTGCACCTCCTACGTACCCGCTGCCCACAACTTCTATGCAGCCCTCATAACTTGTACTCATTTTCAAAGTAGCCCCTGCAAGGAGAAAGGTTCCCCGTCCCTGATGTAAGCATCCGCAAGCTACCCCTCACCTCACCCCACCAGGACAGAGGAGACAGCTCAGTCCCAGTTTCCCAATCATTCTCAGCTGCTAGGGCCAAGTCATCCCAGTTGCAGAGACAGCATCCATGTTGTGGGGCCTTCAGGATCCCCAGTTTTCCTGTGTCAGCTCAGCTCTCAACTCCCAATCTTGAAAGAGGCAGCTGCACCATGTAGCTGCACCTCAGCCATCCCTCCTGGGGGAAAAGATGCTGCAGAGTTCCAGCAGTGCTGCCCTCCATCTGTTCTGCATCTCAAGGAAGCTGCCTCAGACTTCAGCCAGCCTGATCTGATTTACACTATGTGGTTGGGTGGTAACATGGCCTCCCCTCTGTCTCATTCTCCCGTGGCTGCTGTAATGTAGATAGATCCTAGTTCCTGTTATTTGGGGTGTGGCAAGTCTGGGCTAGTGATGGATCAAGCCTCTTTCTGGCATGGGGTAGAACTGTTCCTCCCTATCTCCATGTGCTGCTTACCCCCTCGCATAAGCAAGAGGATCAGGAGCCTGAAACGGAGATCTCTGCAGTGCTAGGAACGAGGATGGCACACTCTGGTTCCCGTAGCAACATACCATCGCCTGGCATCTGGGGGATGGGGGGATGGACTGCGATGGAGAGAGAAGTGAGGAGGATGGTGCAGGGCAAAGGGTGGGTGGGTGCAGAGCAGGGAGAGAGAATGATTAAAATCTGAGCCAAACTTAGCAATCACAGGGCCCTGTCACTTAGCAACCAGGCAGAGTTGGGTTGTAAATGCAGATCGTGCCGCCTGAAGCATCCAAATTAAGGCCAAGCGATGAGATCTGGGGGTTAGCTGGCAGCGTCTCTCTCAGCACAACTCTGGGAACCTCTCTGGCACTGGGCCAAGTGCGGGGCTGCCCAAGGAGCGCTTGAGGGGGTGTGGAAAAGCCTTGCACAGATGGGGAAATGCTGGTTCATGTAGGAAGAGTGGCAGTGAGCGAGTGATTGAGAGAAAGGGCTCCTGGGTTCTATTCCTGACTCAAAGAAAGAGGGAGGCCAAGTCATGAGCGAAAGGAATCAGCTCTCATAGGCATCAGTCCCAGCTCTGCCATTTCCTTCTTGGACACTCTGCCTCCAATTCCCCTTCATCTCAAAACAACCCCACCCTTCTCAGCACAAATCACAGCCTGCTGTACCTCCACTCCCCTTCTCTGTCAATTTCATTCTCAGCACCCGGAGCTGTTCTGTGCCTGTGGGCCTAGGAGGACTCCCGTGGGACATCAGCAGGGCCTTGAAATCAATACACAGGATTGGCCCCCAGAAGAGCTGGATTGATTTGTAGCCCTGCGCTGACTCCCCCTATGATGGGAGAGCAGGTCAGTCTCTCTGGGCCTCCGCGTCCCATCTGTATAATGTCTGAATTGTCCATTTAGATGGAGCTCCCTGGACAGGGACTGTCTGCCACTCTGCTTCTATACAGAACCTGCTCTTGGCTGTGGGGTGTGGGCCACACTGACTTGTGATCATCCATAACCGGACCAGGCCTAAGTTGCCTCTTCTAGACTTATGCCCATATATACCCCTCTCTCACTCTCTCTCCTGAAGTCCCTTCCTCCAACTGTAAAGGTGGGGGCTGCCCCCTCAACCTCTGCACAGTCCAAGATCCGAAGGTGAATAGACCAAATTCTTTTGTCTGCCCATTCCTAACCAACAAGGGCTCTGTGGGCAAGACTGGCCTTCACAGCACTGCTGCTGCACTGTAGAGGGCATCCCTCCAACAGAGCAGAATGTTTGTCAGAAGGAATACACTGGTCCTCTGAGAAAGTTTGGGAGTGACAGATGTAAGCACTCTCAGAATTGGGGTCATGCATCATTTGTGGGTAATCAGTCCATATTTCAGATGCACGATCCACACAATTGACCTTAACAGAGACCGGGTTCATCTTTAGGTTAAGATTTTAAATGAATAAAATTTAGCAGCAGCCAAACCCTCTTTTTTACATTAGTCAAAAGCAGCCAACCACACTGCTTGAGTGCCAGCTAGTGCCTGCTTGGGCCCGGATCTCAGCCTGCAGTACTACATGATCTTTGGCCATATTTGTTACATTAAAAGACAGTGACCCAAATAATAATATCGAGACTGGATAATAATCCCAGCCCAAGTCTCAATGTCCCTCTTATCTCCAGGAGAGAAAGTAAGAATATCACTTTATGACCTACTGTAAAAAAAGACCCCTAAAAATAGCCTTTGTGAGGCACTCCCTGGCTAAGAAGGTTCCTTAACTCAAGTTTGGAAATTCTCATGATTCTGAGGCTTTTTTAAAAACTAAAGGCAGTGATCCATAGGGCTTCAGTGGGACTATTCCAAAGTAAATGGTTTGTGGATCAAAAACCTAAAATTGTAAGACTTGAAGATGGATCAAACTGTGGGAAACATTGATTTCATTGTATTTTTGTATAAAAAAATTTTTTTGTAACTTAAAGAGAAAAGTTTGAAAATCTAGCTGAATCGTGTGTTCGCAAGGCTCAAATGCTAGTAAATAAAAAGCCCCCTCCCTTAAAATTATTTGAAAATCCCATGATTTTTTTATCCATTATCATGATTTATAAAATGCTTGAGGTTGGCATGGCAGCCCACATCTAATAGTGACTGTTTAAAACTAAAGGTGGCTTCTTAACTGGCACGTCTGGTATCCAGCTGGGCTCTCTCTGCCCCTGCCACCATAGATTTTATAGGTCTACAATGCAGCTGGCACCAATGTAGCCAGGGCAGGATATGGCCTAAGCTGGTACCTGTGCAGGACAGAATCCAGCTCCCTCCCCCAAGCCAGGCAGTGCTACCAGGAAAAGACCAGGATGCTGAGCTGCAGAACGGGATGCCATTTCCCCACCATCCTTCTAAGACCCTACAATGGCCCAATAACTGTTCAAAAGTAGCCTCTAGGTTTTGGATGCCAAGCGTAGAGACACCAGGACTTGGAGTCTGACTTTGGCAGGGCTGATCCTGCACAATCCCCGCTGAATCCTCCTCAGACAAAAGGTGCTCACGGCTGTTCTTACACAGACTACTGGTGCCACCCAGTGGTCAAACATATCCCACAACAGCTCCAATTAAATCAAATTCAGCTAGGCTTGCTGACAAGCCCGAGCAAAGGCAAGCCCAGGAAACCTCTGCCATCTGTGGTAGAGGCAGGCATGGCCTAATCTGGCTAGATCACCCACCCAGTTGTCAGGGGACAGGGGTGCAAGGAGGTCAATGGCCAGTAGGGGGCCCTAGACAGCTAGGCGCTACTATGGGTGTTTTCAGACGTTACGAGATCACGCTCAACCACGGTGAACCACGCTCAATCCCGCGGCGGGGCCAAAGAGCCCTGAACGTCTGTTCGGCGCGCGCCAGATGTTCATCACGCTCAATACCCACATGGGGTCAATTTCAACCACGCTTCCCGGGCTCCTCGGCGCAAAATCCCGGGAAGCGTGGTCAAAGAGATCCCCACCGGGAAACAACAAAAAGTAACGTCTGGACGCCAATCCCCGGGC
>QEPC01001877.1:1738633-1774830 GCA_003113815.1 Sphenodon punctatus | reverse complement strand
TGGGAGTTTTGACCACGGCTGGGGATCGGCGTCACGTCTGTTGCGCTGTCCCGATCCGTGATCTGTCAGCCCAATTCCTGGTCGTGGTCCCGGTCCTGTCACGTCTGTTTGGGGCTTTTCTTCACCCCGGGGGGTGGTTGTTTTGTTCACCCCCACTGGGAATCCACTGTGGTGAACCGCCCACCCGTAATGTCTGAAATCACCCAATGAGAGGGAATAGCGTGGCAAGAGAAACAAAGGAGAACTGACAGAGACAGGAACTATCAGGGGATAGGGATGCAAGGAGGGCAATGGCCAGTAGGGGGCACTAGACAGCTTGCTTGAGGCAACCAGGAGGGGCTACAGTGAGAGGGAATAGTAGGGAAGCTTCTCTACCTGCCAAAATCACGGTCACAGGTTCAAGCCTGGACCCTGACACCACTCTGATCCCATTGGTAGTTTGGAGAGTCTCTCCTTGCACCTCCTCAGACTTGGGCTGTCAGAGTGGAAGGAGTTTCTCTGTCTCAGTCCCTCATGGCTCATGCTGGCTACACAATGTGATTCCTTCCAGGGCCTAGCTTGTAAGCACAGAATGATCCCATGGCTGGTGAGCCTGCTGTAACTTTGCACACTTCACTGTAGCAAGGTAGTTATTAGTGCAAGAGCTCCACACAGAAGGTTTCTTCCCCACAAGTCAGTCACTGGGGCTACTCTAGCATTATTCTAGGGAGCTATTGGTTTGTCTTTCTCGTGGGCTGGAGGGTTCAGTCTGAGAGGCTGAGCCATAGGGGTGGACGTGGTGCAGAATGGCAACTGCTAGGGTGGAGTTGGCACCAGAAGCTGAATGCCCTTTCCTGTATAGACACATGGTAGCTCTCACCTGTTCTGGGACCCTCCCAAAGGCAAGATCCAATGGAACCCATCGTCTCCTACCCCCAGCCAAGAGGTTAACAGCTCTCCGGCACCACGTCCTCTCTGATTAAGCTCAGTGCAAGCTTTCCATAAACCAGCAGATCAGAGGTTCTTAGATGAATCCTGGACAGAGTCTGGGGTATTAGAGGAATTATAGGTGGGCATGGGGGATGCATCCCCCACAAATGTTCTTCCCCCTGCAATTCTATGGGTTGGAGCTTTCTGCAGCCCAACTCCCCCTTCCCTGCGGTCCGCCATGCCCGGGCTTGTCTCGTCCCAGGTAAGGGGGGTGGGTGGGGGATGGGACGGTGGAGTTACCTCAGCACAACCTGTCCTTTATGATTGCTGGGGGGCAGGGGGAGTGCCAGCTTTGCCATGTGGCTTGGGGGCCTGGCTTCTGCCTGCGCACCCTGCCATGTGATCCTGGTTTGCCCCTGCACGTGCACCCTGTCATCTAGATGTGTGTGCCAGCTTTGCTTTGCCATGTGACTTGGGGCAGTTAAATTGTCAGGGTCACAGTGGAACTTCTTTGGAGCACAGGACTTGTTCGTTAAATAAACTTAATTAGAAATTGAATTGCATTTTATTATTACTGAACATTTATTTGTACAGCCTTGGAGTGGCTTGGATGCCCCTTCCCAGTGTAATCTGATGTGTTGATTCTTTGTATGCAGATTTGAAATTGGACCAAATTAGCATTAGTTTTTGACATTCACACAAAAAATGCCAATTGGGGGCAGGGCACATGCAGCCCAGGGTTGGGTCCAAACTAAGTTTTCCGGCCCTTGGCATGAATCAAGTTGAGCAGCCCTGCAATAGGTGGAAGGGGTGGGGAGGAAGGGAAGGAGAGGAGGAGTATGGGCTGCCTTCAGCTTTCCAGCCTCTGGCTCCCACCTTCTGCTACTTCCAGCCACCTAAGACTGGCTCCTCCCTGCTGTTGCTGGTCACTCCTGGGCCTGGATTTTTATTTTTAAGGTGGGTCTCAGATTTTTACAAAAAGTGTTTAGGTGGGACTTGCTGACAAACAGGTTGTGAACCACTGCCCTGCACCATGTCCCCAATCTCAGTCCTGATGCGATGAGACTCTATTTCTAGCAAGATAGAGATCACTTGTGCTGACAGCTGGAAGCATCGGCCGCCAGCAGTCAAGATACAAGTACCCTCCCAAAGCATCTGCTGCAGGGATACTGCCTAAGCTCTAAAAGATCGCTCCTGCTCCAAAGCCTCATTCACCCAAGCCCCTAAGGATTTAAGTCATGATCTACAAGCTACTTGCTTCTGTGAAGTTCGATAGGAAGTAGTGTGTGGAGTGCAGCCCTGGGTATTAACTTTACCCTCCCACCAGTGAAGGGGTAGTTTTGCCAGCTGTTAACGGGCTGAAAGACTGCCTATGTTCCGTCGCAACCTCACATCGGTTGAGGGTGCCCTCTTACGAGTGCCACCTACCTGTGAAGTTATTACGAGGGCACATGGGGGTGGGGGTGTTCTCGGTTGCTGCCCCACAATTATGGAACTCTCTCCCTTTGAAGGTTCACCTAAGCACGAGCCTGCTCATCTTCTGGAGGAGATGCAAGACCTTTTTGTTTGGCCAGGCCTTTAACAGGCAGGAATAGGGTTGAGTGGGTTGATGGGTGGTAGGCAGGGATAATGGGTAGGGTGGGTGGATGGGTAGTTGAGATGATGTTGGGGTTAAAAAATTTTTAATGTATAGGATTATATTTTATATTTTAAATGGTGTGAGCTGCCCTGAGTCTTTTGAGGGGTGGTGGTGGTGAAAAATGTAATAAATAAATAAATAATAAAATGTCAAAGTTCGTCCTAAGCCATAAGAGCCATCAGGCTGGTGTGGCACACAGTTACGGCTCATTAAAGCACCCACGTTTCTATGGCCTGCTATGCACAAGAGAACAAGATGGCCAGCACCACATCTGACTCTCTTTGACTTCCCCAACCCAATACATCAGTTACCTAATAACAGCCAGGGAGAATGCAAACAGCCATCCAGTGTGAGGTCAACCTGGACTTGAACCCATTCCTGGTGTTCAGGAATGTCAATGAGTGCCTTCACCAGTCAGCCGCTACACTGCTTCCCGTCAAGGAATCCCATCCAGGAGTGGAGTTGAGGCAGGATCATGTCCCTGCTGCTGCCGAGGGCACATAAGGCTAAGCACATAAGGCTAAGCAGAGGTGGGGGCAGCTACTCATTTTGCAACACAAAATTATTTACTATTATCATTATTTTTATTGAAGAACTTGTGATCGTGTGCCAAGAGGGAAACACAGCCCTGGTGCCAGGCCAAGTGCAAGGGGAAAGAGCACTGGTTCTAGAGACACTGTAGGGCCCCACCTCAGAACTGGCTGCTTCCAGCCAAGTCAGTCGGTCATGGGATGGGAAGAAGAGACAGAAAGGAGGGACACTCCCCTCAGGTGATAACTATCTACCAACTGAAAGTGAAGCGGCGTCTCATTCCTCCTAATCCACTGTAAATCACCCCAGGCGCAACCCCAGCACGCTCTGGAACAGGCTGAAGCAACAGGGGCTCTGTCCATCAGCAGCTAGGGAGGCCGTGACCAAGATCCGATCTGTCACTACCTGCTTGGTGTAAGGAGCAGCACCAACGAGACACACCGGCAGCCTCCTAGCACCAAGCGCCAGGAGCACGGGCATAGGTGGGGGATGGATGTAGGGGCTGAGATGAGGAGGCCAGGCAAAACGTTCAGTGGCAGTAGCACAGCCAGTGCCACAGGTGAGCCCAGTCAAGCAGCACAGGCTCAGTACCAAGGAAGACATGGTGCCAAGCAGAAGAAGGAAACCATCACCCATCTGGGAAGCCAACCCTAGCCCCACCTTGCGCTAGCAAGACAAGCTTTATTCAAACTGCTATTTTTAAAGAGATGAGGGGCTGACCCAGGCAAGGTTCAATATGGAGATGGGGAAATGGTGCCGCGTGGGGCGGGGCAGGATGCTCTACTGCTGCCTGCCATGAATCACTGGTTCAAAGTGTTGCTCACAGAAGGTACCCCAGCCCAGCCCAGCCCAGCCCAGGGACAGAGCGCACAGCCTCTGTGGAGCTGGCTGGGTCACTCAGGGAAGGAGTCAGGCTGCAGGCCCAGGAGGCGAGGAAGGAGCAGCGCTGCTCCAGTTTGGTTCTGGCCCTAGCTGAGGTTGCCCTCACCGCCGCTATCCTCGCCCGGCTGTGCAGTCCCAGTCTCTGCGCTGCCCTTGTCCACGTAGTTGAGGATGCGGCGGTTGGCCTGGATCAGGTACTGCTGCTGCCGGAAGTAGACTTTGTTGGCTCCCTTGATGGCTACAAAGGCAATGCCACCCTGCCGGAAGAAGGGCTGAGATGAAGCCACCTGCTGGGTACCTGATCTACCTTCCCCACCCCCCAAGACCGGAGAGGGGAAATCCTTATGGGAGTAGATACAGTGAGGCCAGGGCCTGCTGCCCCAGCCCAGGGATTGCACACATGGCTCTGAGGCACCACAGCCCTCTGCTATCCCAGCCCTGGACTTGCCACAAGCACAGCTCTGTCTACATCCCTCAGTGCCAACCCACGGGCCTGGGCTCCTAAAGCAGAGACAGAAAGGCATGGTTTTTGCAATAGGGAGGCAATCACGCAGTTCGTTCCAGATGCTCTAATGTGAGGAGGCTGCCAGGTTTCAAACCCAAGATTTGCAGGGCTGGCATCTTCCCCCCTCCACCTGGCAAAGGTGGGCAGGCAGGAGAGAAATGGTAGATCTGTGATCTGACTCCCCCATGTGGTTTGTTACAGAATTGCTACAGAGGATCCCTTTAATCTGAAGCTAGTCCTCAGCTTGGAGCCAAGCAACCAGGAAAGGCTGGATCCTAATGTAAGACCAGGCCTAATGCCACTGCTTCCCCCTCATACTCACCAGGATGGTGCGCTGGAGGCTGGAGTTCACCCGGCGGAACATGACCCTGCCCACAAGGTTGGCAATTGTGGGGAAGACCAGGGCCCCACAGAGCGTACGGGAGATGGACAGGTGATCGCTCTGGTAGCGTGACTCGGCCAGCAGCCCCTGGGGGGCAGGACGTCCAATGCCTGGGGGAAAGAGGAGGAAGCAGTTGAGGAGCTAGGTCACAGCGGGACCTACCTCTGCTTCTTTCACTCCAGAGCTAACGGGGTGGCTCAAGTCTCTGACCCATCTCTCCTTGTTGTGCCTCCGCGTAGAGCCCCCACTCCCTGGCTACTAAGATCCCCTGCAGCCAGGGCACTGGTCGCTACCTCCCTCATACCAGCCTCCTCCAGTCCCCCCGCAAGACACCTCCTGCCTTCACCAGGCCTAAGCCCACAGTGATCCAAGAGTGGCTGCTGTGGCTGGAACCATCACAGAGGCTGGAGGAGACTCCACACCCAGGAGGTAGGGGGCAGGTGTTAGCCAAAACGAGGCACTCACAGGCAGTGCTCCTGGCCACCCCCTGCCCAACAGCTGGCAAATGCAACACCCTCAGACTGCGGACAGCCATACCCAGCCCAGCCCCTGCGCCCACCTGCCTTTTCCCACCTTTTCAGCCTGACCCTTCTACCCAAACTCCTCTGATCAGCCCTGGTATGCTGGTCTGCCCACATCACCCAATACTCCCGCCCTGCCATGCTAGTGCAGAGTGTAATTTGCTGCCCATCCATGCCAACACAAAACAGATGATCCTGGCAGCGGCCCCCACCTGGCATCAGGGCCTGCAGGGCTTGCAGCTTGCTGGAGTACTTCCGCCAGATGCGCAGCACATAGTCCTCCCAGCGGATCATCTTGCCCAGCACCAGCATGACGGGGATGGTGGGCAGCCCCATGAGCAGGAAGAGAGGGTCTGCCCGCTCCATCACATCCAGTCCCTTCTTATGGCCAACCACCTGGAGAGAGAGGGGGGTTGGGGAACAGCTGGGAGTGAGGGGCTAGGGAGGGTAGACAGGCCTCAGCACTGGTTTGCCACCACCCTTGGACAGCAAGACACTGCATGTTGGCAGTGCCAACTCCTCACCGATGCCTTTCAGCTCCACAATCCCAGTGAGCTGCTTCCCAGCAATGCCCTCACTGTGCCAGCCAATGCCAGTCGCAGAACCCAGCAGCACAAGCTTCTCAAGAGCAGTATCCCTGGCACGGATCGCTCCTGAGTTCTCAGCCTAACAGAAGAACCAACAACCAGTCCCAGGTCAGTTTCCCTTAGGCTCGTCTGTTACCTGCATCACTGTGACTGCCCCATAGGTCACTGCTGACCAGTACACGGTCCCCACCACTATGCCGGCTGCAGCAAAGGGGCTCACTTTGGACAGGACTCGGTCCACTTGCTGCAGGAAATATACCAGGGGCCCTGTGGGGAAATCATCCAATGCCACAGTTAGGAAATCAGCACAGTGCACAGACACCCGCAAAGGCCATCAGCACCATCATGGGACTGGGAACCTGACACCCCAGCATGGCTCTATGGAGGCTGAAGGGGGGGGGGGGCGCAACCCACACCCCAGCAGTGATTCACCCAAAGCAGACAGTGTTTCTCCCATCAATTTGTCAGGCCAGGCAGTGGGGAGGGATTCCACTGCTCCACAGGAAAGGCCAGGCCAGACCTGATCATCTAGTCTAGTGTCCTGCCCAAAAGTGGCTGGCACCTGATGCTTCAGAGAGGTGCAGAAGCCCCACAGCAGGCAGACTGGGATTATTTGTCCCCCCAAAGGTCTCCTCTAGTCCCAAGTGACCTCACTGGCAGGAGGTCTGTATAGTTAGTTTCACACTATCCCTCTTAGCCCTTTTTCCCCTGCCCCAGGACACAAGGCAGTATGGCCTAGCGGACCGAGTGCAGGGTAAGGAGCAAGGCACGCAATATATCCAAGCAGTGCCACGCTAACTCCTTCCCCCAGAACAAGATCCAGCATGCACTGCTTACATTGTGGGTGTGGGTGTCTCCTGCAACTTGCCAACAGCTGATGCAGAAGTCTTGGGGATGGGCCTCGGCTGGGCGCAGCAGCAAGGAGTCTACGTGGCTCTCAAAGTGTCCCAGGGCACCGTCCCAGGGAGCCCTCGGTGCTGCTAACAGGAGGCCAGTGCCCTGCTGCACAGGGTGTCTATGAAGGGGGCTATTATTCAGCCCCCCACCCCCAGTGCCATCTCACCCAAGCTCTGCCCCCTTCCCCGTAACCCCGTCACTGCGGCGTTCATCCTTGTTGTGTGCAGAACACACCACCTACATAGGTCCTGGGGGCCGTATCCATTGAATAGGGTCCTTGACAACATTTCACACACTTCCTCCCCAGCGCAGCCACCCTGCTTGTCCCTGCTCACCCAGCTTGGGGAAGACAATGCGGTACTCGGTGCCACACTGCGGGCAGCTCACGCTGCCTGTGCTGTTGCCTTTCTGCTTCTCATCTAGCCAGCGCTGCAGGCAGGCTTGGTGGATCCATTTGGTAGAGCCTTTGCAGCGGCAGGGGCAGACCCACTCAGCTGCCTGGTCATCACTCTCTGTGGCAAAGCAGACCCAGCAGTGCCTGTAGGAGACCAGAGAGGGGGGGGGGGGGGGGAGAGCACATCAGGAGTGGATAGCGGCCCTGTCACCAAGATCTCTCCATTTGGGCTTCCTGCCTAGATAAGGGTGTGAAGGCAGAACATAGGGTAAAAAACTGGGTGCTGCCTTCTCCTATCCCCAAAGCTGGCCCCAAAGAGTGCCCTTCACCTGTCCAGCTGTTTGGCTACCAAAAATAAAGGACGACCAGACACTGTCAGGCAGTTGGCTCAGAGCTGCAGCTGGGAGAGTCACCTGCAAAAGAACCCCTAGCTTGGTCCCAAACATCCAGAGAGGCATACATGCATGCAGACTTGGTGTCAGAGCATCCAACATACCCAGCGGGCTGGTGGGGAGAGGGAGGGAATCTCTGGGGCACCCTACACCTTGCTGATGGGATACAAGGCAGCCAACTGTCTCCATTCCAATGGCTCCTTCAAGCCTGGAAGTGCCAAGGCTCCCGGCACTTCCTGGGTTAACAGCTGGGGAAATAGCTTTCACTTCAGAAATGTTGCTTAATTCCTGGTTGTAAAGAAAAAGAAAAGAGCTCAGAGGCCATGGGAGTATTCGGGACAGCAGAGGACCGGTCACCTGCAAGTTTCCTACCCCTGCAATATCAAAGGTATGGGGGTGGAGTGTACTTGGGTCAGCACCTCTGCAAATTTTAGCTCAAAGTTACTCCCAGAGCCCAAACAAGCGAAACCTCCAGCCCACTCTCTCTCTCACGCACACACACGTTCAAGGGTCACGACTGGGGGAGGTGACTGATGTTTTTTGAACATCTAGGGTTCCAGCCCCCCACCCCTTGAGATAGGGGGCACAGTCACAGCATGATACTAGGCCTGGTTTCTCCTCAGCTCTGCTACTATATAGGGGCCTGCGCCCCACCCAAGGTGCCACCATCTGCCCCACCGGTGCTCCTGCCGCAGCTAGTGGCCCCGCAGTTGGGCCGGGGAAGAGTCTGGGAAAGGGCCAGGGAGAAGCTGGGGCACACCCAACGCCCGCCCGCGCCCCTCACCTCTCGGAGGCCTCCTCGGCGGCTGCCATGTCTACCCCGTCCGGCGATCGTAGCCCGAGCAGGGTCACCCCGGAGCGGAAATCGAAAGCGATTGGGCCGGGACGGCCCTAGGGACGCATGGCAGCAGCTGCCCCAGCGCAAGTGCGCGCTCGTGTGGCGAAGATCCGCACCCACCGCCTCACGGCACAACAGCTGCTCGTGCCCCAACTCCTCTACCCCCCAACACTCAGCCAACGCCGCGGCCTCGCTGCGGCTTCCGGCTCCTCTTAAAGACACCGCCTCCCTTTTCCTGTCGGCCCGGAGCCCGATCTCCCTTCCCCATCAGGGAGCGGGGAAGGGGCGGTTTAGTTATTAGCACAGCAGCCCTGAAATCCTGCTAACGGCCACCCGCACCGCCATTAGGCTCATCTTGTTACTATTGGAGACGTGGCTCCCTGGCTCAGATCCCATTGACTGTAACGATGTTATTTCCCTTTGCTGATGATGTCTTGCCAGAGGAAGGGAAGGGACCTGCTGCCTCCTGTCTGGGCGATGGGTGACCATTGAGAGCAGGGGAGGACACAGCTCAGGGGATCTATCTGAGGTAGACGGGGGCAGTGACTTCACACTCCTCACCAAGAGCTCTGTCTCCATGCAGTGCATCGAAACTAGGGGTTGAGGGGGTCTGATGGAAATCGGAGGGGTGCAACAAAGCCAGAACAGGGTAGCCTGTGACTCCACAGGACCCCATGTACTGCAGTGGGGGCGTGAGTTAACGTGAAAGGACAGCACCAATATGAGAAGTACGTAATAAAATATGGGCCCAAACAGTCTCAAATGCAGGGAGCCCTATCCTGAAAAACTTGTGGCAATTCAAGAGGAGGGACAATACCTAGAAACAAAAACACATGCCTAACAGGTGGGCCTGCAGTGTCCCTGAAGGGGGTGTTATGTTTAAATGAACATCAGAAATGAATGATGGTAACATTTCCCTTTTGTCTAATGGACAGTGAATCAGTGGGTGTCTATTAAACATTCCTACATTAGGAGGGAAGCCCACATGACCATTTCACACAGGGTCCCAACTTCTCTGGATCCAGCACTGAGGTGAAAATGCCATTGTTCTAACTAGGGGCAAGTGCCAGAGCAATTCCTATCATCCATGATGCAGAAAATACACTCCTTGGTTAATCTGCATTTATGGACTAGCCCGCCCAGTAATCAAACAAAGATTTCAGTGGTTTCCAGTTTCATGACTTAGAACAACACATTATTACTCCTATAGTATCTTACACCCCAAAGAGCATTACAAAGCCAACTCTGTACATGCAAATGTGGCCACCTCTGGGGTGGAACTCCAGCTAATGTCTAGCAGTCCACAGTAACATTGCACAAGCATTTAGCACAAGAACTGAGATGGGGGGGGGGGGGAGGGACTTGTCTAGGGCTGCTGTGTCATTCATAGCCACCTTTGGCTTGCTGCTTTGAACGACACAGTGCAATCCTTCACTGAGGCAGCGCAAACTTGCAGTTAATGTGAATGTGAGACCCATTCACTTCAGTGGGATTCAGGCCCATACTAACGGCTAGAAGAAGACACTGTGTGGTCCAGTGGACAGCTCTACACACACAGTACTATTCCTATCCTTGCCACTTCCCCCCTCTGTGCCTGTTTTTCTGCTCCCATTCGCTGCCTTGCTTATTAGTATCCTGCAAACACTTACATGCATGGTTCTCTAGACTTACATGAGCAGTGCCACTGATTTGCACACAGGGTGGTAAGTTTAGCACATATTAGCAGGATCAGGGCCTTTAAGTTCTTTGAGGCAAGGACTGTCTCTTGCTGTAGGACTGCTCCAGAATAAATGATTTGAGAATGGCAGCCTGTGTTTGCAGAACACACTAGGACCCCAGTATGGGGCTGCTCTAGCACAAATAGTAAACTAATAAATAATTTCAGCTCCCATCGACTTTAATAGGTGAGAACTGAAACCTCATTGGTTAAAGGGAAATTTTATAGAGAGGGTATGTTTAAATGTCACATCCCTTGTCTCTCCCTCTGTTTTCCCCTTCCTTGTCTCCCCTCCCCGTGTCTTTAGATTGTAAGCTGTCGAGCAGGGACCATGTCTATCTTATTCTTTGTAAGCGTCTGGTACATCACTGGCACTATATAAATGCATATAATAATAATAATAATAATTAATAATTAATAACTCATCTAGGAATCTGCATACACTTCCTGTTTATCACTGTTTCCCTATATGGTTTGCATCCCTTTGATGTACTGGGGAAGATGATCTATCGGGGCACATCCCTCCATTTATTTATTAAAGTCAATGGCTCAACTCCCACTGACTTTAATTGATGGAGGAATATGCCTTCAGTATGCATACTTGTCAACAGATTTAGGTTCCATCTTCCAATCAGGTAGCATTGGCATTAGCACTTAGCACAGGTTCAAATGCCACAGGTGCTAGTGCCAGCCCAATCTGCTTGGAGGATCACACTACCCATCACACCTTCTACTGACTTTGTCATGCTTTTAAAAAAAAACTCTGATATTTGCCTGTGGGAATAATAAACAAGAGTGAATTCCTCACAAATTAAAGTTAGTGGGAGCTGAGCCATTGACTTCAAGGAGGACAGGATCACACGAAGTGGATGCTGATAAAAGAGGTTAATCTACTTCTTCTTATATTGGGCTATTATGCCTTGAAAAAGGAGTGACTGATGTAGCTAAAGCATCTCTGGTTCTCCTGAATTAACCGATACTCACGCTGCTGAAGGTGCTCTAAGCAAGAGGCTACCCAGCTGTCAGAGACTGAACTAGGAACTGGTAACATTAATGGCGCCTTGTGTCTAACCACTTGTAAATAGTGTTTAGAATGAACTGAGAGAAAACCTAGTTGCTTTTTTTTTTTTTAGGTACTAATTATTTTCTTTCTGTAAATATCAGTGCCATCCCTGGGGCATTTAATTCTGGAGCTAAGTGCTACAGCACTGGTGCTAAATGCTTAGAGGAGCCCACTGGAAAACATGACTTATTTAAAAGCTGACAGAACCTATGCAGAAGGCTGAAGAAAGAACACAACCTGTAGTTGCTTTCTCTCAAGTAGACTCAAGCTGCCCAGCATCAGACAAATCAATGGGGTGAGAGACCAGCAAAGAACTAGTGATGTGGAACTTGGGGTAGGGGGGTAGGAAGAGGAATACCTGCCTGAGGGCACTCTAAAGGTCACCAGAAAAGTTGGAATAGCTCAGGAACACGGGGACTGCCTTCAAGTCAGGTTTAAAGAACATGTGGGGGGTGATATAACCTAGCCAAGGAAGGAGGCAATGTAGTATACCTTCCAATAGTCCCTATTTAGGATAAACAGTCCCTGATTGGGTACAGGATCCTACTGTCCTTTCAGGGGATCAAAGTCCCTCTTGCAGAAGGGGGGGGGGAGAGAAAAAGACTGGAACTCAAGCCTGGGAACCTCTTTCCTGGTTGGCTTCCAGGAAAAGCACTTGAGACGACAATGGAGAGATAATTGAATGTCAAGAAACTTAAGTAGCATGAGAAACAGGGGAGAGCTTCTGTCCCTCCTTATGATACACTTGGAATGTTAGGAGAGACTTGTATCCTCATGTAAGTGCTTGATAGGCAGAGCTTATTTCCTGAGTGGAGCCTATTTACTGAGGATCTTGTCCCTCTTTGCCTCTTCAAAACATTGGGAGGTACAATGTAGCTTAGGTGTTGGACATGTGCCTGTGAAAGCAGGGTTCAGATCCTGTCTTAGCCATGAACTCACTGGTAGGGTGGCCAGATATCAGATTTTAGACGACACTTATGAGAAATACAGGTTGCAGAGCTGCATTGGCTCCAGTGCAGCCCTGCAACCTGTATTTCTCATGTGTCCTCTAAAATTTGCATATCTAGCCACCCTACTCACTGGGTGGCCTTGGGCAAGCCACTGTCTCTCAGTCTCCATTCCTCATCTGTAAAATTAGAATAATAATAACCTACTTCACAGGGTTGCTGTAAGGGTGAATTAGAGAAGGGAAAGTGCTATAGAAATAACAGCACACTAATGTATAAGTCCAACTTTGGGTCTGCTCCCCCATCCAGGTTGTGACAGATTATTATTGGGGGGGTGGATGTGTGATGCAGCCTTTTGAAACATTGGGTGCTAGATGTTAGCTGAGAGATAGGATGCTGGATGAGACAATGGTTGGATCCAGTCTTAAGGTTCCTATGACTTCGGGAGGGGCGACTGGGCATGCGAAGCTAGCAAGATGTGTGTGGCTGAGCTCCCTCCGGGCCCAAGGTTAAAAACAGCTGATTGAGACCGAATGCCTTGCTGAAAAACATTAGACAGCCACAAAAACTAAAATAAGGAATGCACAAAGCAAAAAAAACTGAAGCAGACACCACAGTGGAGAGGCTGAGTCTACCGAGACAGAGTACACGTAAGTACACAAAATGGAGGGCGCGACCCAGCGAGACAGCGCGGGAGAAACAGCTTCACTACCGCAAGTACTCGAGCTCTTCAGATCCATAAAAGAGGATTCAACAACAAATAAGGAGGGTATAGCAGCTATTAAAAATAGTTTGGGAGAACTTAAGACTCAGATGGAAGTGATGACTAAAAGAATTGAGGAGGTGGAGCAGAGAGTAAGTGAGCAAGAAGACAGGGGGAATGGCCAGGAGCAAAGAGTAACCCCCACAGAAGTGGAGGTGAAAACGCTGCAAGAAAAGCTAGAAGATCTGGAAAACTGATCTAGAAGAAATAATTTGAGGATTATGGGGGTACCGGAAGGATCTGAAACGGGGAGTGGGTGATCTGGTGCAACAGGTGGTGAAAGAAATCTTCCCTGAAAAACAGGATTTGCATCCCTTAGAAGTGGAACGGGCACACAGATCCCTGCGACCCAGACCCAAAGAACAGGAGCCCCCCAGAGTAGAATAGTAAAGCTGCTTAGATATCAAGCGAAGGAAGAAATACTGAGAGCAGCCAGAAACGCTAAAGATCTGAATTTTCAAGGACATAGAGTCTAAATTTTCCCTGATCTGGCATTTGAAACAGTACAAAAAAGAAAGGCATGGAAGCAGCACCTGGAATTCTTCCAGAAAAAGGGGATCAAGGCGCAGGTCTTCTTCCCTGCTAAATTCTCATTTATACACCAGGGGAAAAGAAGATATTTCACACAGCAAGCTGACCTACAAAGGTTTATTGAAAAGAACTTTAAGGAAAATAATTGAAAGACTGAGTAATGATGATGTTAAATGGAAATAGATATATAAGTGGCTAAATAAGTAAATAAGTAAAGGCATTTAATTACAAAGAAAGGTAATAACAGAATTAACAAAGGGTCTGGAGGAAGTGGAGAGCCCAAAGGGCACAGTTCTCCAGTTTAGGGGGCCTCCAAAAGTTCATGAAATAGGGTAGAGAGGGTTAGGGGTAGATTATAAGACTAAGGTATATAGGAAGTTTAAAACGGGGGGGGGGGAATAAGGATAGATAAGTATGAGAGGACAAACTCATAGGAGAGCAGATAGAATGAAGGGAAGAGAAAACATAGTGTTGGAGAGAAGACAGAAACAAGGGAATAAAAAAAGGAATAGAGGGATCACACAAGGTTAAGTCAATGGTATACAAGGGGAATCTGAGAGGCAAAATAGTACAATGGAAATGGAAATTTACCCAGCAAAAAAGGGCTAAAAAAAATAATAGAGATGCATATGAGGTGCAGAGATGGATTGATAAGATAAAATTATGGCATCAAATGATATGAAAGTAATTTCTTTCAATGTCTGTGGGCTAAACAACCCAATTAAGAGAAAAAGGGTGTGGACGTTTATGAAAAAGTTCCAACCACATATCTTTACCTTGCAGGAGATGCACTTATTAAGACATGACAATGGTAGATTCAGTAATAAAGACTACAAAAATATACTATGCAAACGCAGAAAAGAAAAAGGTTGGAGTGCTAATAGGAATTTTAAAATCAGTAAATATGAATATAAGAGAAGTGGATAGAGATGACCAAGGGAGAGTACAAGTACTATGAGGTAACATCGTGCAAGAAAAATATACAATCATCACACCATACGCTCCTAATAACAACACCCAGGCCTTTATATGTAATATTATACCCAAAATAACAGAAAAAAACAGAGGGCCAAGCAATACTCAGTGGGGATTTTAACTCATCCCTATCCGCACTGGATTTATTTACTAAGACACAACTCAATAAACAACAGGGGAAAATAAAACAGATAATAGAGGAACATAATTGGAGAGACATATGGAGAGCATTCCACCCACAGGGGCAGGAATTTACATTTTACTCAAATCCACACAAGATTTCATCAAAGATTGACCACATTTTGGTTAACAAAGAGTTATTGCCCCACTGTAAGCGAGCATACATACAAATAATCCCATTTTCGGACCATAATGCAGTAGTAATAGAATTCAACTCTAGTATAGAAAAATCTGAGGCCAGGCAAGGATGGAGATTACAATGTTTTTATTTGAATAACAACTGGGTCCAACAAAAAATTCAAACTGGAATTCAGGAATATCTACGTTTTAATGACCAGCCAGAGACATCCTCTTTGATATTATGGGATGCAGCTAAAGCGGTGATTAGATGGCAGTTTATTTCGTTAGGAGCACAACTGAAAAAGGAAAAAAAGGCACAAATTAGTGAAAGGTATTTGCAAATAAAACAATTAACTAAGCAACCGCAGATAAATGCAGACAAAATAGCTTTATTGAAATCACAGATAAACCTAAGTGAAACAGAAGAGACAATAAAAAAAATCAGATACACTAAAGATTTTTACTACAATAAGGCCAATAAGGCGGATAAAGCTTTGGCTTGGCAGATTAAGAAAAAAAGACAAAATATTGATGCAGATTATTCCAGACGTAATAAACCCTGACCAGACTGGTTTTGTGCCCGGAAGGCTGGGGATTGACAATATTAGAAAGATAGTCAACATCACGGCCTATATAAAGCAAAAAGGGATCCCAGCAGCCATTATATCACTTGACGCAGAAAAGGCCTTTGACATGGTGGAGCACAAATATTTACTAGAAACAATGAAAAGAATGGGCATAGAAGGGCAATTTCTGCAGTGGATGCAATTGATATATAAAAAGCCACGGCCAAAATAATATTAGAGGGAAGAACAACAGAAGAATTTAGGTTGACAAGAGGTACCAGACAGGGATGCCCGTTATCTCCATTATTGTTCAACATTGCAATCGAACCGCTAGCTATTGCCATTAGAGCTGATCTGCAAATACAGGGACTACAAATACAAGGGGAACATTATAAGCTCGCAATGTATGCGGATGACATGATGTTGAGTATAACAGACCTTCCCAGATCTATCCCCAGATTGTTGGAGGTTATACAGAGATTTGGGATGGTGTCCAGATATAAGGTAAATATTGAAAAGTCTCAGATGATAATGTTCAATGAAGAGAAATTAAACAATGAGGAAAAGAAAATATCTACTCCATTTCAGGTTCAAAATAATTGTATTAAATATTTGGGGGTGTATATTCCAAAAAAATGGAAAGAGCTATACAAATTGAATTTCTTGCCACTCTTGGAAGAGATTAAAAAAAAGGAGTAAGAATGGAAAAAGGTCCAAATCTCTTGGATAGGTAGAACAAACCTTATCAAAATGGCGCAGCTCCCTAGGTTGTTATATATATCTTTTGCCCTGCCAATAAAGGTACCAAAAGAGTACTTTAATATAATTAACAAAACTATCACAAGGATAGTCTGGCAGAGGAAAAAGCCTCGCATAAGATGATCCGTTATGTTTACAAACAATGGGTGATTTCAGACGTTACGGGGCCCATTGGCCCCGTACCGAAATCACCCAATTCCTTCCCCGCCAGGATCACCACCGTCACGCCGCAACAGACGTGCCGGGGGGATCCCGGCGGGGAATTGGGGAGGGGGCGGGGCTGCGCGGCGCAATGTGCGGCTGCACGACCCCGCCCCCTCCACAGTCCCCGCTGCCCACCCTCTGGGGAGATGGGCGGGCGGCGGGGCCAATGCGGCCGCCGCGTCAGGCCGGATTCGCCACGGCCTGGGGTCCCGCCAGTGATCCCAGGCCGTGGCACCTGACCAGATGAGATGCCGGGGTTCACCCCGGCATGGGATTGCATTCGACACGCGGCGGCCTCCAGTCCCGCCACTTCGGCCGCTCACGTGTTGAATGCAATCCCAAGCCATGGTAACATCTGGGGGGAAGCATCCGTTTCCCCCAACAGACGTTACACGATCACAGCCACCACACGGAATTGAGCGTGGTTCACTGTGATCTCGTAATGTCTGAAAATACCCAAAGACAAGGGGGGAATAAATATGCCAGACATTAAAATGTACCATTGGGCTTCTGCTCTAAGGGGCATTAAGATATGGTACCATAATAGCAAGTCACCAGATTGGATAGAGATTGAAAAAAAATTCTGCAAGGTAACAAAGTTCATTAATCTCTTAACCGATGAACAGCTGATGCAGGTACAAAGAAAAATTGAACATCCATTCATTTGGCAAGCATTACAAATATGGGGAACATCTTTTAAAAAAGCAGGATTATCAAAGGACAAATCCCCATATACGCCTATATTTGGGGAATGGGCAAAGAGGGCAGATATTTCAATCAAGATTAAAAATCAATGGGGGAAAAAAGGACTCAAATGGGCATCACATTTATTTGTGGGGCAAGAATTATTAACAAGGAACATATTAAAGCAAAAAATTAGTATGAACATAGATTTTATGCTTTATGCAAAAATCAAAAATAAATATAATCAGAGAACAGACAAGACCCAATATATGAGACCGGCCCATGAATTAGAAAAGGTATTATATGGCGACTCCTTGCAGTTGCATGTTCTGTCCAGAATATATAGAGTACTGCATAAGATAAATAATTTACCGGACGCGGGGTATGTAACCAAATGGGAGGAGGATTTGCAGGAAAAAATTGAAAGCAAGGAACTAGAGGTAGTCTGGCAGACTATGCACAAATCATCCAGATCAATCTCAGTCTTGGAGCCACAGATAAAAACAGTATATAGACTTTACTTTACACCCCAGCAACTCCATAAAATGAATAGTCAGTACCCTCAGTGGTGCTGGCAGGGATGGAAAGAAGAATTTTATTTCTATTTATTTTGTAGATTTTTATCCCGCCCCATCCTGCAACGCAGCTCGGGGCGGCTAAGGATCATGGATGCATTGCTGGTGGACTTGACCATATATAAGGAGGTTCTGGAAAGAAATATGAACGCATATAAATCAAATTGCCCAAAGTGAAATCCCGTTTACACCAAAATACGCACTGCTGGGAATCCTTCTAGATATGAAGATGACTAAGGAAAGAAAAATGGCATGCCAGCAATTACAGTTAGCGGCAATCCACACAATAGTGTGTAATTGGGAAGCGACTAAGAAACCATCCATAAAGAAATGGAGACAAAGACTTTGGTGGACACTCACTTTGGAAAGAATTCAGGCGGAGCTACAGAAGGACTTGGAGGGGTTCTACGCAGTGTGGGAACGTGTGGGAATTGATTCAAAGTGAGTTGGATCCTAATGAAACAAGAATAACACTATGTGTAAAGAAAATATGAGAAGTGACAGTATTAGTATAGGAATGTTAAGAGACCAAAGCTGTAACCCTAGGTCCAAGGTATGTTAAGTTATAAGAGTTAATATGGCTAATATTGAAAAAATAATAAAGAGATTATTAAAAAAAAAAAAAAGGTTCCTGTGACTTCAACAGGGAAGCATTGATGAAAAGGCCAGAGCTTCTCCCATCTTCTCTAAAAGCAGCTGGACAACCAGGGTGCAAACATTGGTGGGGATAGTACCAAGAGAGATGTCATCTTTCATGAGAGGTAAAACAAAAGTTCATGGATCAGAGAACACTTGCTACTTCTTGCAATGAGATGGGGGTGTTAACCCTGCCCTCCTTGCCAGATTTTGCCTTCATTTCCCTTGCTTCCTGTGCTAAACGGTGGCACAGTGTTGTTATGTGCAGTTAAACAGCTGCTGTTTCACACCCCAGAACTAGCTGCTTTACAGTTATGGATGAGGCTTTATGCAAATCTTCTTTTGAGTGGGTGGCACCAGTGAATCAGAAGATGTAACAATCCTCTAGTAAAGCAAACAGGAGTTAGACTATTGACTTTAATGGTGGAGGAGTGTGCCCAGAGGGTATTATCGATCCTTGGAAAACTACCCCGTAGGAACAGCATGGCAACAAGAAGGGGGCAGAAAGGGCTGCTTGGAACTTCTTGATTCTCTAGATGGCGCCTCTAACAGATTTTTAAACACCCATTTCCTTCCCCTGTGCATTAAAACATAATAAAGGTGCTGGGGATCCATACCTGTGACACGCCCATCACCATGAGCAGGTGTTACCCATAGAAACCACTCCTACAGTCCTGGGTAAAGAGGCACAAGGGGTTTGTAAGTGCAGCTCCTTAGATGCTCTGCCCAGTGCCCACACCGGGTGTTTTTAGACAAGCACCTACCCACACATTACCCACAAATCACTCAATTATCATGCATATTGCAGGGCTGCATAGGGTGCCAATATGGTCCTGCAACATGCATGATGGGTGGGTAATGGGTGGGGAGGCACTTATCTAAAACCACCCAATCTCTCAGGCTGAGGGTTTGTTTCTATGAAATACAGCTGAAAGGTGGAATTTTTTTTATTTTATTTTTTACCTCCTGGTGAATTAACATCTTGTTTTAGCAGTCACACATTCATTTCATTTGGTCCCCCTTAGTAAACTACTTTCCTCTAACATGTCTGCTCGGCAGGATTATTCCGCTCACAGTCCACCACTTGTTCTGGGTAGGGTTGCCATCTGTGGTGGGGTTTTTACTTGACACTTCCATGGGCCAAAATGGAAGTCACAGGTAAAAAACGACCAAAGGTAGCAACCCTAGTTCTGGGGTGGAGTGCCCCCATGCTAACCCCAGAGCAGAACAGGGCAAAGCACCCAAACAGGGCAGAGGCATCCTGGTTGGGCTGCAAGCAAATGACCAGGAGGAGGAAGGGGTAACAATAATGGTAGCTCCAGGGCAGAAGGGAGGGTGGGCAGCCAGGCAGTGTGTCTGCGCTCTGGCTTGCATCAGGGCTAGGGTTCAGGCTCGGGCGCACACACATCCCAGCTGCGCCTTGGGGCACATCAAGCCTGAAGCTAAGCCTCCAGCGGCTCAGGCAGGGGCCCACTCAGCGGCCAGTACCGGACCCCTATAACGTCCCAGGGCTGAGACACCTCTAGGTGAGGATGGAGCTGGGGGTTTAGATGAGGAAGGGGCACACCAGCTCCCAGGTTTTGGAGGCTTCTCACCCCATGAGTTTATTTTTAAAATGATACTGTCTCTTTAAGAGCAGAGCCATGACATCACCCGTCCGGCGCAGCGCCACCAAGCCTCATACGGAAGGCCCGCCCCCCAAACAAGCTCCGATTGGGCGTCTGTCAAACCGGCAGCCCGCCTCTCCTTCCCGCTTGCGGTTCTGCCTGTCAGAGAAGCTGCTGATTGGCCGAACGGCAGAGCGAACATGTCCCGCCTCCTCCTCGGCGGTTCCCCTGTGGCGGCTGGGTTAGGTTGCACCAGGGCTGGTGGCTACGGGGCCGCAGAGTCGAGAGCGAGCCGCTACCGCTAGAGCCAAGCCCCCGGAGCTGCGTCGCGGCCAGTCCTGGCCGTCCGGCCATGGAGTCCTACGATATCATCGCCAACCAGCCCGTCGTCATCGACAATGTGAGGCTGGGCCCGGAGGGGAGGGAGAGGCCCTTCCCTACCGCTGAGGCAGCAGCGACAGCCGCACCCAGAGAGGGAGGGGCCCGACGGTAGCGTCCCCGCCTGGGGCATCCCCCTCCCTGAGCCTGACACCTCCCTGCTTGAAGAGATCTCCAGCGCAGCCCCCCCCCCCTCACCCCCCACCATCCAAGAGTGACCTGGCCCTTGGCCTAGAGGGAGGGGGGTTTCTGAGATGGGTCTTGAAATTCCCCTGCAAGGTTTTGTTTCTGAGAGAAAGTTGCCCCCAGTTTGGTTTCCCTCTTGACCCCTCTGCATCCTTTCCCCGTAATTATTTCCCCAGGTGCATAGGATCCACACGGTTCTGGCCCCAAAGGGGAGTGTTTTGTTTGAAAAGGAATAATGTTTCCCTGGCCACCTTCTGATTAAACACAGGTTTATACCTGGTAGGTAAGGGGGGGAGGGAGAGAAGAACCCCCTTGGAAATGCCCTGGGATCCAAGGTGAGGCTCCCTGCATCTGGGTTCAGTTGAAGGGGTGTAGATTGTGCTCTAGAAGTTCCTCATGTCAGGGACATGCCCATTATCATGACTGTTAAGTGCCAGGCACATTGCTGGTGCTACATAAATAATAAAGTACCAGTTGAAGTTGGAGAAGATGACTAGGCGGATGCTCTTATTTTTGTCTGGGTGTTTGGCTTTGGGTTAGCTGAATAAGTCCATTGGGAACAGATCTGATGTTAATGGCAGTTAGCTGCTCTGAAATGGAAACTGGCTCCCTGCAGGTTTGTATTTGTTTAAAGCGGGTTGAAGCTCACTTTTAAATTAAAAATAGTGTGGCTTTGTGATGCATGCAAACAAGTCTTCCAGCTGCAGTTGAGGAGGATGCATAGAAGTGAGTATGGGATATTGTAAACAAACCCATATCATTACTATAACAAGCCATGTAGTAAACTCTGTTTTGCCCCTTGTCTGTCCTTTTTTAATTGTGTGGTCTTTGGGGCAGAGACTTTCTTTGTATGGTTGGTAAGTACCCAGCATTTTGAGCGCTACCACAATGGAAAGGAAGTGGGTGGGCTTGTTACAAGCCGAGACAGGTGTTATGTTCCTTAAATCTTGTTTACATAAAATAATTGTTCTGGAACAATGGGATTTTGGAGATTGTGTGGATATACTGCCCCATAGCCATTTGACAGATGCTGTACAAGGCAACTAATTTCCAAAGGAGGAAAAAGTTTAGAGCAGGTCTCTAAAATTCCAACCCTGACAGCTGAAGAACCACTGATTAAGGACCTTGCAGCCAGATACTGTCTTGTCTACCCACCCAACTCCTGTTGGCCTTAAGAGTTAGTTTAGTTTATTCAGCTAGCTTTCGCCATAGCCATATTCATAAAACACATATATCCAACATATACAATATAAATATAAATAACATACAGTGTGACAAAATGACATCACAAAATCCAACAATCAGAATAATCCAAAAATATTTTAAAAACTCCAAGGAGTTATACACTCTCCTGCACAGAGATTACACAAACAAACCAGCCAAAGCTGGGAAGTTGCTGCCTTGGTCTTCTGCGGGGGGGGGACCTTGGCCAGGCTTGTCCCCTGAAATTATAAAACTAGACTAACCCCCAGTAAACTGCAAATATCATTTAACACTGATTCCAATAATCATGTTGGCCTTAAGAAGTATTTTACCCTTGGCATGGCTCTTAATCTCTGGCGGTGTCTGTTCTTCACGTTGACTCTTCTCCCTTTCCTGTGGGCTCTGCAGTGACTTTCTTGTGCTGAATGGCTGATTGAACTGAGACAGATTGTGCCTCCGTTTTCCTCTTGGATGCTCTTGCATCTGTCTGGTGGCTGCTCTCTCTGGCAGCTACCCTCTCTGGCAGCTACCCTCCTGTTGTGTAGGCTTGCCTTACCTTTTGCCTTTCACTGAGCTGCTCCTACAATAATCATTTCTCTTCTAGTTGTTGTTGTGGAGTTTTTCACCCATGGAACTTGGCCAGAAATCTGACAGGATTTTCCTGAAAAAAGCCATAGCTGGAGTATACTAGCTGTTGAAAGTGGCCTGGTCAGTTTAGAGCTCTCCAGGAAACCAGTCTACTTCTTTGAAGAAGCTGCTGGTACTTGAGTGCACTGTCTAACCTTGCATAAAGACTTGAATAGGAAAGCATTGATGTAAAGCAACTTTCATATTTCCCCCCCAAACACTTGTTCATACTGAGTTTAACAGGAACCTCACTCGTGGAAAAGTATCTGACATCTTTGATACTCGGCACCTGATACTGTTTGTTTTGAGTTCTCCTGCTGCAGAGTAAACTTCCTGCTCTTGCCAGGACAGTCTTGGGGAGCAATCCAAATAGAGACAATTGAGTTGAGCCAGTGGCTTTGGTGTAGTGAAGATTAGGGCTTAAATGAGAAGCTGCTGCTGTTATTTAAGCATTTATATAGTGCCAGCAGTGTGTCTGGTGCTTTACAGTTGTTGTTAGAGAGAGATGTTTGCCCAGTGGGCTTACAATTGAAGATGGGCATGGGTGAGGGGAACACATGGAAAGATAGACACACACATTCCTATATATTACAGATGGGGAACTGAGGCTGAGAGGTTGCAGCTTGCCCAAGGCCACCCAGTGAGTTTATGGCTAGGACAGGATTTGAACCCTGGCTTCCCAGGTCCATGTCTAGCACGCTATCCACCGCACCACACTGCCATATTGAGAACCATGAGAAGTTTTGCCGTATTGGGAACTGCGATCTATTTCCGAACTGTTTCCCAGTACCCATGCAATTTCTTGATTCTTGCAATACTGCAAGATTCCATCCTGATTTACCGATTTTCCTCTTACTGTTTACTGCATACCATTCATTTACTGCTTACAGCATTACCAAGGATACCATTTCACTTCTGGGTTGGTTGTTTCTGCATTTCTGAACCAATCACTGTGCAAATAGCCCACCCCTTAGCTTCCACTCCAGTGGTTCCAATCAAAATTGTTCTACGTTCTTTTTTCCTTGACCAGTCTGCAATTGGACTGCAGATTAGTAAAGGAATCTGCATGCCAACCAATGAGTGACACGGAAGTACAAGAGAAAATGGAGTGCAAGAAATGCAGTATTGCCTCTTGGGATTTGAAGTGGATGAAAATTGGTAAATGGGTAGGCAGAAAGCTGGTAAATTGAGAAATGAAATGTCGGCCAAGTAATTTACGAGTACTGAGAGGTTCTTGTTTTGGCTGAGAAGGTATTGGGAACCAGGATTTAAATGAGATTTCCCGTTCTGACAAAATCTAGTTTTAACCCTAGTCAAGATCCCACCCTTGATCTTCAAATCTTTGATTTCCTTATATTTTGGGTGACCCTCGACTGTGTAAATGTCAAATTTATCAAGAGCAGAATTAAGGGGAGAAACAATAATGGCTGCAGGATCCAATATCTATGCCAACAGAGTTCCCTGAAGTCAATGCAGCTCTCGCAGTACAAATGCATGTAGGATCACAGCTGGTATTTCTCATCTCTGCCCCAAATCATAAGGATTTATTGGTATTCTGGGGGCATCAGTATTGGGTCTTGTATAGAATGGTTTGAAACTCTGCATTTCTCTGTCACCATATCCTCTGATTTATGTTGCCGTATAGCCAGTGAGAAGCTTATTTTAAAATGGTAGATGGAAGTTGACATCTGGATACTTAAGATCTCTTATTGCACTGAAATCTTGCATGCCCTCTTCCTGCCTTGCTGTGAGGTTCTTGCTGGTGACCTTGCTTTGGACATGCTATCCAGGGTCCAACATAATAGCATCGTTGCCTTTTATGTGAATCTTAGGGCGCTTGTACACGTTACCCGGGGGTGGGGGGTAAGCTTCTGTGAGGGCAATCGTGGCTCTATTTTCATGGGAATTATTGCATGTAGGAATGTGTTTCTCTTTTTCTCCCGTGAAAACATCCAGGAGTTTAAAGAGCTACATCGGGGGACCCGATCATGTGTGAGATTTCTTGCGGGAGTAAAGTGGAATAGCGCATTCATACGTGAGCTGTGAGAATAGAGCTGTGATTGCCCTCATAGAAGTGTGTCTCCCCCGCCACCCCACCCCAGGTAACTTGTGCAAGCGCCCTTAATGTGTTTAATCTTGTGCTTCTGGGTCAGATTTTTCCTTGGGCTGATGTGAAGCCAGTACACTTGTGATGTGCTTCATGCTGTTCCTTCCATAGCCAGCTTGGATTGGGGTTGCTCCAAGAACATTGTTGAGATGAATGTTGAGCTATGATAGAGCCTAGTTCTCCATGGAAGACTGGCTCAGATACTGTCCTTAGATGTGTGTGCTTCCCGCTGATGTGTCTGAATCTAGAGAGAATGTGGTTGCAGCCCCAAATGTAAGAGATGGAGACAGAATAATTCAGATGCTCTTTCATTGGACCCAATTTCTGTGTCTTTTGTGTCCGAGGGCTGATGCTGGTACTGACCCATATCCCACAGAGGTGACCCACAAATGGGAGCTGCAACCCTTGCCTGATTCTCTGGTGGTGGAGAGACTAACAGGGTCTCTCTAACTCTCTCATCCAAGGGTGATGAGATCAAATGCTTTTCTTTGACAGTAGGAGCAGGGTCCATAATATGGGTTTTGCAAGTGCCTTAATCCTGTATACCCTACCAGCCCATTTGTGTAGCTCCAATGCAAAGCTTACCCTCCATAAACTTGCCTTTTCTCCAAAGCTCCAATCCTGTCTCCATTCAAGTTTCTTTTAAAGACTCTCTTCTGCTATGCTGCCTATAAGGAATCTTGTTAATTTGCATATAAGTTGCATATATATTGTCTGCTCCCCTGACTTCAGCTTGTAAGCATCTTACAGTAGGAACCTGTAGGTTGCCTGTGTTACATTGTAAGTAACAAATTTGATAAGTCTTTGAATCTGTATGACCTTAGAAATCCATAGGATAGTAGGGTGCCCTGGTCTGGCTAACCTAGATGTGCAGAGTCCTCTGCCTTCCCGTGTCATCCTATTGGTCTGCAGTTTTGACTTTATGCTGACTAAAACATGAAAGCCCAGTTTCTTATTCATTTGTGAGAGCAGGGCTCTGGAGGGGGAGGGTCTCTCCTGGCAGCATGTTTGTATCGAACAGTGTGTTTCCAGGTGTCCTTTTATGTGTAATGGGATCAAATGCCTGAACTTGTTCTGCATGTGTAGCTCTTCTGAGCTGTGTGAGATGCTGCCACTCCCTGGCCAGTGCAGGTAAGGGGTGCAGCTGCAAGAATCTCAGGCTTACTCATTCTGCAAATTGTTAATAGCCATGCAGGGAGAAGCTAGTAACCCTCAGACAGATCTCTGAGCTGGCAGAGCAGGACTGCCCTCCATTGGCTGTGCCCCTCCTATCGGATCATTGACAGCAAAATTTTGTGGCTGCTGAGAAGCAACCCTTAGTTTAACCATTTTCAAAGGGTTTTTAGAGCTGACTAGAATCCTTGGCTTGTGGTGTGGAATATGCGTTCCTCCAGGCTGGGGTGGGGAACTGCCAGCTTTCTCTGTCTATAGCAGTGGGGAGTCTCTTATCAGTGGCCTGGGGCAGGGAGAGACAGATAGTCTTGTGACATGAATTCTATTCCTGGCTCTGCCAGCAACACCTCTTCCACCCTCTATACCTCACTTCCCATCCCAAGACCGGATAATGATCCTGATCCTGGGGATAGTGGAGGTTGATTCAGTGGGACTAGGCTGGATGGTATTACAGGAGAGTGGAGCCACATGCACAGAAACGGGACTCCGGTTTGAACCATCTGGTGCAGCCTCTCTTATTGTAAGCAGTCAGGTTAGCTCCCAGCACCAATGTGCTAACTTACAGGGGATAACCATACTCAGGAACCTGTGTTCACTGTATCTTTTCATTGACAGCCATAGGGAAAATGCAGTGAACATAGGTCCCTGACCATGCTGCTTCCAAAGTTTGCATCAGTGTACAAAAACATGGCTCTTTAAAATAGCTTTCACCTGGAACAATTGTTTATAGGAATAATCTCCCCTACCCCTTTGCTCTATCAAGGCAAACATTTCAGATCCAGCTGCTTTTGCAAGCTTTTGCAAACTCGGCTGCTTTTGCAGACGATCCACTGAGTCATAAAGCAAAACTGGCTAGTGGCAGGAGTGAAATTGACCCTTAGCTCCAGCTTTTAGGAACAGAGGGAGGTGTCAGTGGGCCACCCTTGTTCTGAATGTAGCTTCTTTCAGAGCCCTTGTTCCCTGCCAAGTTAAACTGTCTCCTTGTGCTTGGCTTGAGAGGGAGACAAAGTGGTTCGAATGATCTTTTATTGGACCAACTGCTGTTGGTGAAAATGAACAAGCTTCCAGTCCACATGGGGCCCTTCAGGCACGTAGCATAGCTTTTAATGTCTGTTTTTCAATGTGTTAAAAAAATTTTTCTCTCTTCTCCATTTCAGGGTTCAGGGGTTGTTAAGGCTGGTTTTGCTGGAGATCAGATTCCAAAGTACTGTTTCCCAAACTAGTGAGTATCTCTCTAGCCCGTTGTCGCCACCTGTTCATTAGCCCAGTAACACATGAGTATTCCCAAGAATGAAGGATGGTTTCCCATTAATTATAAAAGGATTGAAAATGAGGCCCTAAAACTTGTCATTTGTAGGGATGATGCTTCCAACCCCTCCTTCCTGTATTGCACATTAGCCTCCAGGAAGGCATGGGGAGCAGATGCATAAGCCAGGTTGATTTAGCTGCTGCTGAACTGCCCCTCTGCAGGTGGTTCCTTGCATTTGGAGCAGTGCTGAACCATGGCACAAAACTAAATGACCCTTCTGCAAAAGAATTAAAAATCAATCCTCCCCCCAGGCTTCATCATCTGGACTCTTCTAGGAGGCTGAGCAGAGAAGTCTCAGTTTGTGTGCTGTTTGTGTGCTCCCTGTGGGAGCTTCAGTGACTTATTATTATTATTTAGCGCGAGCAGTGTACCTGGCACTGTACAATCAATAGTTAGGTCCCTTAGGTCTTGATTCTCCTTTTCTCCTGGGGATGTAATGGACTCTGGGACATGAGGGGTTAACATATGGTCCTGTGAGCTGGTAGGGAAAGGGTTAACCGAGAATGTTCACTCACTTTCATTCTTCCCTCTCCCAACACTTGGGTATGTAAAGGGCCCCTGGTATGTTGAAGGAGGCTGAAGAAAGAGTTGGCTCCTTTGGCAACCAGGCACTAGAGAAGATGGAATTGTGTTCGCTACGGGTGGGAAACCTTTTTTGTTTCAGGGTCCACTTTGAAAATTAGTATAAGCCCCAAGGGCCACATAGAGGTTGGGGGCAGAGATGCCTAAGAGATGCACTCGGGAAGAACATGAATCTGTGCCATGGATCTGTCCCCTGCTCTTGCGTGCATGCCCTCATCTCTGATTGCCCTGAGTTCAGTCATTCAGTGTGGGAGTAGGAACTGGATCCAGGGGCCAGATCCAGGCGCTTGAAAGGGGCCAAATAAAAACTAGGCTGCATTTGGCCCTCTGATGGTGCTTCCTCACCCCTGGTGTATGGGTTTCCTTTTGTTATACCTTCTCCTTTGGTGCTTGATGCTGAAACAAATGCTGATACAGACCTGTGAGCCGAGAGTGTGGACTGCAGCCTCGTTTACCCCTGAAGCTAAGCCACTAACCTTACATGCTACTGATAGGGCTGCTGCAGAGCAGGGTGAGGTACTGCCAGCCATTCTGCCAGTGCAGAGAGTCCCAACAGTGTGTTGAGTGTTCTAGCCTTTCCCTTGAATGAGTAACCCCTCCAGTCTTAAGCCACCTTGGTCTCGTTGCTGGCTGGCATGAATGGGTTTTTAGAATACACCATGATGATAGGCAGCTCAACCTTTTAAGTGACCACCGATTCATAACCAGGGTCCAGTGAATTCTGCTCTGCTGCAATCTCAGTCATGTTTGTGGGATTTTGCATTTGGCCAAATTGTTGCAAATTTGCCTCTGTCAGTGCAGAATTACAGCCTGAGTGGGGAGCACTATGAGCTAGGCAATGGGGTGCTGGCAGTGCTAGTATATGTTTCAGCAATAAGGCCCTGTGCCACAGCTGCTGAAGAGAAGCAGCCTACAACCCTTCAAGGAAAGAAGGATGGGTCCATGTGGTGTTTTTAAGATATGAGATTTAACTATTGATGGAATATCATGACAGGAAGCTAATTTTTATTCAAAATCTGCAGATTTAGATATTCTGCTTGATTTTCTGCTTGCAGAATTTTTTTGGGGGAGGGGGTGGGCGGGGGGAATTGCAGAATACACGGGTCCTTGTTCATAATTCTCATTACCAGTCACCTGCTCCTACCGCATATAGAGCAGGGATGGAATAGGGATGAAACATGAAGAGTTGGGATATCTTTGGAGTCTCTCTCTCTTACACTGACCTTGCACCTCCGCGCCTCAGTTTCCCAATCTGAGGAGGCTTCCAATCGCCACAAAAGGGCTGGTGAAAGACAAGGCGGTCCATGTTTCCAGATCATGCTGAACATATTGGATGAAGGGGCAGGCAGTTGTGGGGCTCCGGACTGGATAAGTGGGCGAGGCTGCTGTTGAGAAGGGCATCGGTGAGCTGCGTGTGAAAGACCTGCAGTTTCTCATAGAACAAGTCCTTGTTAGGATCAGGGACAGGTTAATAACTGTAACCTTGGCCCCTAGTTGTGTGGCTCCAGTGCAGGAATCCCACACTCTGTCTTCAAGGAGCAATAAACATTATAGTCTTATGGCATGAACTGCTCTATTGAAAGAGCCAGCTGCCTAGGAGAACTGCAGGGGCTTGTGCTAGCCCGATAGCTGCTGACTTCCTGCCAGGCTGGATTGTGGCTGACTCATCTCGGCCTGTCCAAGGCAGAGTCCCTGCCAACAGAGCCTATTTGTATCTGGGCTGGGTGCTTTGCCAGGAGCAGTGACAAAGCAGTGAGTCTGGGATTCCAAGCAGATGAATAGGGTGTTTCAAAGGGGGTGGGGGGGACCCAGCTGGGAATTGGTAGCCTGGATATGCTGGTGGTGGTAAAAGCAGTCAGTCCCTTGAGGTGATGGTCATGGAGTGGGAATGGAGGTAGCTCATTATATGCCCCGGGAAGGGGTGGGTGGGTGGGTCAGATACTGTCCAAAACCTCCAACATAGCTCCATATTCACCCCTGCTGTTCAGGTCCAGGGCAGACACTGCCCATTGCTCCAAACTCATTGTTTTGTGAAGTAGACAAGCCATTGAACAGAAGATCAAACCTGCTCCAGATCAATGCACCCAATGTCACTTGGAGAAACTTTTGGAGAGTTGTGGGTGTCTTGTGTTCCCTAACAGGCTCTACTCGTGCCTTATTCTCTCCTGAGTGTTTGCAGAGGCTACTAGTGGCTGCCTCCTCTCTCTCTCTGCTAGGAGGAGTCAGTTGAGTGGCTCAGGAGGGCCAAGAATACAGACATGAGGGCCAGACTGCTTGGCTTCTCCATGGGAGACTGTAATTGTTGAAACGCTGTTGAACCCATTGGCTTTTTGACACTGTCAACTAGGGGGTGGGAATTCTTTCTCCCTCCCAAGAGCCATTTTGAAAATCAGTACAAGCTCTGCATAAAAGTTGTGGTAGGGAGTGCTCGGGAAGAGGAGGGTCACTGTCCTCAGTCCTTGCATGCATGCCTTCATCTCTGCTCCTTTACTCTGAGCTCTGCCTTACAGTGCCTCAGGATAGGAACTAGATCCAGGAGCCAAATAAAAACTAGTTGTGGGGCTGTATTTGGCCCCCTTGGACCTGAGGTTTCTCACTCCTACTGTACTTGCTCTTTCTTGCCTCCCCCAACCTTAAATCAGTGTTTTCTCAAGGTCTCTCCCCCCCCCCTCCCCCAGGGGTTTGTATCTTTTGGACCCCTCCGCCACACTCCACTCCCTGCGTTGGTTAGCACCTTAAGTAATTTCCGTGTGCTAATTCTAGGTCTGGAGGACTCGTCACAGTTGTTCCCCCTGTCCTCCCGTCCGTGGGTCTCTTGGGACAGGGCCTGGGGTGCTTGGGGAGTTTGAGGGTGGGGAAGGAGATGCACCTAGGCTAGCATTGTCTTGTTTACAAGCAACTAATCCTCCTCCTCCCTCTTTCCAGTGTGGGTCGTCCAAAGCACGTTCGGGTCATGGCAGGAGCTCTGGAAGGGGATCTCTTCATTGGACCCAAGGCTGAAGTAGGTCTCCAGGATGCTCTCTTGTCCATTTCTGCACTTCCTACGTGGGATGAGCAAACTTTCTTCCCTGACGTTGGTTGGATTGGAAGCTGATACATGTATTCTATAATTTTGGGATGTGCCCCAAAACCCTAGTAGGGGTGAGCCCCAGCTGGTTCATCCGGACAATTCGACCTCATTTTGCCCTACACTTAGTTCAGGGGCTTGATCCTGGGGTCCCTTGGGCAGACAATCTTACTCCTTTCCTGTCTTTGTGTTGAAGAGGCAGCTGGGTCTAGTGGGCTGGGAGCCAGGTTTGCCACACCCAGCTCTGCTACTGATTGTCTGTAGCATTAGGCAAGTCACTCAACTGGTCCTAGTTGTCCCCTTTGTAAAATGGGAACAACGCTATATACTCTTCCAACTGATACGTAACATACATGTGATGGCTTTCTTTTCAAAGAACTCCAGGATGGCTTTGTCTGTCTGTCTGAGCTCTCCCCACCAACCAGTGCAGGCGAGCACATGTGCATGCGTGAATACGCTAGGGATTCCTCCACTGCACGCTCAGAAAAGGTTGGCAAATCCCAAGCTTCGGGAAGGGAGCTGGTGTCTTTATGGGGTCAGGAAGGCTTCTTCCCTTGCTGAGCACACAGTATTGCACAGTTGGGCAGGTAGGTTATGGGAGGTATTGGCATTGGGTGACCTGGTCTAGAGCACCATGGGTCTGTTTGCTCTGTAAAACAGTCTGCCTCCATGTCCATCCTAGGTTAAGAATTGCAGAAGAGCAGGGCCTGAATTAGCATCCCAAGATCATTTATCACCCTCTGCCTCCTTCACTCCTTCCTAGGAGAGTGCTTTTCCCTTGGGAGTCCTGGTCACTGTGTGCTGACCCCGCTGCCACTGCCACTGACTTGCTTTCCTTGCCTTGTAGGAGCACAGGGGATTGCTGTCCATCCGCTACCCCATGGAACACGGCATTGTCCGGGACTGGAATGACATGGAGAGGATCTGGCAGTACGTTTATTCCAAAGACCAACTGCAGACTTTCTCTGAAGAGGTAAAGGGACCTCCACGCTCTGTATCCCACTGAATGGGGTTCTGCTGTGACATGCCTCATGGTCTGACTTAGGGCGGTGCCTACATCTGGGACAGGGGGCCAGATTGCTCTTTGGGGGTGGGCTCTGTGCAGATAGAGGCAGGTGGCTCTTGTGACTTTGATGCATTGGAGACCATCTGCATTTGCTTAGGATGAGGTGGGCTCTAGCCTCCTTGTAGGGATCTCTTAGGACTGCTTGTGGTCACACGCAGCTGTGGTCCTGGGTAGAGCATCTGGGATCCATTCTCTTTGCTGACAGCTCTGGAGGCTGATGCCCTCTATGTGCAGGGGGAGATGAGCTGCCTCCACACAGCTACCAGCAGTGCGCTGCCATCCAGGCCTGAAGGGGCCTCCTCAGAAGCAAGTCTGGGTGCTGTGCTGCAATTGGGCTTCAGACTCTTTGAATCCACTGGCAAGGAAGCCATTTTGTATAGGGGGTGAGTGCTGTAGGGAAATCTTCCTCTCTTCTTCTGTGGCTGCAGACTTGAGCTGCTGCCAACCTGGACAGAGTCGGAAGGAGTGAGCTGGAGATGGAAGGCCCTGGAAACACACAGTCACTATTGCTTGGAGCTCTGCTGCAGTCCTGCTGGAGTCTGCGTGTGTCGTTTGATAGGGCTTTGGCTGATCAGATGGGCATGGGTTGCTGGGAGCTACTGGCTGCTGCTTAGACTGTCCACAGCAATGCTCTCCCTCTAGGGCCACCAGCAAACCCTGCCACAGGGTGGGACAGACTTGCCATCACAGGCAAGAGCTCCTCTAGGGAGCAGCCTCCTCTGCCTGTTGTCAAGGCAGTTCTCACCGACAGCCATTCAAACCGGGAAGACAGTGCAGCCCTGCAGTGCTTTGAGCCACACTCATCTCCTGCTTTCCCTTCCAGCATCCGGTTCTCCTGACAGAAGCCCCTCTAAACCCCAGCAAAAACCGGGAGAAGGCAGCAGAGGTTTTCTTTGAGACTTTCAATGTTCCAGCTCTCTTTATCTCCATGCAAGCCGTCCTCAGCCTGTGAGTACCCAGCCTGTGGGTGGGGAGGAGCAGGGTTCGCTGTTCTCCCACATGGTCCCAAGCTAACTTGCACTGGGATGGGATTGGAGCCTGCTTAGCTAAGCCTGGCTGGGCAGCCTTTGTGCTTGGGTGAGACTTTGAGCTCTCATTGTAGGGAGTGGTGAGAGTGACTCAGTTGGGGTCCCACAGTGCTGGTGCTTGTCCCAGTACCGCAGCATGCCATGGGAGGGGCCCCTGTTGTCATGACCAGCTGAGAACGCATAGTCAGAGCCCTGTGAACTCTGCACCACTACGACCACCGCCATTTGTGCAGAATTTAGCACTTGTTGCAGAAACTGGCTCTGGTCATGCAGAATTGGAGCCTGAGTGGGGGGCATACGAGCTAACCAATAGGATGTCGGCCATTGAGCTGGTGACAAATGTTCTGGAGCCGTGAGGCCACCTACCACTGCTGCTAAAGGGGTAGCCCAGAACTCTGTGCGAGATGCCAGAAACTGTTGGGGACACCTGCTGGGCAGCAACTGCATTTGCATTTTAAAGATCTGCATATTTTGCAGGGCTTAGTTAACTTGCATAATTTAGTCTGCTGTGTCCCAGAGGGCGTTTGTCCTCAGCAGAGCCCTCTAGGATGGGGTGTGTTATGGGTTGATCCTCACCATGTTGGACACTTAGCCTCGATCAGTGCTATATTCAGAGGAGACTATGCCAGGACTCCTGTTGTCATTGCTCTCTGTCTGCCCCAGTTACGCCACAGGCCGCACAACAGGGGTGGTGCTGGATGCGGGTGATGGGGTGACGCACGCAGTACCCATTTACGAAGGATTCGCCATGCCCCACTCCATCATGCGGGTAGACATCGCCGGGCGGGACGTCTCCCGCTATCTGCGTCTGCTGCTGCGGAAAGAGGGCTATGACTTTCACACCTCGGCCGAGTTCGAGGTGGTCAAGACAATAAAGGAGGTGAGGGAGTCACTAGACGCTATCTTGATGGCAGCTGATTGGGTTTTCTAGCAGCCCCCCTGTGACAGGGCACCTGGACTTGCTGCAGAGCCAATGTCCGTTGAGTTCCTAGTAGGGATTTAGAGAGACAGTGTGGCGTAGTGGGTAGGATATTGAACCCCAGGGCTCTGGAAAACCTGGATTCTCCTCCCTGCTCTGCTGCTGACCTGCCGTTGAGAGCACAGTTCCCCTTTGTAAAAAGGGGTGAGTAGGTCCCACCGCCTAGGGAGACTGTCATGTGGCAAATCCATGAGTGTGCAAATCCTGGCAGCTATAGATCTGCTAAGCAGCACCAGCACGATCAGGCACTGGAGGGGCTTCCAAATGGAACTTGAAGACATGCTCTCACAATGGCAGAGACAGCCATGCAGTTGTCAGGAGACCCTGGGCCAGGGGGAGTGTGTGTGGATCAGGTTAATTTTGTTTATTTATTTATTTATTTAAAATGTATATCCCACCTCTCCTGCCTACAGGGCAGCCCGGGGCGGCGAACAACATCAATAAAATAATAAAAAATTTAAAAAACAATTTTAAAATACAATATGTGGGGAAACCCCCCACCCCTACCCCTCGCCAAAAGCCTGACGGAACAGCCAGGTCTGTCTTACACGCCGAAATAGCAGGAGAGTGGGAGCCAACCGAGCCTCCTCCGGGGTGCAAATTCCACAGCACAGGGACAGCCACCGAAAAAGATCTAACATCNATGGAACTTGAAGACATGCTCTCACAATGGCAGAGACAGCCATGACGATCTCAAGGGTCGCACGGGCACATGGGGAGTGAGGCGGTCCCGCAGATAAGCAGGGCCCAGGCCGTGAAGGGCTTTAAAGGCTAAAACCAGCAGGTTAATGGCTCCTTTGCGTGGGTGCTGGGATCTGTAGAGCCCTCCTCGCTTGAGAAGGATGGAGAACTGAACGTCCAACTCTGCCACCTTACAAGCTCTCCGTCCCCACAGAGAGCCTGCTACTTGTCCATCAACCCCCAGAAGGATGAGGCGCTGGAGACAGAGAAGGTGCAGTACACGCTACCAGATGGAAGCACTTTAGACGTAAGTGTCTGGGGAGGGGAACTGCTCCAGTATGGGACAAGTGGAGCGTGGGGGTCTGGGAGGAGGAGTTCTGTTCCTAGTATGGCTGCTAGGAGGCTCCCTGCTGCTTCAGGCTATTTGCAGCGTGTCCATGCTCAGGATACACCTTGCAAGCCACAGTACAACCTGCCCAGCTCCTAGCTGAGATTCAACCAGTTTGTCTTGTTCCCAGCATGGGTCCCAGGGTGACTGATGTCCTGGCTCATAACCTGTAAGAAAGGCAAAGACTCCCCTGGAACAGAAAGCACCTGGAACAGCTTCTGGGAAGTGTCTGGGGAGGGGGAAGGAAGAGGCAGAGATTGTAGCGAATCTCTAGAGTTTTAACCCCCATCCCATTCCTGCTCTGTGACCTCTATCAGCTTGGCAGAGCTGGCTGCTTCCCCCATGAGCTCAAGGCTAATGTGGCTCTTATGCAGGTTGGCCCATCCCGGTTCCGAGCTCCTGAGCTGCTCTTCCAGCCGGACCTGATAGGAGATGAAAGTGAAGGGATTCACGAAGTGCTGGCCTTTGCCATCCAGAAATCTGACATGGACCTGAGGCGGACGCTCTTTGCCAACATTGTGCTCTCTGGGGGATCCACGCTTTTTAAAGGTACAGGGGCCATTCCTGGTGCTCCTGGGCAGTGGGATCTGTGTGGGGAGATGGGACCTAATGGATCTTTTCATTTTTTTATGTGATAGAAGCCACTGATACTTGGCAGTGACTTCTGGAGCTAAACTCCTCCTCCCATTGTGCCCCTTCTTGTTCTCCTGGACCTTCTGACCATGGCTGTAGCAGGCAGGGGAAACCAAGGAGATACTGTGACAGGAGGCCTAGCTACTGCTCCAAACCTGAACCATCTCACAGGCATTTGGTCTGTGCCTGAGGTATTCTGCTTGGACAGTTAACAATCTGCCTGGGATGAAGCAGGTTCTTCCTAACCCTTGTTATGTTATGGGGTGGAGAGTGTTGCCTGAGTCCGTGTGAATGACAAATGTTCCTGGTGCAGTTCTCCGTGGAGTCCGGCACTGTACGCACCCGAAGCATAGAGGTCATTGTTTTACTCTGCTCCCAACTCTTCTCAAGGGTTAAGCAGCTCAGTGACTAATAATGCCAGCTGTACCCTCTCCCTGCTGACAGGGCTTCCCCTAGTTCTGGATTCCTGCAGGAACATCCCAGCAACTCCTGCCTGGTGCCAAGAGATTTTTATTTATTTTATTTTTGTTTATTCAAAACATATATCCCGCCCCTCCTGCCCAAAAGCAGCTCGAGGCGGCGAACAACATACACACAAAAAATAATTCAACAATAAAACCATTTAAAAATAAATCTACAAATTTTTAAAACAAGTAATAAAAACACACCCTCCCTCCCAAACCCCACCCTACCCCGCCCCCTCGCCAAAAGCCTGGTGGAACAGCCAGATCCTACACAAGCGTCGAAACGACAGGAGAGTGGGAGCCAACCGAGCCTCCTCCGGGAGTGAATTCCACAGCACAGGGGCAGCCACTGAAAAAGATCTCACATCAGTGGCCACCCGTCTCGCCTGGGGAACCTCCAAAAAGCCCCCTACGGATGATCTCCGAGGTCGCACGGGCACATGGGGAGTGAGGCGATTCCGCAGATAGGCAGGGCCCAGGCCATGAAGGGCTTTAAAGGTCAAAACCAGCACCTTGAACCTA
>QEPC01001877.1:1720110-1737726 GCA_003113815.1 Sphenodon punctatus | reverse complement strand
GATGTTCTTGGAGCTGCCGTGCCACAGCCCGTTCAATAACCTTCCCTAAAAAGGAAAGGTCTCTAACCTTCCCTTTCTAACCTAACTTCCTGCCAGTTATCGGCCGGGCTCTAGCCTTCCCTAAAAAGGGAAGGTTAGAGACTGGCCGATAACTGGTAGGAGCATCAGCGTCAAGAGATGGTTTCTTGAGCCAGGGGCCTAACCACAGCCTCCTTTAGGCATTCAGGCACCCTGCCCTCCCGAAGGGAGGCACTAACCACCCCAGCCAGCAACGGCCGTAGCGTCTTCTGGCTAGCTTTCACCAGCCAGGACAGGCAAGGATCTTGTTCACAAGTGGTGGCACAAACAAGGACACCACATCGGCAGGCGACACGACCTGAAACCGATCCCACAAAACAGGACAGGACGGGGCATCCATAGCCCCAAGAAGATCCTCTGCAATAACTGTGGAACCGAAATCGTGGCGGATGCGAGCAATCTTATCTACAAAGTACTTGATGAACCGGTCACTGGATTGCTCCAGGTCCAGGTGGAAACAGGCCGGCCGGACCAAGCCTTTCACCACCCGGAAAAGCTCCGCTGGACATGACTTAGCAGATACAATAAGGGCAGCAAAGAACTGCTTCTTTGTGTGGTGTGTAACTTCTAACCACGGAGCTTCTAACCACGGAGATGGGCACGTTTGTAGTTTCCAAGAATAAATACACAGGCCCCACGGTGAGGGCAGGGGGAGGGGAGGGGAGACAGAGAATGTGGCTGGGAAGACTGCAGTAAATTCTCCCCACCATGGCTGCAGGACACCTGGTTTAGAGAGACGTTGGGGAGTCCAAATCTCCCCCCCGCCCCAGCACCCATGTTTAATGCTTTCCAGGTGCTGGAATGTAACTGGGCCCTTGCAGACTTTCCAAAACCTGAAGGTCTCTGCTGGCTTTCATTAAGACTCCTTTCTCTTTTCTAAGGTTTCGGGGACCGATTGCTCAGCGAAGTGAAGAAACTTGCCCCCAAAGATGTCAAAATCAAGGTGAGTATTGTGGGGAGCTAGGTGCCCTTGGAAGCCAACTTCCTTGTGGTCTTAGCAGGAGAGTGACCTAGCCGCTGCTGTGCTCAGCAGTAGCTCCTGCCCGGCTCTCCCAATGGCATGACCAGTCCCCGGCCCTCCTCCTGTTTTACAGCAGTATCTTCACAATTTCCTGTACTTTGAGCTGTTTTCTAGGCCCCTCTGCATAGGGGCAGCCCTTCACCCCAGTATGTGAAGTCTGTGCTCTTTCCACTGTCTGCAAGATGGATGTGCTAATCGGGGGTAGCACATATGGAAGTGATATTACCATTCTCTGTGGCCTTGGTTAAAGTGCTACTGGAATCCACCTCCAGCTCTGAGTTCACTGTTTTTAAAAGGATATTGGAAAAAGGGGGCAGGGTGGAGCAGGCAGAATAGTGTGTTGCATTCCTTGTCTTGAAGAGGGGAAGTGATGTGTTGGTGCCTTAAGTGCCTTGGTGGGGAGAAAGCATGGATAATAGAACAAGCTCTAATAAGCAAAGGAGGCGTAACAAAGAGCCAGTTGTTGGACAAGCTCAGTTTAGGAATAAGGCCTGGATCTTTGCTAGTGGAATGGTTAGCCACTGGTACATTTGCCCCAGGTGGTGAGTTCTCCAGGACTTCAGACCAGAACTAGCACCCTTTCTGAGATGTGTTCAACTGCCTGCAATGCTAGTGAGCTTAATGGCTAGAGCAGTGGTTCCCAAACTGGGGTCCATGAAGCATTCCTTGGGGGTCTGTGGCATGAGTCAGCTGCTGCAAGTTACATGGTTGTGTAAATGTGTGCAAATTAGTTAGGGGTACTTGGGTTTTTTTGTAAGTTGAAAAAGAGTACATAGCTACAAAAAGTTTATGAACCACTGGGCTAGAGGGAATTTGGTGACCTGGGCTGGACAGCAGGTCAGACTAGGTGGTCTCAAGGGGTACCTTCTGACCAAAGATGTCCAGGTCTCTGCCTTGCACTAAAGTGACCGAAAGGGAGTGCAGTATCTAGATAGGATCAGATCTGAGCCTATGGGACGTGATCCATCTCGTGCATTGTGTGCGCAGTTTCAAGTCTCCTTGATCTTAATGCTAGGTGCATAGCAAGCTCTTGTCTTACTCTTCTTTCCCTGCTACATCTCTCTGCTGACCTCACTGGCCAGTGCCTTGCCTCCCATAGGATGTCTCTTCTCTCAAGTCTACACCCTTGTTGCTTTCTTGCTCATGTTCTGCTCAGCCTTGCCATTGCCATTATAGGGCTCCTTCCTTTCCACTGCCAGCTCGGACACTCTTACCTGGCTCATCCTTGGGGGATGCTGCCCACTGGAACTTTGGGAAGCAGGTGCCCTCTGTCTTGGCCCTGCTGGGTCAGGTTTGGACTGGCTGCAGGGGAAGGAGGGGTCTGGGCTCCAACTGGGAAGGCAGCCGCTCTAGCATCGTAACAAATGCAGGCCTTGGTCACTGTGTGTTATGCTGACACTCTGCCTCTTTCCAGATCTCAGCCCCTCAGGAGAGATTGTACTCCACATGGATTGGGTAAGAGCATGCCTTGGGATGGAGAGTGGCTTCCCCTGAATGACCTTTACCACTAGAATCTCCAGCTGAACAGGGAGAGGGGAAGAGGATCAGAGCCTCTTGCTGTCCTTGTTTCCCCATGGTTCCCTGCAGGAGCTGCAGTGTGGTGCAGGGCCCTACCCATACCTGGTGCCCTGACGGGGCCCTAATGGGGTGAGTTCTGCACTCTTCCAAGCCAGTGAGTGGCAGCCCTTGGGCTGGGCAGCATTTGAGGCAAAGAGTGGCTGTGAGTGAGTGCCCAGCCTCCTTAGCCCAAAGGGGAGTCAGGGAGGGCACAAGCAGTCCTGTCCTTCCTGCGGGGAGAGTGTGGAAGCCTGCGGGGTGGGATATATGTTGGCCGTGTGCTCTGCCTGACCCTTGGGGGGCAGTGATGGGCTGGGGCTGTGCTCTGCCTGCCTTGGAGCGATGGGCAGGGGGAGGTGCAAGGTGTCTCTCCCATGTGGTCTGTGATCCAGTCTGCTCACTTGCTGACCCATCTTCCCTTCTACAGTGGCTCCATCCTGGCCTCGCTGGACACATTCAAGAAGATGTGGGTGTCAAAGAAGGAGTACGAGGAAGATGGGGCACGGGCCATTCACCGGAAGACGTTCTAGACGGGGGTGGGGGGCAACCAAGCAGCTGGTGTCCGAGGGCGACTCAGTAAGGCCGTGTCCTCCCATTTAACCCTTTCTAATCCAGGGCTGCTCCCTCCTGGGTGGCTGGGGTCATTCCTGCCCTCCTCCTGGGGCCTCACGCTTCTTGTCCTAGTGCCCAGCCCCCCTGCATGCCGCAAGCACCCCCCAGGTGGGTGGTGCAGCCATTGGAGGCCCTGGCTTTATCAGAGGAGGTAGCTCCCCGCTGCAATGGGAACAGAGGGCTCTAGAGCAAGGCCCTGCAGGAATGGTGGCTCTTTATCCCTGTGCCCATGGTGTGCAGAGCTGCTGCTGTGACCTGGCACCGGGACGCCTTGTCTCTGTGAGCTGGCAGGGAGGCAGCCTCCCAACGAAAGAGGTACCCTGTAGGAACCTGTTCCCAGCTATGGGGCTGGTGGGAAAATGGCTGTTGGAATATTTAATACTCCCCTTCCAAAGAGGAGTAACTGGCCCTTGAACCTGGCATCCTGGGCCAGTGGGGGCAGCCCTGTTGAGCTCATCGAGTGGCACAGGCTGCTGGCGCTGATCAGTTTGTGATACAGCTTTGCTGATTTGCCCCTTGCAGCCTTCCCCACCCTGGTGGCTGGAAGCTGAACTATCCGTGTTCTGTATTTCCCCCAGGGATGGGGAGAGGTGTCAGTCCATCCTTCAGCTGCCCGTCTCCCCAGTAAGGAGTTTCAGCTTCTGGACCTGCCAGGGTCTGGGACCCCTCCATGAGAAGAGGCACAGGGGCAGCTGGCAATAGTCTCTCCCAACAGTACATTTCAGCCAGACCTGTCTATGGGTCTCTCTATGCTGAGAGTGCCAGGAGGGTTCTTAGACATTAGGGAAACTCTGTCCAGGATTGGTGACATGGCCAATCCGGAACACACAGGGGATTGTATGGGCATGTTTACATACGGTAGCTGTGGGAGAGGTGTTTACCAGTCCTGAGGACTAGCAGCAGCTTCACTGGATTGGGAGTAGCAGGGGGACCCAGTGTTGTTTCTGCTTCCCTGGGAGTGGGAGGCAGTGGTGGCTGCAGGGGCCTGGACCCATCTCCCTGCCACCTTTCTCCTGCTGCTTGTGGTGCAGCCAACAGTGGTGGCGGGAGCAGGGCCAGTGCCTCCACTTCCTGGCAGAAAGCAGTGGCAATGGCAAGAGCAGCACTGGTTCTGCTGCTGCTCTGTAATCCTGTAGAGCCTTGTTGTGAGCTTCTGTTAGCTATTGTGAGATCTATTGTGCAGCTGCTCCCAGTCAGCCTCCAATTACCCAGCACCCCTGTCAGCGGGTAGCGGTTATGCACCAGGAAACTAGTGGCAGTGTTTAGACACTGCAGAAGCCATTTGCCGTAGTGTCTAAACCCCCCCTCTCTGTCTCGCTGGGTACAGAACATGCTCAAATGTAGCACTTACTTGCACTGGTGTGGCTGAGACTGACTGGCTGCTGTATCATTGAGCCCCTGGCTCTGGTCTGCCTACCCCGCCCAAAGCCACGAGCATGGTAAATGGGAGCCTCTTGTGGCTTTGCCCCTGTAGCCATGATTTTTTCAGGCGGCCCATTGCAGACTATTCCAGGATGGGGAAGGGAGTTCTATCTGTCTTGGGAATCGAGCGAGAGAGATGGGGTGGGAAAAGGGGGGCATGTCTTGGTTTTCGGGGCAGCCAGCATGCTCTGCAGGAAAGCTACCAATCAGCTTCTCTGGCCTCACCCCAGGCACCGTGCACAGATCCTCCCAGGCTTGGATTGGAAAGGGTTAAATTTTTTCTTTTTTTAATGGAAGCAATTTGTGCTCCTCCCCCAAGTGTTGGGGGCGGTGCTTGGGCAGGCACAGCAGCCCCACCCATGTGGAGTGTGTGTATATTGGCTTCTCCATGTTATCCACCTGCAGTGACCTATACCAAATGGAGGAAAGAGCTCCCCTGCCGCCTCTCTGGGTTGCAATGTACAATAACACAGTTGCCTGTATTTTTTTTTTTTTTTTTTTTGTAAATTCATTATAGTAATTATAAATTAACTGATGGAGCCTCGGCGTGTGTCTGGTATTGTCTGCATCTCCCAGGGCAGTGGGGTCGGTTGGACAGCCTGGCTGGTGAGTTGATGTGACCCACAGAACATGTGCTCTGCTAGCAGCGTAGCCCCTGTAAGAGAAGAGGAGGCTCTGTCCCATCTAGCCCAGGGCTGCTACAGAAGAGTCTGTTCCCAGTTAGGTGGCCTGGTTTGAGCAGCGAGAGCCATACAGCTTCCGTACTGGCCTGGGCTGTTAACCCAGCGGCTGGGACAGTCGAGCCTGCCCGGTAGCACAGAGTAAGCCTCGGTGGCGGAGGGAGCGGTCTCAGGCTGGCATGTGCAGATGGAGACTGGTGTTCTGTAAACCGGAACTGTCTTCCAGCTTGGACTCATGATCGCTTGCCCCCCTTGAAGAGAAGCTGAGGGCTCACCTCCTCCCCTTTTGGAGGTGCATACAATGGGGTTGCTCATCTTGCCCTTCTTCTCCCCAAGCAGAGACCATTGCAATCACGCTAATTTGCACAAAGAATGAAGCAATGAGAAGGGCTGCTATTTATTTATATAAAGTTTATATCCTGCCCCTTCTCACCTGATGGTGGCTTATATGTTTTGTATTTTATCTATTTTATGAAAACTGTATCAATAGTAATAAAACCAACACTCATAAAACAATAAATAGGTATCCCAAAAATAAATCCCACCCTCATTACACTACCCCCCCCCCCCNGGAGGGAAGATCTGGGGATAGTCAAACCTCCACTGGGAGGGAGAGCGGGGAGGGTATGCAGGGCCTTGGGTTTGCCCAGCTGTAGAGAGTGGGTCCTCAGAGGAGCAGTTGTAGTCTGTTGGGTCTGACCTAATCTCTGCTCCTACCCCTTTTACTGGCAATAGCTTGAATGCAGTGGGGCTTAAGCCAGACGGGGTGAGTGCCTGCAGGAGAAACAATGTTAAGAGTAATTGGCCCTGGAATAAGGGTTAGAATTTAGCTTTAAATGGGGGGAGTGTTAGGACAAGAGTTTAAACAAATGGTGAGCAAACACAGGGCGTGGCAACAGAGGGAGGCTGAGAAGTGGGGATTTCTTGTAAAGCCAATTCTGACAGCAGTGAGAGAGAGAGAAGTAACCACTTAGATTTAATAAAAATTACTGCTGCAAACTAGTTAATCTTCCCCCTAATGGTCATGACCAGGGTTCCTAGTTTTCTCTTTGCAATGGAAAGCCAGAGCAAACAAGAGATTTTGCCTTTTTCCAGAGAATTGAGCAGAAGATGGCAAAAACGTACAGGTTCGGGAGGACGTGGTGTGGAGCTGAGAGGAAGCAACCTGAAGGCATGTCCTGTGGAGGAGCTCTGCATTTGGAGGGGCGCCACAGACTTCCTGTGGGTTGGGAACTATGAATTGGGGCGGTCAGCTCTTCTGGACTTTAGGAAGAAAGGACACGAGGTGGGACCATAGCAGCTTCCCCAGATGCCAGCCTCTGTGTGGTCCCTTCTGGTTGGCAGAGCGGTCTGGGATGAGGTTGGCAGGGGGGAAGGCGGTGCAGTGAGCACAGGGCAGTGGAGGGGAGGGGAAGCAACCTAAAGGCATGGACCGGGGGGGGCTTTACGTTTGGAAGGGTGCCACAAACCATATTTTTTTGACTGTTGGTGGACTAGATAGCTGCAAAATTACATAAAGAAAATATTACAATAAAATGTGGTGTTTTAACCTATATATATTATGATAAGGGGAAGTCAACTAGCATTTAATCACAGAAAAAGATTTTAGTTTTTTAAACCAGAATTTATTGGGGGAGGGGTCAACGAATTTCCAATTTTTTGTTGTGGAAAACTAGCAACCCTGGTCTTGACAGTGTTCTCTCTTTACTTCCAAGTATTGTTTGCACTAGAGTTGGGTCAAAGTACAAATGGGAGTATATATGCCTCATTTTTCAGGAATACATACTTTCTACTCCTGAATATTTTATTTTAGCAGCCCTGAGGCTTAAACAACTGAGTAAGAGTGATTTAGTGGCTTAACTACAGCCAAGCAGCTGTTCATCAGAATGTGGCTTACATTAGGTGAGGAATCCCATGGAGAAGTAGAGATTTTCTCTTGGGCTACTTAACTAGTCATCACAATGGGACTGGACTGCTTAAGCAAAAGGATTATCTCTGGAGCCTAATAGTAGCTTATTTGAGGCCCCTTCCCAGCAAGTCCTGCAATTAAATGCTCTCTCTGCATCCTTTCTAATCATGTTCATCTGGGTGTGGGGGAGGCTGGAACAGGCAACAAATATCAAGAAGAAAAGATGGCTGAGTTAGAGATGGGAGTTGCTTGTCTGATGCTGCTGCTTAAATCTGGCATGTCTAAGCAGGAAATGCTACTCCCCAACTACTGGAGGGGACTGTGCTGGCCTCTCCAGCCCTCTATCTGAGATTTCTACTCCATCCTTCCCTTAAAGGCTCACAGCAGCTTACAAATTAAAACATACAAAAGAAACAAAATACAAACAACCCCCTCATAGCATCCACCCAATACCATTCCCCCATTCAATCCCCGCTGCCAAAAGCCCAGTGGAACAGAATGGTCTTACACTCCCTCCAAAAGGCTGCCAGGTTTAAACACATGTAGACACCCTGAGGGAGGGAGTTCCACAGCAAAGGTGCGATTGCCAAGAATGCCCTCATAGTTGAGAGCTGGTGGACAAACCAAGTCTCCAAGAAGGTGGCCCCAAGTGATCCCTCAGATAGATGGGGCCCAGACCATTTAGGGCTTTAAAGGTCATCACCAGCACCTTGAATTGGGCATGGAAAACTATTAGCAGCCAGTGCACCATATAGAAAACCAACCAGTGTTATGTGCTTGCAGTGACCTGTCCATGTAAGGAGGTGAGCCAGCTGCAGCCTCTAGACCATCACCAAGAGCAGCCTCACAGCATGCATCGCAATAGTCTAGTCTTGAGGTGATGAAAGCATGGATGAGTGTCCAGAGCGGAGCCCAAAAGAAAAGGCCACAGCTGCATCAGATGGAGTTGGTGAAAGTGCTCCTGGCCATTGCTGCAACCTGGCAATCCAGGCACAGCAAGAGATGCAAAGCACTCCAAGGCTGTGAACCAGATCAACCAGAGGGAGCTGGACTCCATCAGTAAAAGGAGTCCCCATCCCCTCCAGGGCACAAGGCCAGCCAACCATCATCACCTCTGCCGGTTCAATAACCTTCTCTAAAAAGGGAAGGTTAGAGAGACAGGCCAATAGCTGGCAGGGGAAGCAACAGCCAATGATGGCTTCTTGGACAGAGACTGAACAAGGACTGCTTTAAGGCAGCTCAGCATGCTGCCCTCCTGAAGGGAGGTGGGCAACACCTGAAAATGATTCTCCCCCCCAAAAAAAAAAAAAGGATCAGACGGCTTCCATAACCTCCAGCTCTGACTGCATCAGAAACGGTCGTACCAAGGTTGTGGCAAATATGAGCAATTTTATCTACAACGTAATCAATAGAAGTGACAGCACATGCACTGGATACCTCCAGTTTCTGACAGAGGCAGGACACAACTTTGCAGATGCTAGGATGGCAATGACAGAAGCTGCCTTTGCTGCAATCACAGCCACAGCATAGTCTTTCAAAAACAATCTGTGCTGCAATTGGTCCAATTCAGCTAGAGGCCAGTGCCACCCACACTCTTAACTGCCTACCCTCCCGCTTCTGCCGTCTCAAGCTCCCCATGTACCATGATGTCGTGTTGGCACAGCCGTGGAAGCAGATGTTTGGGAGCCATCACGCTGGTGGCCTCAGTCAAGGTGTTATCCCACAATGTGACAAGGTCATCGAGGTCTGTTCCCCCCAGGGAGTTGTGGAAACTAATTGGATCCATGAGTTTGAGGGCAGACCAATCTAATAGGTCCAGCACCTTGACAGGGGCATAGGTGCACCAGGACCCAAGCCTCCAGGAGGTAATGGTCCAACCATGACAAGGGTATCCCCTCCACCCCCCAATTCCAGGCCAGTGCAGAAAATGAAATCCAGCAGTTGCCCACTACAAGTTAGCCAGGCATCTATGAACAACCCTTCCCACCACATCTCTGTGGCTGGGAATGCTCGTGCAGAGAAAGTAGGGTTTGCTGTGTTGGTCTCACATATAGGCAATAGAGATGAAGTAGTAAAGTGATCATTTTATTGATCAGTTGAAGGTATTACAGCAGCTGTGCAACCATAGTTTGCAGAGTGTACCCCCTGCTGAGGTAAACTTGCAGCACTAAGTTATTGCTCACTAGCTTGCTTTCTGAGATATTACCCTACCAACTTGCAGGAAAACAGCAAAGATTAAGTGGCAAATCTATCACTATTCACAGCCTCCATCATAGCTTGGCCAGGCATATAGCTCTTCCTACACAAGCGAGGTCTGTCTTCCTCCCATGACTAGTATTATTCTAGGCGGCAAGGTCATTAGGGACCTGCACCTTGAAGCTCTAGACAGGACATTATAGTCCAGTATCTTAGTCCCTTCGCTCTGCCACTTTCTTGAACTACTGCTGTTGCAATCCTATCTCCTACCTGGATGATGACCCCATGCATTCAGTGCAGCTGCTCATCCCCACTGCAGCCCCCTTATGGGCTGTCCATGGTCCAAGACACCTGGCTCTATTTAACAGCAATCACATGGCTGTATCATAGAATAGCTCCCTCCTTTGAAAGTTCTAATTCAGAGCTTCCTAAAAGTTCATGGAGGTAGAGGGTAGTCTTGTATCAACTGCAGCGTGTGTCTTCTGGGACTATTAAAAGCCAGTTAAAGAGCAGCTGTAGTTCTTGGGCCCTGTGAAGAGGTTGGAGTAAAGACTAGTTGTGCATCTCCCACATGGCTTATAACATGCCACTCCCTACTTCCCAAGCAGGGATTGCTTCTGGGAAGCTGTTTCAAGGGGGAAGAACCCAGCTTGGGTTTTGTACATTCCCTTGCACTCTGGAAAGCAGATTAGCCAATTTTGCACTAAGAACATACAGGTGAGGAGTTTGCACAAAAAGCAAAAGCATAATTGTACTAGGCACATGATTTACTAGGCAGTGGCAAAGACAGCCAAGGCATAGGATGGAGACAATACCTTGTAAACAAGGCTTTATTATGGTTCCAAGGAATATGGGGTACAGCACTTTGTAGCCAGAGGGCTGCTTAGCCTTGGATCCCAGAAAATCAATAAACCAAGGAGTCCCATGAGATGAAGCCATTTTAATCAGTGAGGCATCTCCTGGTGCTCCAGCTTGTAAAAGGCGCCACAGGAGGGGCAGCGCTGGGCATCACCTGCGTGCAGCCAGAACCAGATTATGCTGCTATTGTCTTCTTCACCTGCATGATATGGAAGGGAGAGAGACTGGAGATCAGACAGGAGGAATTCACAGCCGAAAGACTACAAAGATGCGAGCCAGAAGGGCCTTTTGCACTGACATTTCAGTGTCAATGGCAGGTGTGCCAATGTTTTCCAACCCTCTCGTACACAAAGCTGCCAACCCAGGAAGCCAAGAGATGAGCACCAGCAGAATTAGTTTTAAAGTCCTCCTGTAAAGAGCAACCGTTTACCAGCTCACTGTTTTGTTCCATTCAAGGGTATTTAATGCCCTTTGTAAATTACCCCTCCCTCTGGCATCAACAGATTATATTTTAAAACCCAAGAGCTGCAGTGGGGTAAATGGTTTATGGATGTGGCCAAGGTAAAAGAGGGAGACACTGCCCCAAGTCTCAGCAGACAGGACTAGAACCCAGGAGTCCCAACTTGGATGTAACCACCTCCTATTCCCCCAATTAAATAATTTGGGAACCTCTAATGTAGATTAAAATTAAGCTCAACAAACTGCATGATGTAACCTGTGCAACACACAGGAAGATTCGGGTCCCAGCAGCTAGCACCCTCTCTCTTCAGAGATTATGATTTGACCTTCAGATGAGGGCTGCAGGAAGTCACCCATTTAGTGATATTTAGCCAGCAGCCAGCCCAGAAACTCAAGCTACTTCGCTCCCTCCCAGCTGCTGCCTTGAGTAAAGAGCCACTTACAGACACAGCCTACGATCCTCTTCTTATTGACAGAAGGAACCAGGCAAGGTTCTTCCTTGGTTCTAGGGTATCGTTTGGGAGGGAACATGTTGTAGGTATCCTGCAACAAATGAAAGACAGGGATGAAGCAGTCAGGGGTATGAATGAGGGGCTACCAATACCAGCTTGCAGAAGCCAGTCCCTCCAAGTGCTTAGGGTCTCCATAAGGACTCGTGTCTTTTCATCCACTTTGCTCTATACCAGGAGTGGGACACCTCCAGCCAGCCAAATCCAGCACATGGATTTTTAAAATTATTATTTGCCCACTTTCTAATTCCTGGATCTGGTTGACTAATCCAGTCCCTATCTTCAAGCACTGAAGTGAGCTTGGGAGGTAAAGGGAGCAGAGATGGGGGCATGCACTCAACAACAGTAGATGGGTCCATGATCTGGACCTTCCTCCCACCCCACCACTCCTATCCAGCCTAGAGCTTGTCCTAGCTTTCAAAACATCCCATGGAAGGGAAAGGTTCCCCACCTCTGCTCTAGGCAGTTTCATTCCCACCACAATCTTGCCTCTTCCCTTTTTTGGCAGAAGAATCCTGCTACAATGGTCTGCTCCCAAGTCCAACAGCATCAGTTAGCAACTCAGGATTCATTGTCTGAGTTGGCAGCACATGGCCAAATCACAGTATACAGTGGAAACAGCAGCTGCATACAACAGCTTCCAAGGTCAGTGGCATTATACCAGTTCAGACCAGTGGTGAGTTTGGCCTCACACTAAATCAGAGCTTTCCCCCCATCCCAGTCTTAGCCTGAGGTTACTGCCAGTCCAGTTCTGAACCCTCAGATATTCCATCTCCTGAAAAACCCTGTCCCTATTTTAAGTGAACAGTGTTAGTGACATTTCCAAGCTTTATTTCTGCCACTCAAACCTTATCTTAAGACTTAAATCTCATACCCCAAAGACCTGAAAAATATATAAATTCAATCAGGACCATGACCCATAATTTGTGAACCTCTAGTGTAGAAAAAACTAAGCTTTCACCAACACTAGAATGAGACTGTCCAGCTAACACCCTTCCTACAAAGAAGAGGGTCCCTCCAACAGCAGCAAAGAGCACTGCTGACAAGGCAATCCTCTGTATGGAAAAGGAAGGTACTGGAGCTAGCAGCTAAGAAATTAAATCAACCAGGTTATGACCAACTGTCCATATGGCAGAAGTTCCTAGATTACATGTCTTGCCATTTGCACACTGGGCTAGGATCCCAATTGATCTTTATAAAGCACTCCCCAATGCCATTGGGGAGTGGGACAGAAATATGCTGCATTATTCCTACTATTGTCTAGGGTGATAGGATCATTTAGTGCTTTCAGTGTTAACAGCAACCCCTTCTCATTTTACAGATGGGCAAGTCACTATCTTAGCCATGGTTCACCAAGGACAGCCAGCAAGTTCATGGCTAAGAGGGTTTGAATATGGTCTCCCAGGTCCAACTCCAGCACTTTATCCACTAGGCTACTCTGGCTTTGGAAGGTTTTTTTGGGGGGGAGGGAGGGAAGAAATCAAGGGAGAGATTTCTGGATTGCTTTGCTCACCACTCCTTTCTCTATGGCCTCCAAGACTTTCCTCTCCAGTCCTGTAGCCTGCTCTTTATTAGAGGGGATACCTGGCATGGAGAAAAGGAATTCTGCAGTTAATGTTTGACGTTCAAGATCCTAGCCCCCCTTCACAGTGACACCAGGGTGATGGTCAGTGGGCTCCTCCATACTTAGGAGAAAGGAAATTTCATGAAGTCATTCGTTCACAACAGTGGGTGTTTTCAAACGAGATGCTACCCCGCACAGCCACCCAGAAGCCACAGATCTGACTGCTCATCTGAAGGTAATCCATGGTGCTCCCACTCATGGCCACACACGGAGCACTGCCAGGAAATCAGGAGTGCTCCATGCAGGGCAGGCCACATGGATGCATGGCAGCAGCAGTCATGGAGCCCCTGCAGGAAGCCACGACAGCATATAGGTCTGCTGCTCATAGACACTGTGGGCAAGGCAAGAGGCCTTTGCAAGTCAAGACAACTGGCCAGAAGCACTGGGGAGCCCAGGTTCCCCGGCACTCATGACACACCCAGAACATGCCACTTGCAAAGGCAGCCAGGTGCACTTCCCCCTTCCCTATGGTCCAAAGCAGGGGGAGTGCATGGCAGCTACCTCTGTGGCCGTCATACTGGGAGCTGCCCGTTAGATTCTCCCCCCCATACATGCCACTGCGTGGGTGCTCCACAGCAGAGCTACACTGCAGCCACAGATACCACCCCCCACCACCATTGCCTTGCTCATTTTAAAAAAAAAACCCAAGAGGCTGCACATACATGGGAGATTGCCCTGTGCGCAGGGCAGATTCTTTATGCAGACCCTCACTCAGTTCAGTCATGAGATACAAATGACAACTGCCTCCCCAAGCCATTATTTGTAACTTTTACTCTTGGCTATACACACTCCACATAATAGAAATTAAGCAGTCCTTATATTTTAGGGCTTTTGTTCTAACATTCCCCGGTTGCCTTAGCCTTTTTCAAGAGTATCCCCATTTACGCTACAAACACAGACTTAAGACAGCTACCTAACAAGTAATAAGTTCACCCTCAAGTTACAGGTTCCTAGCAGCAAGATTAAACAGCTTATCAGAATCCCTTATTGGTGGGGCATTTGCCACCAGTGAAATACTGCTTTACTACCCATGGGAAAAATTCCCTGTGTTCTAGTGGAACTAGACTAGAGGATCCCAATAACCCCTAGACCAGGGGTGAGGGCAGCTGCAGCCCACAGAAAGCTTTTATATGGCCCCTGGATCCAGTTCTTATCCCCGAGCACCAAGACTAAGCCCATGGTAAGGGAACAGAGATTACTGTACACATACAAGAATAGGGGACAGGTCCTCTTCTTGTGTGGACAGCCATCCATCAAGGATGCTGTAAGCTGTGGACAGCCTGCATCAAAGTGTGGGGAGGGGGTTTGGAGAGAACAGCCTTCAAAGTCCCAACTGATTTTTAAAGCTCTGAGGCACGCTCATGTAATCCTTGTTGTGTTCCCTTTATCTACTCCCACCAGGCACACAGGCAGGCCTTCCAGCCATCTTCTGTGACAGACCACACTTTATTTTAATATTCCTCTTTATTCCCTACCAACCTTGGTTAGATCCAAATTTCTTAAAGCATCTCTTAAGAGCACCTCCTGTAGGGCTGCTCCTGCTTAAGAACAGGAAGGATGGACTAGGCAGCCTTTTAAAATTCTTCCCTGTCTCCAACACTGCACTGTCTAACCACAGCTTTCCAGGCACAATCTAGCTTTGACGTTTAAAGCCCTAAGTAGCTTGGGCCCCACATCTGAGAGACCAGGCCACCTTCTCCACTATGCTCTACTTTAATTCCCTGCCATCCGCACCCTCTTGTAGGTTCCATCTGCTCATCAGGGCCATAGAGCAAAGGCACACAGAGACCCCTCTTGGGGGCTGTCCCAATACTGCAGAACTCCCCTCTGCAGGAGGTTCCTCAAAGCCCAAGCAGCATGTTTTCTGGAAGGATGCAAGACTTTTCCTTCCGGTGAAACACTTGGCAGGCAGGGATAGGGGCTGGGGCTTCCAGGGGATATTTATTTTTATATAGTAGCCTGCCCGGAGCCTTTGGGGGCGGAAAGGTGGGATACAAGTTCAAACAAACGAAGAATGAATAAGATCTCGGTCTCCCTCCCCAGTGAAGAGCAGTAGCCTCGGGGCTAAAACACGCCGGGTTACGAGGTTGTGAGGGCAAGAGGGGGCCTCTCCTCCCCCAAGGAACGGGAGGGGCAGCGGAAAAGGCTCGAACGGGCAAAAACCGGGATGCACAAAAGCTGGGGAGAGCGCCCCCCCGCCCCGGGACAGCATCTCCTAGCGCCCCATTGCCCTCCTGGCAATCCCCAGTCACCTCCCGCTCACCTCCATCAGACATAGCGCGCACAGGCCCGGCCCAGCCCAGCTGCCCCAGCCAGGCCGGGGTGTAGGGGAGTCGGGCCGCGCGAAGGGCCCTCAGAGTGCCCCACGCGCTCAGTAACCTTGACGCCATCATAACTGAGGAGAGAAGCAAAGCTGTGACGAAACGGCGTTTCCTTCCAGGGGAAGGGCAGAGTAGAGGAAAACTGCCGAGACCAGCGCCTTTATCACGTGATTGAGGGACGGACTTCACCGGGGGAAATGTTCCCCACTCACGTGACTAGGTAATAACTCTCACACGTGATTGGAGAGGGGCGGGGTGAATGTCTAGGGAGGCGTACGGTCAGGCACTAGAGTGGGCTGTTATGATCACGTGGTGTGCGAGAGCCTCTCCAGATGCAGTCTGGAAGAATTGGTAGGCTTGATGGGGTGGGGCCTGCAAGGGCTCAGCCCCAGCATTTAAATTCATGGGGGACCAGAGCCCTGAGAAATATTCCTAGAAGGAGTGAGCATTCCTAGATGTTGATAGGCTAGAGAAAGATCATTATGGACCATTTCAGGGTTGGAAACAAAAGCCAAAAAAAACTCAGGAAAGTTTATTTGACATTATTATTATTATTTTTATTATTATTATTTTGCTTGGGGTTGTTTATTGATTTTTATAGTGTTTTTTTTATCTTTTTGCAAATTTGTATTTGTATATGTTTTTAAATATGTTGTGAGTGGCTCCAAGCTGCCGTAGGAGGATAGGGCAGCCAAGAAATCTAAATGTTTTATCAAATGTTTTAATAAATAAATAAATAATTACTTTCCTGCCCCATCCTGTGTGCTTAGGGTGGCCAGATATGCAAATTCTAGTGTGGCCAAAGTTCGCACGCCCAAGAACTGAATAACAAGATTTTCATATAAGAACCACATCCATCACAGTTTTTCCTGATTCCAGCATGGCTTCCCCCCAAATTTCCCTCACAACAAAGTTCTGGCTCCAAGGCAGACAAGCTCCCCCTGCTCCCACAGCCCCAGAAGTCTCCAGCAGCCAAAATGTAAGCTTGCTTTCTTTTGATCCTGCATGGACACACCCCAAGACAGCTCCTTCTGATGAGAGCCACAGTATGGTTGCCCAAGAACTCCAGAGCTACTGTAGTTGCCCACCTCTGATATAAATTAAATTGCAAGAACTCTTGTTTTATATTCAGCCATAGAGCGCTAGTGGTTCAATTGTCGGGTTGTTAGCTGGGCATGAGGGTTCGGATTCCTGCTCTGAGATGAGGGCAGCTCCCCCAGCTCCCAGTCTTGACAACAACCAACCCCACACTCCAGGTAACCTAAAGCCCCTCACCCCCAATACTCACACTCATCCCCCACCCTCTGGCATCCCAAGCACAGCCACCCCACTCTCTAATGCCCACACCATCCACCACCCTGGTGGCACCCTAAACATAGCCACCCCTAACACACACACCTTCTCTCCATCCCCTTATATCCCAAGTACAGCCACCCCCATCCCTTCAGCACACTTCCAACATCCACCCTCCTGACACCCCAAGGACAGCCAACCTGTCCGCCCACCGCAGCACAGCCATACTTTCTCTCCTGTAGCACAGCTACACCATCCCTTCACCACGTGAATACTCTCAGAACAGCTTGAATTACCAATCACAAACTTCATGATCAACTCCCCTCACATTCCCAAGTTCCCATAACCCATTCCAGATTCCTTCTATACCCCTGTCACCGGGATTCCCCCTCTTCCTCTAGGCTGTCCTCCGGATGCCCACTAGACCAGCCGCAACCCAGTTGCCTGTGCCCACATGGGTTCCCAAGTGATCAGAAACCCTCACCGCAATCAGGCAGCTTTCGGAGGTTCGCACCCCAGAAATGCCTCTGCTTGTTCTCCCAGCCCAGCCATAACTCAGAGAACCTTCTCTGGCTACCCGTAGCTTGGAAGACTTCACAGTGGGTTTGTCTTATATAAACAAAGGTCCATCTAGGCTCTCACCTAGGTAGGGTACCCCCTGAGTGAACCCCCCCAAGGCCAAATAAATACACAAGCACGCTAGGCTTGGTTATAAAACATACGTTTAGTACATACAAGTATAAGGCTGTTGATCAGATGGTGCAAGTCCACAAATCAAATATAAAGTACACACATTCTAAAATACACTGAAGTTCCCTAACTGTCCTCTTACCCTAAGGCACAGTCCAGGTCCATCAGAGCCTTTCACAACCTTGGTGTTGAGACCGTGCTCAGTCCCTTTAGTGACTTGGAAAGTCTCTAGTTCATGGTTGGGCAGCCTCTCCTGCAAGCTGCTTACTCCTTGCTGGTCAAGATGGAAGAGCGAGTGTAGAGATTCTGTGTCTTCACTTTCTTTGCAGAGGGGTTGGGTCACTTCCTCCCTCCTGCTCCTTTTGTTATTCTAAGCTCATTGCAGAT
>QEPC01001877.1:1690695-1702440 GCA_003113815.1 Sphenodon punctatus | reverse complement strand
AGAAGTTCTGGTTTCTCTCAGCCCTTAAACGTAAGCGGCTGGGTTCTCGCTTTAGAGAGCAAAATCCTCTTCTCAGTTCATGTTTCTGCAGCCTAACTGCTAGCAGGCAGACTTTCACATGTAGATCAGTTCTCAAGATGGCTTTAGGATGGAAGAGACTCTTTCTAGTGACTTACTGGCTCCTTTTATAGTTTTCCACTTCTTTGTCTCTGTTCTCACCTTTGGGGAATTGTGGGGTCGGTCACATACCAACCCAGGCAAACACAAAGACCCATCTAAATGTCAACAGGGCTGTCTGGCAAGAGTTTTCAATACACATTTTGGTAGCCCTTTGTATTTCCTGTAGCCTGGTGATGTGTCAGAGCTCTAATTTGAGTTCTACAGCTCTCAATTGTAACCTTACATACATGGGGAACCTTTGGCATTACATATTTACCAGACTTGTAGTCTACATGTAGTCCCGTGTTACACGTGTGTGACCCTATGTTCCTCCGTGACAATGAGGGCTAACGGGGGGGGGGGCAGGGAAGCATTCTCAGTTGCTGCCTCGATGCTATGGAACTCCTTTCCCCCATCCGAGCCTGAGCGTCTTCTGGAGGCGGTGTAAGACCTTATGGGGACAGGGATGGGGGGTTTGGGGGTGGATTTGGGTAGGGTTGTGAAGGAGGGGTTGAATGTGAGAAATAGGGAGGTGGTGTTGGATGGGTTTTGTGTGGGGTTCTGGGGAAGTTGGGGGTTCTGGGGTTCTGTATTATTGCTTTTATGATTTTTTTATATATATGTTGTAAGCTGCCCTGAGCCTTTTTTAGGGAAGAGCGGAATAAAAATTTAAATAAACAAATAAAATAAATAATACTTCCATTTCCTGCAGAACAGCTGCAGTTACCATTTATGCTGCAATATCTTCTTGCATTTGAACAAGACCACACTTGTCACTAACCTGAAATGGTTGCTTTCATCATGTCTAACATTAAGCACCCTTTAAAACATAATCAGTCATTCTTTGTATTGCAGGAATCAAGCCTCAGCCAGGCTCCCAGCCTGTGGTGGCAGCAGGGTCTCTTTCCTGTCCATTTCCCTAGCTACATTGATGGGGTTCAGCCTCCTTGGTCTCTCAGGTCTGCAGCCTTGGGGTGGTTTTTGATCCATTCCTGTGCCTGGGTTGTCAGGCTGCGACAGTGGCCAGGGGCATTTTTCATCAGCTCCACCTAGTGAGAAGGCCGAGATCTTTTTGATCAGATCCAGACCTGGCCACCATCATCCATGCCTTTATATCCTCAAAGCTAGACTACTGCAATGTGCTCAGTGTGGGGCTGCCCTTGCTGACTCTTCGGAAGCTACAGCTGGTGCAGAACGTTGCAACCTGCTTTTTGTTGGGGTGAGTCGCCGGGAGCACATTACACTGGTGCGCCAGAGTCTGCACTGCTACCAATAGCTTTCTGAGCACAATTCAAGGGGCTGGTTTTGACCTAAAAAGCCCTAAATGGCATGAGCCCCAAATATCTGAAAAAGCTGCCTCTCCCCTCATCCCAGCATGGCCTCCGATGTCAGCCGGAAGGACCTTTTGCAGGTATCGTCTACCTGTCAAGTTCACAAAACAAGGGCACACAGAGAGGCATTCTTGGGGACTGGCTACCCCACAATAATGGACCCTGCTTATCTTCCAGAGGCGATGCAACACCGTTTTGTTTAGACAGCCATTTGGCAGGCAGGGGTAAGACTAGGGCATTTTACTCATTTTTACTGGGTTTTATTTGTGTATTCTAATATATTAGGGGTTGGGGAATTTTATTTGGTTTTATTTTGTGTGTTTTTGAATATATTTTTGTGTATTGTAACCTGCTCTAAGCCTAAAGGAAAGGGTGGAATAAAAATGGCTTTTCACCAGCTCTGCCAGAAACAAACAAATAAATAAATAAATAATACATTTCCCAACAACTGCCTGAAACATTCCACGCACCTGAAATGTTCTTCATGTTGGTCTTGCCAAAAAATACAGAGACAGATTAGCAACTAAGCTTGAGGCTAAACAGTATTGACAAAACTTGATTTGTCTCTGCAAAATGGGAAACACGCAACACGTGGATCACATGTCTGTTACATCATGTTAGTAGAAGAGTGAAAGTGCCCTCTGGGAATGGTATGTCCATGCATAGAACAGAAAAAAATGGTTCAAGTTCTGGATTTTTGTAATGCATTCCCATCAGAAATAAACAAAATCCATTCATTTGCAATGGAACAAGGATGTCCTGAAATGATCCTATTTCCTTGGACTGAAAATTTTGTACCCTGGATTATACAAAATTTCCCCCCCTCTAGAGCAATTTCCCTTGAAATTGGAACAGAACAAGCACACAACTGATCAAGTGTCCTGGTCTGATGAGTTTATTCACTTTTGACCATAGGTGGTCTGGGATTCAGTGAAGACTGGAGATAATCCCAACAATCATATGTCCCCTCTTCCCATCTCCCTGCCTGGAAAAGTGCTTGTGTGCTCCTCAGGCTCCCTACTGCGTCTACTTTATGAGGCTGGTAAGACCAAGGCCTGAGATTAGCATTGGTAGTAAGATAGGTTAAGAGGTACCGTAAGGCTGCAGGAAATCGTGAGAAGTGAGAAACGGCATGTCAGGGTTGAAGCTAGGCTGGAATGAGTCCTGGGGCAGAAGCCTCCCCTGTGACCCCCCTCCCAGCAGCAGGGGACATAGCTGCACAAGGTAGTGTGGGTCCCAGTGCAGCTGGACCACTGTCGATATTATAGCTGCACCCTTGTCTGCACACTCCTGTTCATGCCGAGACTCCTGTGCATGGATGAAAATAAGCACATCAACCACAGCCTTTGTCTCTGTAGCTCCCCATGAGGGGTACAAGTGTGCCCTGCTTTGGGTGGGTTAGGGCTCGCCTGTCCTATGGGGAACATGAGAGTTTTCATGGCACTGTGGGTCTTTCCCCAGCATGGGATGCCCCCTACCTCGCTCCCCCCTACCTCTCTGCCCTGATCTCCCTCCGAACCCCTGCTCGAGCACTCTGCTCCTCCTCCATCCCCTCCCTCACCTCTTCTGCTCCCCCAGCTGCCTTCGTTTCTTCTCCCTCGCTGCCCTGCACTCCTGGAACTCCCTCCCTGCCCTCATCCGTCTGGCCCCCACCCTCCACACCTTCAAGTCCCTCCTCAAAACCCACCTCTTCCTAACTCCTGCTAACCATTCCCACCCAGGATTATCTCCCACCTGCTATCTGTAAACTGAACTCCCAATCAAGCTAAGAATGTGTACCTGAGTTCTCGTATCCTCATGAATGTCGCATCCCATGTCTCTCACTCTGTTCCCCCTTCCCTGTCTCCCTTCCCCCTGTCTTTAGATTGTAAGCTATCGGGCAGGGACCATGTCTGTCTTATTCTTTGTAAAGTGCCAGGTACACTGTTGGCACTATATAAATGCTCATAATAATAATAATAATTTGCACTAATAGCTTAGTCTGCTGTAAGAGCATCCCTAGCTGTTAAGTTTCTTTTACAGCTCTGCCATAATAAGTTCTTGTGTTTATTATTCTGTAATTGGACTCTACCATTTCATTTATACTGCATTTGATCATTTATATGATCATTCATGCTGCCATGCATCATTTATATTGCATACTTTCCTGTTTACTAATTGTATACTGCTTTTGAATCTGTGTAGAGTTTGTCTTAAGTTAATCCTATGTGAAGTAGTCTGGTTTCTTTGAGTACAAAGAATTAGTTTCTGACTCTCAAATTAGTTTCTAGATTTGGTCCTGGGGTCATCCCAGCATTCAGCACTAGCCTGCCAAGGGTATCCATCACACCAGGGGACCCCAGTACTAGTCTGTAGCATTATCCTTCCCCCTTCCAAGGATCCTTGATTCTGAACTATCTGGGTTAGGCCCCATACCACCACACACTGCTCAGATGAAGGGATCTTACGTTAGCCCTTTGATTTGGATCTGTTTTTAAAAAGAGAGATCTCATGTGCTTTGGTATCAAGGAGAGTCTCACTTTGGTGGGCAATTAGGTATTTTGTTTTTGTGACTTATTAATTTGAGGCCCCTTGACCATTATGCCCACTCAGTAATGCTGGACGGGCCTGACACCAAAGGTGGCCTGTTATAGAAATAAGCCAAGATCTTCTGGGAGTGAACCAAACTGTTTCAAAACTGAGCCAATTGTGACCCATCTGGTCTTTTTATGGAGGAGTGAGTCACGCAGTAACAAGTCCCATGCAATGCCCTCTGCCAGGGGGAATCCACCTGGGGATAGTGCAATAGAGGCCACAGATAACTAGAGTGATGGGAATTAGGTCACTATAACTCCAGTTGTATGTTTTTCAGATGTAAGGCTACCAATTTCTGGGGGGACCAACCAGGACACATGGTGAGCTGGTAGTGGTAAAACTAGGGTCTCTTTCTATCAAAATGTAACTGCCACGATCATCATGGCAGTTTTTATAGAATCTGGTAGTGGGCCAAATTCTCAAAGAAACTGCCTCCAGCAGTGGGGAATTACAACTTGCAAGGAGAGCACTATGACCTTGCTAGTGGGACACTGACACTACTATGAGCTAGCCAAAGGGTGCTGCTACTATGGGATAGTGGCACTATGAGCAGCGGGAATATAGTGTAGAGCCATGTTTGTTGCCTCCCCTCACACCTAGGGTTGCCACTTTTTGCAGTTTTACCCTGAGACTCCCATTTTGGACTCAGGAGTCCCAGAGTCAAACTGCAAAAGGTGGCAACCGTACAAGTCCTGCTCTATTCCAGGCATCCAAGAAAGGCAGCCCATAGTTAACTGCTGGAGAGTATCAGGGGGGCCCTGTTGGGACTGGAAGGAACTGCCTTAAGAGACCTATGCCCTTGCAGAGAAGCTGTGCCAGAGAAGCCAGCTCTGATGCTCAGGAGCAGGGAGGTAAGCCTTGCCTGTTGGAGAAGCAAGAGCCTGGCACAACTGCCCAAAGGAGCAGCAAACCAGGCCTTGTTGCCCGAAGGATAAGGGAGCCAGGCCTTGCTACCTAACCCAGCGGAGAACCGGGCCTTGTTGCCTGAAGGATCAGAGAGCCAGGCCTTGCTACCTAACCCAGCGGAGAACCANGCCATCTCGAAGAACCTCCTTTACAAGGCAACAACCTTCTGATAACTCACATGGGGCGGAGTTGTTTGTAAACAAACAGCTTTATCTTGCTGCAGCACTACTAGCAGGCAGACGACAGAGGCAGGTGAGGGATGGGAACCCAGGCAGCAGGCTTCCAGCCATGCAGGGAGAAAAGGAAAAGAAAAAAAAAAAGAGGGGGGCAGCACCGGCGCCAGGATTGCCGCCTCCTAGACAAGGCCCGGGCCTACCCCTAGGCTGGGCCTGGGCTTATCCTGGTTGTTGAAGTCTGAGCAATTCAAAAGTCTTGCCTGCTAAAGGATTGCAGCCAGTTGCAAGTATGTCTGCTTCCTCTGACAAATGACTTTGTGGCATATCTTTAATAAAGGTTATTTACATGGAGTTGTTTACGGAGGAGATTTTGTCTGGGCCTTTCCCTCTCATTCCCTTTCATATTAACATTCACGGCTGATGGTTCCAATAATTAAGAGCTTCTTTTATCTCATCGTTAATATGAAAAATGGGCCAGCGACACACCTGCAAAATTAAATTGCCCAAGTGCCCTTGAAACGGAGAACCGTCTCCGAACTGTGCCGAGACCTGCTGGCAAATGGTTTCGCATGGTTAAGGAATTTAAATGAAAGTCTGAATGATACAAATAATAACTCTTGGCCGCTTTACAGTCCCGTCTGTGCCTTAGCCCAAGTGAAACTCTGTTGGTTAGATTGTAAGGCCACGATGAGGTGTTGGATTGACTAACCAGAGCCTGATTTGCCTCTCTCTTACTTCTGATCTATGTTGTGGAAACGCCACTGAAATCGAGCAGCTTCCACTTCACACTGTATGCAGATGTTGCAATAAATGTGGGCCTCAGCTTTTCATTTAATTTTCTTCATGGCCTGGCAGCAGGCGTCTTCGTTCTAGTGACAGTGAGTAAAAACAGATGTGACGGGTGCCTGTTGTGGCCTGTGTTTTCATCCTTTGGCCTGTGGCCACCAGCATGCCTGTCGAGGGCTCACCAGATGTTCGCCCCGGATTGCTCCTGAGTGTGTTGGAGACGCTATAGCCCAGGCTGTGATCCTGCAGATCTCCAGGATCATAGCCTGGCAGGGCCGGCCTTAGGATGTGCAGGGCCAAGGGCGAAGATAAAATGCAGGGGCTCTGGGGGGGGGCCTTCCCCTTGGGGGCAACCTCTGCGGTGCCCCCAGGGGGTCATGTTTGGGGCCCCACTGAGAGGGAGTGGTGCCCCACAACTTGTCCTGGCAAAAATAGAGGCCACTGCAAGGCCCTCAAAAGAGCGGGGCCCAGGGCAGCCGCCTCAGGTCACCCTGTGGTAAGGTCGGCCCTGCAGCCCAGGCTAGCCCCCACCCTACTGGGCCAAAGCGAGCCACATCGGGGCAACATGTTTATTTCTGGGCTGGTCTGCCAGCCCAGACTGAGTCTGCCATGACAGGCATCCATTGCTGGCTGTCATTGGCTGCCCATCATAGTGGGGGTGGGGTGAAAGGGCACTGGGTGCAGTGTGAGGGCAGGGGCAGCTGGCCACATGTTTTCCATTCTCCCTGCCCAGGTGGGGCGCATATTTGTTCTGCTCTCCAGTGTGGGGGAATTCCCTATATGGGACCCTAGAGGTTAGATCACCATAGCCAAAAGAGGGCAATATGTCACATAATGGATGACACAGAAGCATTTTGGGTAAAACCTAATGTCTAATAAAAGTTAGGCCTCTGCCCTTTAGACAGAGAGCTATTTGCTCTCTGTATTCTGCTTTCTAATAATAAGGCCTTGGAAAGTGCCCCACGCAGGCCTTAGACCTAGACATTGAGGCACCTCTTCCCAAAACAGATAGGGCAAGTGGCCTTCCAGCTGGGCTCTGTTTTGACACCTTATAGAGTAAATAGTCTGGCCTCTATTGTTTTGAGAACCACTAGTTGCAAATATGTAAACACCTTGCTACTCTCAGTATCTTTCCATTTTGTAATCTATAACTTTGAGTGACACGCCCGGATGCATTGTCTGTATGTCTATCTATAAAAATGCCTGTACTCTGGGAGGAGCCAGAGAGCTCTGTGACCCTGCGGGGAAAACAGGGTTGCTCTCTCTCTCTCTCAGCGCTGGGAGATCAATAAAGAACTTCTGGCAGATTTTACCAACAGTGTGAGTATACATTTTTCCTCCACGCCAGGCAGGGTTGGGTCAGGTGTCAGCCAGCCAGCCGTCACCTTTGTTTTTACCCTGTGAAACTGAACTGAGCCCGAGCATTAGGCCATTCACTCTGATCTGTCATGGTGGCTTTGCATTCACAACAGGATTATAGGAACCACCAATGTAGGGTGCTCTGAGACTCACCCCCTGTGCACCTTCTGAGAAGTGCTCAGCATCTACAAATCCCTTCCCACCAAAGTCAACAGGGGAATTGCAATAGCTCCAGATCGGATGCGACTCCATTGTCAGAGGGATGTAAGACAAGGGGCTTACCTCCCCTTACTAAGAACTCTGTGGCTGATGCAGAGTACCTTCTTAGATGCCATTGACTTCCATGGGACTGAGGGCACTTTGCATCTCCTAGTGCTTGTCAGGATCAGATCACTTTTTATCTCAAGTTATCTCCCCATGGAAAGATTGTTCAAGTTATGTTACCTTTAGCTTGTCTTTAAATTCCGAGCTCCACAGGAGCAACAAGGATTAAGAGACAGGAAAAGGAGCTAGGAAACATTGGCTGTGTTATAGTTTTGCTGTATAACCTTGAGCAAATCACTTAATTTTTCCATCACCTCACATTTTTGTAGATGTTTCTCTCACCTAGCAAATGTCTTTAATAAGCACGCTTCATTAATGTTTGTAAATGGCTTTGGGATCTTCCATGTGGAAAGTGCCAGTGACATCCAAAGTATTGTTGTGCTATTGACACCATGCCCTTTACAATCCAGCAACAAGATTAATTACAATAATATGATCATATTAAACTCAGTGTGAGTAACAGGCACTGGCAGGGAGGTATTAAAAGTTACAGCATCCAAGCGATTTTCTTTTTAGAAACAGAGAGTCAAAAATACGATCTTGTAAAAATGCAAATGTAATCCTGATGATCCATGTATAAGATAAGAGCTTTCCAAGGGCTATGTTCAAAGCAAGACTTCAATGCCAATGAAGCTTTCATTACTACAGCACTTGGAAGAGCAAAGTCTTATTTTAACTGAGCTCGGCACTGGTTTATATCCACATCTTGACCACTACATTTTGCATCACAATAAGAGTGTGATCCAAAGCATGCTGAAGCCAGTGTCAGCCTTTCCACTGAATTCACTGGGTTTTGGATTCGGTCCTGACATCTGGAATGAAAAAGATGCCATTGCAGAAGCTCCCTTTCTTCCTGGACAGCTCTCATTTAGTCATGAAGCCACTAGGTGGCACCACAACACATGATGGGATTGCCAGAAAGAAATCAGATTGGGACACACAGGCAGTGGAAGAAACAAAAATAGTTCAGATGATCTCACTCTTTTATTGGTGACTAACCTCTGTTGGTGAGACCATGCAAGCTTCTGGGGCACATAGAGCCTGTCCTCAGGCATGTAACAAGTCAGAATTAGACTGAGCAAAAGCAGTATGAGTATATACAGAGCTGTCTAATTCATAGTAACCAGGTGTCTGATGCTGCATGAACTCTCCTTGCAAATGTCCATCTTGCTGGCAGCCTTAGAAGACAAGAGAAAGGATGTTTGAACAACACAGACTGAATTTTCCTCCCTCCACCCCACTCTTATCATCAGTTTCCCCATTCCCTGATTCTGATTCAGATGATGAGCTGGCCCATCATCCATGTTTTCATCACCTCGAGGCTAAATTACTGCAATACACTCTACATGGGGCTGCCCTTGATGACTGTATGAAAGTTGCAGCTGGTGCAGAATGCGGCAGCCGGCTCCTTACGGGGGTGAGGCACCAGGAGCATATTGTATAACACCGGTGCTCCATAGTCTGCACTGGCTCCCTCTAGTTTTTGGGGCACAATTCAAGGTGCTGGTTTTGACCTTTAAAGCCCTAAANACAGGCATCCATTGCTGGCTGTCATTGGCTGCCCATCATAGTGGGGGTGGGGTGAAAGGGCACTGGGTGCAGTGTGAGGGCAGGGGCAGCTGGCCACATGTTTTCCATTCTCCCTGCCCAGGTGGGGCGCATATTTGTTCTGCTCTCCAGTGTGGGGGAATTCCCTATATGGGACCCTAGAGGTTAGATCACCATAGCCAAAAGAGGGCAATATGTCACATAATGGATGACACAGAAGCATTTTGGGTAAAACCTAATGTCTAATAAAAGTTAGGCCTCTGCCCTTTAGACAGAGAGCTATTTGCTCTCTGTATTCTGCTTTCTAATAATAAGGCCTTGGAAAGTGCCCCACGCAGGCCTTAGACCTAGACATTGAGGCACCTCTTCCCAAAACAGATAGGGCAAGTGGCCTTCCAGCTGGGCTCTGTTTTGACACCTTATAGAGTAAATAGTCTGGCCTCTATTGTTTTGAGAACCACTAGTTGCAAATATGTAAACACCTTGCTACTCTCAGTATCTTTCCATTTTGTAATCTATAACTTTGAGTGACACGCCCGGATGCATTGTCTGTATGTCTATCTATAAAAATGCCTGTACTCTGGGAGGAGCCAGAGAGCTCTGTGACCCTGCGGGGAAAACAGGGTTGCTCTCTCTCTCTCTCAGCGCTGGGAGATCAATAAAGAACTTCTGGCAGATTTTACCAACAGTGTGAGTATACATTTTTCCTCCACGCCAGGCAGGGTTGGGTCAGGTGTCAGCCAGCCAGCCGTCACCTTTGTTTTTACCCTGTGAAACTGAACTGAGCCCGAGCATTAGGCCATTCACTCTGATCTGTCATGGTGGCTTTGCATTCACAACAGGATTATAGGAACCACCAATGTAGGGTGCTCTGAGACTCACCCCCTGTGCACCTTCTGAGAAGTGCTCAGCATCTACAAATCCCTTCCCACCAAAGTCAACAGGGGAATTGCAATAGCTCCAGATCGGATGCGACTCCATTGTCAGAGGGATGTAAGACAAGGGGCTTACCTCCCCTTACTAAGAACTCTGTGGCTGATGCAGAGTACCTTCTTAGATGCCATTGACTTCCATGGGACTGAGGGCACTTTGCATCTCCTAGTGCTTGTCAGGATCAGATCACTTTTTATCTCAAGTTATCTCCCCATGGAAAGATTGTTCAAGTTATGTTACCTTTAGCTTGTCTTTAAATTCCGAGCTCCACAGGAGCAACAAGGATTAAGAGACAGGAAAAGGAGCTAGGAAACATTGGCTGTGTTATAGTTTTGCTGTATAACCTTGAGCAAATCACTTAATTTTTCCATCACCTCACATTTTTGTAGATGTTTCTCTCACCTAGCAAATGTCTTTAATAAGCACGCTTCATTAATGTTTGTAAATGGCTTTGGGATCTTCCATGTGGAAAGTGCCAGTGACATCCAAAGTATTGTTGTGCTATTGACACCATGCCCTTTACAATCCAGCAACAAGATTAATTACAATAATATGATCATATTAAACTCAGTGTGAGTAACAGGCACTGGCAGGGAGGTATTAAAAGTTACAGCATCCAAGCGATTTTCTTTTTAGAAACAGAGAGTCAAAAATACGATCTTGTAAAAATGCAAATGTAATCCTGATGATCCATGTATAAGATAAGAGCTTTCCAAGGGCTATGTTCAAAGCAAGACTTCAATGCCAATGAAGCTTTCATTACTACAGCACTTGGAAGAGCAAAGTCTTATTTTAACTGAGCTCGGCACTGGTTTATATCCACATCTTGACCACTACATTTTGCATCACAATAAGAGTGTGATCCAAAGCATGCTGAAGCCAGTGTCAGCCTTTCCACTGAATTCACTGGGTTTTGGATTCGGTCCTGACATCTGGAATGAAAAAGATGCCATTGCAGAAGCTCCCTTTCTTCCTGGACAGCTCTCATTTAGTCATGAAGCCACTAGGTGGCACCACAACACATGATGGGATTGCCAGAAAGAAATCAGATTGGGACACACAGGCAGTGGAAGAAACAAAAATAGTTCAGATGATCTCACTCTTTTATTGGTGACTAACCTCTGTTGGTGAGACCATGCAAGCTTCTGGGGCACATAGAGCCTGTCCTCAGGCATGTAACAAGTCAGAATTAGACTGAGCAAAAGCAGTATGAGTATATACAGAGCTGTCTAATTCATAGTAACCAGGTGTCTGATGCTGCATGAACTCTCCTTGCAAATGTCCATCTTGCTGGCAGCCTTAGAAGACAAGAGAAAGGATGTTTGAACAACACAGACTGAATTTTCCTCCCTCCACCCCACTCTTATCATCAGTTTCCCCATTCCCTGATTCTGATTCAGATGATGAGCTGGCCCATCATCCATGTTTTCATCACCTCGAGGCTAAATTACTGCAATACACTCTACATGGGGCTGCCCTTGATGACTGTATGAAAGTTGCAGCTGGTGCAGAATGCGGCAGCCGGCTCCTTACGGGGGTGAGGCACCAGGAGCATATTGTATAACACCGGTGCTCCATAGTCTGCACTGGCTCCCTCTAGTTTTTGGGGCACAATTCAAGGTGCTGGTTTTGACCTTTAAAGCCCTAAA
>QEPC01001877.1:1663108-1688187 GCA_003113815.1 Sphenodon punctatus | reverse complement strand
CTGCCCAAAGGAGCAGCAAACCAGGCCTTGTTGCCCGAAGGATAAGGGAGCCAGGCCTTGCTACCTAACCCAGCGGAGAACCGGGCCTTGTTGCCTGAAGGATCAGAGAGCCAGGCCTTGCTACCTAACCCAGCGGAGAACCGGGCCTTGTTGCCTGAAGGATCAGGGAGCCAGGCCTTGCTTGTAGGAGAGCCCGAAGGAACAGCCTGCCAAAGGTAAGGAGCACAGCATCCCCAGGAAATATTGCGGTTAGTATTGCCATTTACCTCAGAGGCAACGAGGACTGGGTGGGTTTACGTACAGGTGCATTTTCTGAGCGCAGTCTCTCTATGAGTGGTCGACATAAGCCAGAGAACAGTGTTTCTCTGAAGGAAAATAAATAAGATGTATTTTAACTTCCAGTCTAGTGTTTGCTATTTGTGTGATAGTTAAAAAAACAAACAAAAAAAAACCCCCCAAACTCCCAAGATGTCTTAAATTGCTGGAATGGTATTTGCATTTTTAAAATTGCATAATTTTTGTAACTTGGTTGAATTGGAATTATTTGTTCTGGTTGCCCAGTCCAGGTTTCCTGGTCACAGCATTGAGATTTTTGTGTGTGTTGTTTTTGCAGGACACTTGGGGCCCTGCTTATATTATTAAGTGAGCATTGTGAAGAGCACATCCTCAACAAATGACTACAACCATCTTGGTTATAGAATTATATTTGACAGAAAAAACGCACACACAGACACAAAAACCCAACAGAAAATTCAGAAAACAAAGTATCTTAGTAATTAATAATTAGGATAAATATGGATGCATCCGATTCCCCTGGGCTCCTGCTCTTCTCTTGCTTTCAAAGCTTGGGTTTTCCAGAAAGCCTCTGCAGTCAATGCCAGATCCAGGGGAAGCTGGGGCCCTATGCAAAGTAGCAGTGTGGGCCCCTTCCCAACATAGGAATGTTTGACACACACTGACTCACCTATTAGGACAAAATTACCAAAGTTAATTTTAGATATTCATTAAATATAACATTCCCATCAGGGCCTGGGGCTCTCATGTTATTTCTAGTTTATTTGTCACCCTGTGTGCTGCTGGGGAGACTCCTAGGCCCTGCACAGGTCATAGTTTATGCCCGTGCTTCTTGTACTCATGTCATTTCAAAACTATTCCTGGATTCCATTTATTGGAAACCATTGTGGGGGGCCCAACACATGTGTCCCTAGGCATTTGCCTGGATCCAGCCCTGCCTGCCGTGGGTGCTATGTGCAATCTTTGGCTCTGGCTGCTAAGCAGCTCTTCCTCTGAGCCTTTGCAGAGCTTCCTGCTCTCCAGTTGCAACTGGTTTGTCAGTGATGATTTTACATAGGAGAGGGAAAGAAATTCCATTTTTCCTCTTGTCATGGCAACCCTTTCTCCCCCTCCTCAGTATTTCCTGATACATACAGATGGTGTTTTAATTAATTAAAAATAAAATTTGTAATGAGCACATGGGAATATAAAATTGAATAGAAATTAGTTCTGTGTATCAGAAATTGCATTCAAATAACTTCTAACTGGATTAAAATGGATCAAAAGGCTGCTGAATTGAAGGGAACATTACTAACATGAGTACAAAATTAGACAATATACAAGAACATAAAATAACAATGTTTGCAGATGACACTGTATTATTTATAGGAGATCCAGTAACCTCTACCCCACCCTTACTAAAATTGATACAGGAATTTGGAGACATCTCAGGGTATAAAATTAATGAAAGGAAATAATATGCATTGATATATGGACAAACGGAAAGACAAAGACAAGACATCAAAGCAATCCTCCCTTATCCGGAGGAAGAGAAAGCAGTACAATACCTAGGAGTAAAGTTACCAAAACAATTAAACCAAATTTACAAAGAAAATTTTGCAAAACTCCCCCAACAACTTAGCAAAGAAGCAACAGATTGGAAAGATTTACCTTGCTCCTGGTTGGGAAGAGTAAATTTATTTAAAATGATATTACTACCTAAAATCTTGTATAAAATGTTAGCATTACCCATTCAATTACCAAACCAATTTTTTACAGAATGTGACAAATTAATGAAAGAAATAATTTGGAAAGGAAATAAACCAAGAGTAAATAAGCAAACATTAATGAGACCTAAAGAAAAAGGAGGTATAAATCTCCCTGACCTGCGCCTTTATCACAAGGCTGCAATATTGGGAACATTAAATAACTGGTATTACCAACCAAAAGATATTAAATGGGTAGAAATAGAACAACACATTTTAGCCACACACAGTCTGAAAAATATAATAACAGACGAGGGCACACCAAACAAAAAAATATGGAAGGATCATCCCTTTGCCTGGGGCACATGGATGACATGGCAAAATATAATTTAAAAAATCAAAATTAATCAAAACCATTTCCCATACTCACCGATAGACTTATTGTGCCTCCAAACACAACAACAGGCTCAGAAACTGAGGAAAAAATTAAAGGAGAAAGGATTAGGAAAAATTAGTCATATAATTAAAGACAAAGAAATAATTAGTAAAGAGGACATGGAAAAAATAATTAAAATACGAATAAACCCATTTGAATACATGCAACTTAAGCATGCAATAAATAGTAAAGACAAAAAAGAACAATATACTAGAGACCCCAACAAAATAGAAAAGGTATTGTTTGAACATACTAATAACAAAGGAAAATTATCACGCATATATAGAACTTTAAAAGAAATATGGTATCCCAAACAGATAGGTTACATACAGAAATGGAAAGAGGAGTTAGGAATAGAGATTGCAGAAAAGGAAGAATTAGAAATAATAGATTACATGCATAATAACGCCCACTCACTGGAAATCAAAGAATGCCAAATTAAACTAGTAATGAGATTTTACTTGACCCCTATGCAACTCAGACATATGGAAGAGGGAGGGGAAAGAGGTTTATGTTGGAGGGGATGCGGAGAGCAGGGAACGCAAAGACATTGTTGGTGGGATTGTGACCGGGTACAACCCCTATGGAGAGGGGTATGGGAAAAAATGGAAGAGATGACGAAATTGATCATACCGTTTAAACCGGAGGTAGCTCTGTTGGGTTTATTTCCAGCAGTTGAGATATTACAAAAACAACGGGAATCTTGCTCGGTGTTTCTCCAGGCTGCAAAGAAGGTCATCGCCCTACATTGGAAAGACACTAAAGAATTGTCGACTGGGGAATGGATGAATAGATTGTGGTACCACCTGACTATGGAAAAAATAGCAGCGAATTTAATGGACAAAAAAGAATCTTTTGCTGCAAAATGGTTCCCCTGTGTTTGCGTAATGACAAAATCAGATCTACCTGAAGATCAAAGAACATATTTATTTGATTATTATGTATAAGTAAAAGGCCCACCTGAACCCAAAGAAACACTACCAAGGAAAAACGTTTTGTAACCACAGTTTAATGTTTACAATGTTATAGCCACAGTTGAATGTTTGAATTTGTTTACAATGTTATATAAAATAAAAGAAAATTTAAAAAAAACAAAACAAAAAAACAACAACAATATACAAGAACAAAATTATACAGGTGGAAATTTCCCTTTCTGCCTGTGTTCATGATTTCTTCTCAGAAAAATATTTATTTCCCCTTTGGGAATCTAAGTAAGTGTAAACACTGCTTACTGGAGCACCAGCTCCCAGTGCTGTTGGAGCCTAAATTCAACTGATCAAGCCAATCAGTCAAGGCCAAGACCCTTCTGGTTTGAACCAACCAAGATACTCTATAATGGTAGGAGAACCATACTCGATTGCTCCCAGACACTAATCCCTCCCAGCTTTTGGCCAAACTGGAGCATTTAGAAGTTTATCTCTGTGATGAAACAAGGACCAAAGCATGATTTTTACCAACTCCTTTGAGACACCAGGAGGAACAGCCTGTCTGAAACAGGGACTGCTCTGGCCGAAAAGGGATGTGTTTGGTAGCTTTATTCAATACCATCAGAGCTGGGGATCCAGGATCGACTTGATGGCTGCAGGCTCCAATATGCAATGCTCCACCTACATCATTCCTGCCAGCCGGGTCATTTGAATGTAGAGTCACAGCCTGTGTAGAAACTACAAGTCCTAGCATGCAGTCCTCCCTAAGGTGGGACAGTGCATGCTGGTATATGTAGTCCATTCCCTGGTCCCACGTGGAAGGCTAAACTAAACAGCATGTTGAGACCAGAGAGGGAACCTTCTTCCCATCACAAAAATCGCTTGGCTCTGTGTTGAGGCCAGGGACTGGCTGGAGCAGGAAATAACCCATCAGCAATTAGCTCCTTTAATTAGCGGATTCATTTAATTAATTCAATCATTTAACTTAATTAGGTTTAATTCAATTTCGGCATGTATGTAAAACCTGGCTGTTCCGTCAGGCTTTTGGGGAGGGGTGGGGTGGGAGGGTTTTTCTTTTCCCCACATATTGTATTTTTTTATTGCTTTTAATATTTTTTATTGTTTTAATGATTATTGTTGTTCGCCGCCCCGGGCTGCCCAGTGGGTAGGAGGGGCGGAATATAAATTTTATATAAATAAATAAAATAAAAATTAATGGATCATGTGTGGTTGTTACTAGCCTCTCCCACTGTCTGATTGGTGTCATGTCAGTCTCCCTCCTCTCCCCTCTGACGATCATCACCAGAGTGGTACAGAAAGGGGTGGGTCTTAGAGCATCCGGCCGCTGATTGGCTTCCTTGTGGAGGAGTGGGTTCTTGGCTGTTGATTGGTTCCTGTGTGGTTGGACTGTTAGGGGACCTTGTTGACTTTTGAAGGTGGTAAGTGGGAGCAGAGGCGGGAGAAAGGTTGGGTCTGCTTCCTGCCCCCCCCCCCTTCCTGGGATAGACGTTGGCATACTGGTCACTGCCCCCTTGCGTCCCCCCAAATCCTCCCCATTTCCCCCAAACTCCCCCCATGCCCCTCCTTCCCGTCTGCTGGACTCACATGCCCTGCCCCTCTAGGGTTTCTGCAACTTCAAATAGACACCCTCACCCATTCAGTGAAGCTGCATTTGGCTCCTATATGGTCCTAAAGCAGGGGCGTGGAACCTTTTCCCTTGAAAATTAGTGCAAGTGCTGTAGAGAGGGTAGATGTTGTGCTCGATATATGAGAAAGGACCTCTGTTTTGAATCTATCCCCTGATCTCCACTCTCTTCCAGTGCTTGAAGGTAGGGACTGAACCAAGAAGTCAAATAAGATTTGGTCCTTGGGCCAGAAGCGTCCCAACCTTGTCTTGGAGCCTTTGGCATGTTTTGTCTGCAGTAGCATGCAGCGGGAGAAGCCAAGGGCCCTGATTCAGGCTCCTTAATTTCAAAAGATGTTTGGTTCCCGAGGACCCCACAGCTTAGACCCATCTGGCATCCAGGCTCTGCTCTCTGCATTAGCTCTCTGTTTATGCAGTGCTTAGCACAGCCCAGCCTGAGCAATGACTGAAGCCTCAGGTGCCACCAAAATGAACAACAATAGTGATGAGAAACACTATTCATTAGTTTAGTTTGAAGACCTGTCTCATTTGTGTGCAGGTCTTGTGCAGTTCCCAATGCATTGCCAGCACTTCGCCAGTTAATGATTGGTCACAATCAACCCACTACTTACTCTGGAGTAGTTCCATTGAAGCCCTCTGGGGCCTTTGGGTTTCAATGGGACTACTCTTGGAGTAAGTAGTGGTTGGTGGATCTCAGCCTCAGCATAGTTCCTTCTAACCCTTGCTTACTTAGACTGGAATTCTCTAGATACTTAAAAAGGTATCTTTGAGTGGTGTGACGCTGCTCTGAAAGAAAGTATGAGGGGCAGTGCCTGTAGAATGCCTTTCCAGGTGTGCGTGAGTCGACACATTTTGATTTTGATCCTCTGAACACCTTGCTGACAGTTCCTCTGTTCACTAGAGAGAGGCTTGTGGCAGTGGAGCGTTGTGAGGTTTGGGCTTTTTGCCTCTGGATGAAAACAGACATGCACACAACTCTGCTTTAATACCACTTTAACATTTCTTATGCATGTTGCAGGACTGCATTGGCGTCCTGTGCAGTCCTTCAACACATGCATAAGTAACATTAAAGCCGAGTTATGGTGCATGTTTGTTTTCATCCATTGTCTCTTCCTGGGCTTCAGGAACAGATGCTGGTTTGGAGTTTCCCTTAATGAGCTAAAACCCACCGATAAACAATGTCACACTGACAGGCCTTGGGGCTGTGCTAGACACCACAAGCTCATGTAACAGTACCTTAGTATCTGTGAATAGCTGCTCACAGTTAGGATAAACTGCTTGGATTTGTAAACTCAGGTACTAAATGCTGCCAGCTCTGACATGGTAACAGTGCCTTTGATCTGCAGTCAAAACAGTTTCCTTCAGTGTCTTAGGTTACTGGCAACTGCTTGAATCAAAGGCTTGGTAATGAGGTACATGGCTCGGAGCCTTATTGATCGTGCCTGCCTGCTCTGCAATGATTAAACTTCCACTTCCTGTCCAGTGCATACAGCAGTGGGCCAAGTGGAAGTGATGGGTGCTTTGTGGGTGGCTGTCTTTGCTGACTTCTTCTGTAGTCTGCTCAAGCGTCTGGAAAGGCTAAGTGCGTTTCGGCAGTTACATCTTGTCCGGCGGCTTCGGCCATATCTCTCAGACTCTGACCTCGCCACTGTCATCCATGCCTTCATCACCTCGAGGCTGGATTACTGCAACGCGCTCTACGTGGGGCTGCCCGAGAAGCTGGTCCGGAGGCTGCAGCTGGTNACTGGCTGCCTATAAAGCACCGGGCCAGGTTCAAGGTGCTGGTTTTGACCTTCAAAGCCCTTCATGGCTTGGGCCCTGCCTATCTGTGGAATCGCCTCACTCCCCATGTGCCCCCTGAGATCATCCGTGGGGGCCTTTTTGGAGGTTCCCCAGGCGAGACGGGTGGCCAGTGATGTGAGATCTTTTTCAGTGGCTGCCCCCATGCTGTGGAATTCACTCCCGGAGGAGGCTCAGTTGGCACCCGCCGTCCTGTCGTTTCGACATTTGTGTAAGACCTGGCTGTTCCGCCAGGCTTTTGGCGAGGGGGTAGGGGGGGTTTGGGAGGGAAGGTGAGTTTTTATGACTTGTTTTAAAATTTATAGATTTATTTTAAAATGTTTTATTGTTGAATTTTTTTGTGAGTGTGTTGTTCACCGCCCCGTGCTGCCTTTGGGCAGGAGGGGCAGGATATACGTTTTAAATAAATAAATAAAATAAAATAAATAATTCTGTGGAGACTGGGAGTTCTGGGTTCTAATTCTGATCAGCCAAGTAGCTTGTTGTTCGACCCTGAGCAACTTATTCCCCCTTTACGTGCTTCAGTTTCCGTTTACATGCCTTTGCCTGAGTGCATGGTCTCTGTACGTATGTGTACCTGATCAATACACTGCATAAAGGGGCCCTGTACAGAGGCCCAGTTACCATCTTTTCATTCTCACTTTCAGATGAACACACTAATTCTCCTTCACTTCTCCTGAAGGCTCCTCCCAGGAGGCCCCATCCGTACTCAAGCAGAAGATTACTTGGCCTTTGCCACGTGGAGACAAGAACCCATCATTTCTAGGTGTCCCCATAAAGAAACCACCAACAGCAAAGAGCCATTGACCTCCATGTGCAGAAAGATGGCACCCAGTCCCTGCTGAGCAGTTCCATCCAGCTTAGCTTAAGACCACGTCATCAGCATTCAATCCAGCTGGAGGCAACGCTGGAAATGCCTATGGGCAAGATGGATAAGAGACGTTCCGTGGAGCACTCTCTATCTAGTGAGCAGTCTGGAGCTGCCAGCGATAAGGAAGAGAGGAGGCCTCAGGGATCCTCTTCCCAGGAAAGTAAGAGAACCACCCCCACCCCAAATCCAATGCCCATGCAGAGGGCATTGCCAAGCACAGAGCTGCCTAAGAGTGTCAGGGCAGAGGGGAACCTACGCTGGTACCAGATCCCACTGTCTTCTGAAAGGAAGTGCAAGACAGGTCTGTTCAGCCCCAGGTTCCAGTCCAGCTTGAGGGAGTACCAGCAGCTGCGGGAGACCAAGAGGTTGAAAATTGGCCAGCCCTTCTCGTTGCTGCCTCTCCCCAGCTTGCCCCAAAAGCCTGCCACCGAGAGCTCACAGGAAGCTGTATGCAAGCAGGTAAGTGATCGCTACCATGCGTGTTTCAGTGAATGTCACCTGGGCAGCCAGTCTGGCTGCAGCCAATTCCTGAAGGGATGGTATCCAGAAACTTGAGACAGAGAGACCAGGAGTTCTATGGGATGTAGAGGCTAATGGCTTGCCTGCACTGAGGTTGTATTCATACGAGCCTTTTCTCCTGCCTCTTCAGTTTCTTATGGGAGATCGTAATCCTGCATTTTCACTCTTCCACATCCCCCTGCTCCACTTTAAAAGTTATTGCTTATTGCTGTGGCTATTACTAGGTATCCATAATGCTGCACGGCTTAACATCCACTCTGTGGTGCAGCACACAGAGCAGGATTAAACCATTCATGCATTACAAAAAAAATGCATGTGATGTAGTTAGCACGGTCGTTAAACCTAGATATTCAGGTTAAATATTTTGAACTAGAAGCACGCTGGCTTGCAACCTAACCCTTTCAGACATTTAAAAAAAAAAAAGAAAAAGTAGAGGAAAAAGAAATTTCTGGAGCTTGTCTTGGTACTTTATTTACATGTATTGTACTTGCAGCTATTATTTTACTCATTTGTTGTGTATATTAAGGAAGAAAATTCTTGTTTTGGGGGGCCCTTGTGAGCTTGGGGGTCCAGGATAATTGCACCCCTTTTCCAAGGGGCAGAGCTATAATAGGAGCAGGTGGTGCATGTGCACAAGGGCTCATGCTCCCTGTTGCAGCTATATCCGATGCCACTGGGAAGAGGGCAGGAGGCACTGTTCCGTCTTCTGCACCATCGCCCATTCCAACCTAGCTATACCTTCGCCCATTCCCCCTCTCTCATCAGGCCTGGGTACCAGTATTGAGAGCCATCAACACAGCCTGGCCCCAAGATTCAGGCTGGGGAAACCCAAGGGTAGTTTAACTCTCATGGGCTGTGTAACAGGGCACAGTTCCCCCAGGGCATATCCCTGTGGGATCAGACCCTTTTTGGGTTACTTGTTCCAAGGAATTCAGCTCCCAAGGCACTCAGGAATTGGTTCATTTATTTCTTGTGCATACAGTTTTCCATCCTCAGCATAGTCCATAACAGTGTACAATATGCAGTCTCTCTAATGCTGGAAAACAGCCCTGTGGCAACCCCAACCCTGTCTCGCCCCAACTCAGCCACACCATAGTCCTTTGGCTGGCTCACTCACAGTCCCAGAAGTCTTCTGTAAGCTCCTTTCAGGTCTTGTCCTCTTCAGGACCCTGGATAGGGCAGGACCCTGGCAAGACTTCAGCACTCCAGTCATGCATCGCCTCTTGATTATCACCTGGCACTCCAGTTGCTGACCTCAGCTTTGCCTCAGGGGTATAGAACCATGATCAAGGCTCATACAGTGTCTACTCTCAGGGAGAGATGCTTCCCTGGCCACCGCCAGGCACAGACTGAAGTCTTTGCTGGTCAGGCTCCTCTTATATGCCGCAGGAGTGGGCGTGGCTAGCCCTTCAGACTCCCAGCCCTTAAAGGGCCAGTGTCCTGCCCCACTCTCCCTTATGTCTCTGCTGGGTTTTCTCTTCAACAGGGCTGGCCATGCCAAGCCCTTCCCCCACTGTTCCACTCAGTCGCCTGGCACCTCCCAGCCTGTCCACTTCTGAGACTGGTGCCTGTGGCATTCGTAAAGGTGCATCAGCCCCGTCATGCTGCTCCCTGCCACAGGCAGTGTGTCCCTAACCTGCTGCCTTGTATTGAGGATGTGACCCAGTGTCAAATTCAATCCTCAGCATGAAAAGCGGAGACACTTAAAAGCCAAGAGAGTTGAAGGCAGCAAGGGCCTTTCACCCCACAGAGAAGGTAAGCGCTCAGTCTCCCCTAAGCCCTCTTCTTTGGCTTTGACAGTCAATGCAGGGAGAGGGATTGATCCTTAGAGTCTCACTGTTAAACTGTCAGACACTGCCTCTTGGGCTGTAGGCTGCACTCGGAGGAGCAGGAGCAGGAGCAGGAGTCAGTGATGGGAGTGGAATACAGAGTGTCACATCAGAGTGGAGCTGACAGGTAGGGGTGTTGCTAGCCCAGTGGGGCCCCCACTTTGCCCCCCCCCCTTTATCCACCTTCTTGTGCCCATGCAGGCAGCCTCTCCAAGATGTGCTGTGTGCATTGGTACACCAAGGTAGGCAGCTTGGGGTAGCTGCCTGTGGCCCTAAGCTATTCATTTGCTTTTGCCTGGTGTCCTCATTCAGGGCCAGCCTTATTTATTTATTTAACACATTTCTTATCCCACTCTCCCCACCTCAATAGCTCAGAGCGGCTAACAAAACCATAAAAACAACAGTATAAAAACACTTCAACAATTTAAAACATTAATCATAAAAATACACCCTCTCCCCCAACCCTACCCCTCACCCCTACCCACTCCACCCTCCCCAAATGCCTGACGGAACAGCCATGTTTTACAGTTCTTCCGGAAGGTCCGGGGCCAATCGCGCCCCCACGGGTAGGGAGTTCCACAGGCGTGGCGCAGCAACTGATAACGTCCTGCTCTGTGTGGCCTCCTTAAGCAGGGCAAGTAGGACCTTTGGCCCAGGCCCCATGGTTGGAGGGGGCCTCGCAAGGAGGCCAGTCCTTATAGTTTCCTGAGGCTTCAGGATGGGCTATTTCTGTGCAACGCTCATCCCCCAGGCTGGCTGCTTCCTGTGGCACCCTGACCCCTCCACACCTACTAGGGTAGTCAAGCAGGGCCTTGCAGGAAGAGGTTAAAGGGGTGGGGCTATGGAGGGAGGGGCCATGGGGGTCCTGCGTTTTATTTTCACCCTGAGCCTCACAAATTCTAAGGCTGGTCCCATCCTCACTGCTCGCAGGTGCCGCTCTCCCATTCTGACCCACGATCCGATGAGATTATTAAGGGGCCAGCAGCGGAATGGGAGAAAGGAGATCTTCGAGGAAACTCCAGGTGTAACAGGAAGTGAGGATGATTCAGTAGGGGGCACTGTTCCCTCTAAGAGAGACCTGAAGAGTTCTCTCCTCACTCGAGGCATACACATTGTGGGTTAAGTGCTTGCGAGCCTGTAGAAACCTAGCAGACTTTCCAATGTCATATGCCTGCCATAGGAGCAGCCCAGTAATGAGGACTGAACGTGTAGCAATCCTGTCTCCTGCAGGCCTGTCCCCAGCACAGCCTTTCTTCAGGAGATGATATCCAGCTACCACTACAGTCTCCCATTACAAAGCGCAATGCAGCTTTCAGGGCGGAGTTTGTTACACCAAGGCAAAGTCAAGTTACACTGTACTACTGTGACTTCCAACTGGGTCACTGAAGTCCCTGAACAGCCCCAGATTACAAGAGTACAAGTTAGAGGACTGTAACCCAACTCGCACTCAGTCAAGCCAGATTGGGCACTCTGTCTGCCCAAGCTCCTTGGGTTTGGGTTCCCTGGCTTCAAGAAGCCCTGTCCACTACAGAGTGCTCTGTAGGAATAGAGGCCTGTTGAAAAGGGGCAGAGGGAGGGATGCTTTTTAGCCACATCCCTTCTCTGCTGTGACTGGCCTTGACGGAGTGCCATGATGTCACTGCTGAAAGGCGAGGGCACCCAAGTACATAGGGCATAAGCTTGGGCTCTCCTTGGGTACAATGCTGTCAGGCCCAAATATCTAGTCAGAGTAGAGCTCGACTTTAAAACTCCCTTTCTCCCTTGCTGCTCCCAGACTCCAAGCAATTACCCCACTGTGCACAGCGTGCTTCTGGGAAGGTGAGCCGGCCGTAGCTACAGCAAAGTGGCTGGTTTCCAGGTCCCTGCCATACCACAGCCTGCAAAGTGCATATACTGGCCACAGCGACCTTTGAGGAGCAGGGGTTGACCCACAGCACACAGGGCAGCCTTCTCTGTTGGAGATTGCCAACGACTGCCCACTTTGCTGTAGCTGCAGCTTGCATGTCTTCCCAGGGCAGACGGATTCAGGAGTCACCTACCAGCTAGCCTTTATCATGGCTGAGGAGGGATGCAGGCACCAAAAATATTCCTGCAGAGTGTCTCCAATGAGCTAGCAATGCCCCTTCCTCAAGCACGGGGACAGAGTGACTCAGACCCACTTTGTCTCCTGACTCTCTGGGTTATTTACACCTTGGCCCACAAGCCCAGGCATCTGCTTCCTTCCAATGCCATAGTGGTGTCTCATCCATCACAAAGTCCATTGACCTAGAACAGGGGTGGGGAACCTCAAGCCCAGGAGCCAAATGCAGCCTATGGCTAGTTTTTATTTGGTCCCTTTCAAGTCCCTGGATCTGGCCCCTGGTTCCAGTTCCTGCCCCCAAGCACTGAAAGAATGGGCTCTGGGGAAGGGAGCAGAGATGAAGGCGTGCACACAAGGCTAGGGAAAAGATCCATGGTACAGATCCATGATCTGGACCCTTTTCTTCTTCAGTGCACCCGCTAGGCAACCCTGCCGCCGATGTCTGTGCAGCCCAAGGAGCTTGAGCTAATTTCCCAAGTGGTCCCTGGGAGGGAAATGGTCCCCCACAGTGAGGGTGGGCTGCAGAGGGTATTTGATTTTTGTGGGGTGCTCAGAGATCCTTGGGAGAAGGAAAATTTTTGTCTCTTGTCCTCCAGCATCCCAGCCCTTCTCGAGACTCTCGGTGCTGAAGCACAGCCTGCCAGACAGCCGAATCCCACGCATATCTCTGCAGAGAGTTGACTTTCACTCCAATTTCAGCTGCCCGTCAGGAGCTGCCCAAGCAAAGCAGGAAGAGGAGCTCTGTAGAGTCAAAAAGAGGCCGAAGGGGCTGGTTCTCAGCCCTTCTGAGGGAAATCTGACTTCGGACACCACCTATCCCAGATTCCTGTCTTCCTTTTCCTCCCCTGGAGGCACCCTAGCCAATGATGGAGCCACCGGGAGTGGAGACAGAACTGGTGTTTGGGGCAATGCTGGCTGTGGCAACAGTTTTCCCCTGCCAGATGATGACATGTTCCCTGCAGACTGGAGCCCACCAAGGATGGAGTTCCTGTATTCTCAAGATCTGCCAGTCCCGAGTCCCACCTTGGCCCCAGATGGCACCGGGGAAATGCCAGCTATCTCTGAAGGGCCTGCAGAAAACCGGAGGCTGAGGACTGCAGCTGTGGACTCCTCACCAATCTCAGGTGACTCACTCGTCCTGGAGGAAGATAGAATCATTCTGCGGCTGGAGGAGGAGAGTATGGAGATGGCTGGTTTGGAACATACTGCACCCAGAGTCTGCCTGGAGGCTGGCCAGAAACAGCAAGTAGCCCTGCCCATGAGCAGCACCGAAACAGAGAGCCATGGGGTCACAGACTGTCCCACATCCCTGCCCCACATGCTGGAACCACCACCCAGAACCCTGTCTAACAGCAGCCTTCCAGCATTGTCTGAGGAGTTTGCAGCAAGACCAGTGACGCTGGACCTGGACTTGGACCAGGATGAAGATGATAATGACAGTGACCTTGTGCCACTCAGAGACCTGCTTGGGAAGGAAGATGATATGAATCAGAGCCCTGTGGAGCTGAGCACGGTGGGTACTGAGGCTGGCAGGAGCACCAGCTTGATGCAGGGATTTGGCTCAGGTGCCCCCATCTTGGCACACACTAGGCCTAATCCATGTGTCCCTCTGTCTTAGCCTGTTCACTGGTGAAAGCCAGGCTGAGGCAAGCCCCTTGGAGGAAAAAAGGGGGTGGAGATGCTGAGCAGTGTTTGTCTGGCACTATAAACTGGTCAGTAGGCCCAAGCTTGGTTTAAAGGGCCAATGTACTCTAGAAAGTATTTCTGCCTCCTCCAGGGAAGACATTGCACAGAACTGCACCTCTGTCCCCTGAGGCCCGTCCTTAGTCACATGGCTGCCCCAGTAAATGACCTTTCTTCTACCTTTTCCACCCAGTTCCTCTCCCCAGCACCAGATTGTTACATCAACAACTTAGAAAAACTCCTCCAGGAGAAGAGGTGAGGAGACGGGGTTCCCCTGGGAAACTTCTCGATCCAGAGCAAAGTCAATCATGTAGAGGGCAGTGCTTGTGGGGGGCTTCCCCTGAGAGCCAGGGCAGGGTCAGTGTTGTGGGTGGGGGGAGGGGAATAGTGTTACCAGATATGCACATTTTTCAAGGACTCTTATAAAACATACATGTTGCAGGGTCTGCATTGGTGCCTTTTTATTCCAGTAAAAAGTGTCCTGGAAAATTTTGCATATCTGGCAACCCTGGGGGACGGGGTGTCCCCTGAAAACCACAGTTAGGGCAGTACTGGGGGTGGGTGGGAGTTCCGCTGTGGGGCAGCGATCAGTGCTGGAGGGATCAGTTCCCCTGAGGGGTAGGGCAATGTTGGGGGCGGTGGTTCCCCTGTGGGGCAGAAAGCAGTGCTGCTGGGTCCCCCCCCCCCGAAAGTTGTGGCCAAGGGCAGCTTTTGAGACATTCGTCTGGTGCTGTGCATTAGCCCAGCACACTGTGATCCAGCCCAGAGACATTCTCTGCCATCTTCCCCTGTCAACCCCCCTCCCCCGAGCCCTGGGATAACCCCCATCCTGTCCTCATGCCGATGATTCCTCTCCTTTAGGGAACAAAGCCTGGAGGCAGAGGAGCTGGAGAAAAGAAGCCTGGAGGCGGAGCTGTCATTCTCCAGTGGCATCAGCTTCCCGGAAACACCCGATAGCAAAGCCTCAGCCCCCAAGGAGCACAGGTAACAGGCTGCCTCTCTCAGCTCAGCCTTGTCAGCTGGAGAGGAGGGACCAGAGGGCTGTCCCTGAAGGTGGATCAGATGAGACCACCAGTGTCACAGCAGGGCCCATTGAGTTCACCCTCACCTTCCACCCTGTTGGACCAGACTTGTATCTCGCTTGGTGCTGTACTGGATCAGCCCATTGGCTTGGCATGCTGTCTCTTGCCCCTGCTGGATTAGACCATTGATCCCACTGTGCTATGCAAGCAGACAGGCAATGGAATCTTGCAGCCGGGCATTCCCATTGCTGCTCCTACTTGTCCAGTAAAAAGGCTGATGTTAAACAACTGCTTTGTTGTTTCTGAGGTCCTGGTCCCACAGTTGCACATCCCACTGGTCTCTTTAACCCGGCTTTTTGAGTGATCACTTAAGGCAAGTGGGTACGTGAAGAGTGGCGTGCTTGTGGCAGCCTCCTGATATTGTAACGCTCCAATCTCACCATCTCACTGGCGAGCTAATAGTTCTGCTGCCTCGGAGTTATTGCCCATTATCCCAGCAAGGGAGTGGGCAATTATGATGAGACCTGGTAGAAGAGTTATTACACTGTCAGGCTCCCCTCTCAGAGCCAGGCAATAGCAAAAGCACAGCAGGAACTGACATTCCTGAGATCTGCGCGATTAACCCGTCTGCAGTTATTGCTGTTCATGTGGCAGGGGAAGTAGGTTTCATAGCCTGCTGGGAGGCAGCGAGAGGGGCTCTCGGGGATGAGATGCTAAAAGAGCAGAGGAGGAAGTGTCATTATTTGTTTGCATGTGTGGGGGAAGGCAAGTGGGAGCTTACTCCTGATTCCCCTGTCTGAGCACAGGGGCACTTGAGGTGGGGGAGAGGAAAGATGGGGAGGGGTTGTCAGTGCCATCTTGGAAGCCTCCTGCACAAATTCTGATGCAAATGGTGGGGAAGGGCTGTTCTTCTTTCTGCTCTAGTAACTCTGCAGCTGCCAATGAACAATTAACTTGTGGAACTCGTTGCCAGAGAATGTTTATTTATTTATATTTATATGCTGCTGTTCCCATAAAGGCTCAGGGTGGATTACAATCAATAAAAACAATAATGAAAGTCTTACAATCAATTAAAAAAATCCCGTTAACTCCCCCACAACATTTTCCTCAACCCCACCCAACCCTATCTCTGCCTATCAAACACCTGGCCAAATAAAAAGGTCCTACATAATTTCCTGAAGATGAACAGGCTCAGGCTTAGACAGACCTCCAAGTGGAAGTCAGTGGCATATCTGGGTTCAAACAAGGATTGGATAAATTCTTGGTGGATAGATCCATTAATGGCTATTAGTCAAATAGGTCAGAGGAAGCAACCTCTCTGCCATTCACTCTCTCATGGGAGTGAATGGCAGGGAATGGATCTCCCCATTGTGTCCTGTTGTGTGCTTCTGCGAAGCGACCAAAGGTGACCACTGTCAGAGACAAGATGCTGGGCTTGATGGACCATTGGTCTAACACAGTATGGCACTACTTATATCCTTAGTGCAGTGGTGTCATCCTAGCAGCAAGGTCTGAGTTCCAATCCTGTCTCACTTGGTGGCTTTGGGCCAGTCGCTTGGGCCCCTGCTGCAGCAACTCCTTTTTCATTTTCAGCTTGGGGTCTAGTTTTAGAACTGCTGATCACTTGCATTGCTGCTCTTGCCAGCCAGCCTGGGCAGCTCACAGAGTCAGTTCCATATCAGCATGACAGGTGTTGCTAAGTGGAATTAAGAAACAAATCCCTCTGGTAGAGATACTAAAGGGTGGGGCTGAGGGCCTCAAATGGGGTCTGTGCTATTGATATGTACCCCCCCCCCAATTATCTATCAGCCTACCCACTTCCCCCTCTGCTCTTTTAGCACCCAAGTGGAGTCATGCTAGCTTTGCAGGGGATCACAGCTCCAGTTGATATTGAATATACCTTACATGTCTTTGTTGTTATCTGGGGTCTCAGGATTATATTTCAGTCTCAAAATCAAATCAAGCAGGGTATAATTTTGGGAACCACTGCCCTCTGGTTTCTGTCGGGGGGAGTGGCGGAGGGGAGGAACACCTCAGCTGGGATGAGGTTCTGTGCTTTCACTGCTGTTCCAGTAACGTGTTAAGGCCAGGGACCCTCTGGCCTTGTTTATAATTCCTCTGGATTTGAGGAAGCATCTAGCTCAGGGTTGGGGAACCTTTTCCCTCCCAGGGCCCGGGCCACTTTGAAAATTAGTACAAGCTCCGAGGGCATGCTGCACAGATGTTGGGGTCAGGGTGCTTAAGAGATGCATTCAAGAAGAGCAGGGCCCAGGATCATGGATGTGGGCCATGGATTCATCCCTTATCCTCATATGCATGCCTTCCTCTCTAATCCCTTCCTCACATGCATGCCTTCCTCTCTGCTCCCTCCTCCTGAGCTCACTTTCTCAGTATTTGGGGGTAAGAACTGGATCCAGGGGCCATATCCAGGCACTGAAAAGGGGCCAAATAAAAACTAGCCGTGAGGTGCCACACTGTTTGCTGGTGTTGTGCAACTTTTCATTTGCCCCAGTTAATTTTCTTCCTAAGACCCCTGGGCTGGAGGGCTCCTGCGTGCACAACCCAGTTGTGAGAATGTTGGGAGCCATCTCAAAGAACCTTCTTTACAAGGTAGCAACCTTCTGATCAGCACATGGGCAGGAGCTGTTTGTAAACAAACAGCCTTATCTCCCAGCCCGATCGCTGTCCCCGCTGCTGCTGCAGCGCTACTAGGAGGGAGAGTCAGGTAAGCCCTCCCCCTCCCCTCCAACACAACACAACCCTACAGGGGTCAGGACCAACAATTTTTTTGGTTTGTTTGTTAAGAATAATTTAAAAAAAGACAGCCTGACCGCCCGGCTCACCGGGAATCCTCCCGGTGCATTCAATGGCCAATCCGCCCCTGGCTGGAGGACCGGGCTAGCATTCCTCCCAGTTAGCAAATAAGGAAAATTAAAAGCCTAGAAGGACTAAGGATTTGATCCTGTGGGGCATTTACCCTGGGGGTAACTTCCCCTTGTTCTAGGGGTAAGTTGGGAACATGCTCACAGTGTTTGCATTACCCTATAATAATTCACCAGTTACCCCTGGGGTAAGCTACCCTGCTTTGGATAAGGGGTAGGTCTCAAATGCAGGGGAGCAGATCTATCTGCCCGGGAATGCTAATACTGTATGCACCTGCTGCAAACACAGGGCGCTGCCCAATGGCAAATACTAGTCTCTTTTTGTCAGCAGTGCCTTACTCAGGGAAGATGTTGGCAGCGCCAGCAACCGAGCCCAACTCCTGTCTCTCTTCCAGTGCTTGCACCACAAGGCCCTTTTCTCATCAACCTAAATCCTAACACTGACTGCTACCATTGAAGCCAATGGGAGCCTCTCGGCCACACCTCTGCTTTGAGACTGCTGTTTATGTGGGCTTGAGTGATTTGACCTTGTTGCAGAGAGGAGATCAATTTACAAGCAGCAGCAGCCAGTTAGTGGCATTTGGGCCTAGTTGTCCTAGTGATGTGGTGACTTAACCAGCAGGGGGAGTCATTTCATTTTGCTTGGGCTTGTGAGCAGTTACTGGAAGACTCCCCATCAGCAGAGCCATGTTGTGAGAAACTGGTGGGATTAGAGATAGTCCAAGAGCCCGTGACGGGTTTACCCTCGTCATAAGGTACAGAATTTCCAACCATTGACACAGATGGGCTTTTGTACATATATACCAGAAATGTAAGTCTTGTTATGCAATTTGTGGGCGTTTAGGCTAGGACCTTCAATTTACATCATAAGGTGCATGGTTGAAACTTGTGCCATTTTGTTCAGAAATGTGTCCTGATACATAAACTATAAAATCTGACAGAGTTATTGTGGGCCAAACCCAAATCAAACCCTCTCAAAGTGCTCCCACCCCAAATACCGTCCATTTACATCACTGGGTTCGTGCCAAAAAAGCAATGTTAGTTTGTGTGGAATTCTGGCCTAATATAATAAAATATTAATTCTGCCAGTGGGTTTTTTTGGTGGGGGGGAGGTGTCTTTCCCCCCAATCTGACATTCTTTCCCATTCAGTTCCAGTGAAGTTTGTTTATAAGACTTGGCTCCTTGGTGCAGCAAGTCTTTCCCCTTCTTTCTCATTTTCCCTCTTCCCTGCACCCTCCTCCTTTTCTCGGGGGATTCTGTGAGGTTGAGTGGGAGACGGGAAGTGGGGGGGAGGGAGGAGGGGAGAAATGGGTTAGTTGTTTAATGTGCTGTAATACTTGAAAATTCATTAAAAGCAGTTAATGGAAAAAAATAAAATGTGTATAGCAACTGCTTTACTGCTCTGTAACTCTGCCTAGGCCCAGGCAGTTTTCCTTACTTCCCACTTCCTGTTTGTAATAGGCCTACTAGTGGTGGACTGGTGGTGATGTGTTTTTTGGGAGGAACCAATTGAAGGTTAGCACCCCAATATTCTTCCTCTTCCCTCATAGTACAGCTTCCAGCCCTGTTAATTATAGGTAATACTGTATCTACGTGTGTATACCACACATGTACTGAGGACCTCTTCTGAACAGGGAACCAGTTCTCAGAAGCATTATAAATGTTGGTTGAAATGGCAAAAGACACACAAGGTAAGTGGCTCTCTGTGTTTGCTTGTTTATTTATTGCAGCATCTAACTCAATCCTCAAAATTGTGGACACTTATAAACACCAGTGTCCATGTCCTAAGTTATCATAAGCAGCTGATGAGGGGGTAAGCCTGTATTTGGACTGTAGATGGGGACTCACAGTATGGAATTGTCCTTCAATACAGAATATTCCATGCATGTTAAGAACTAGTAGATCAGCTGGAAGCCTTCTGAAGTAGTACTGACCAAACACAGGTTTACCACCTCATCTGCTTAGATATCACTGATATCTAAACCTATTAGAGGGCCAGTGTGGTATAGTGTTTACATGTTGGACTAGCACTTGGGAAATCTTGGTTCAAATCCTCGCTAAGCCATAAAGTTCACTGACTGACCATGGTCCAGTCACAATGTCTCAGCCTAACCTACTTCATAGGGTTGTTGAGAGGATAAAAATGGGGGCCATTTATGTATGCCACCCTGAGCTCCTTAGAAGAAAGGTGGGATAAAATGTAATAAATAATAAATCAGTAATTTCTGACTCCATCAGAACATACCAAGATATATGCAAACCAATTTCCAGATTAAACAGGTTTTCCTAGGTAAAATGAAAAATCAGCTAGTGAATGACATGCAAATTTGATTACAGTGGGTTGGTGGTATTTGATGACTTGTTTGTGTTTTTCTTCAGGAAGGAAGTGTACCATTCATCTTGGTACTGGAGAAGATTTAGGGGTGATTATCCCTTTCACAGATAAAACTTTGGTGTGATGGAAAGATATCCTGAAGGTGCGTTCTCAAATGAAGTCAAAATACAGTGGATTCAGTTTGCCACAGTCTCTGAACATAGGATCTGTCGAGTTGAGAACCAGAAGTGGGCTGAAAAGCGTCAGACCAAGTTTAACCAAAATGAAAAGCAGAAGACAATTTGGCATCAGAGCAGAGAGGTACATTCCTCAGCATTTGAAGGTATTTGTGCTTTGGTAGATGAGAAAATCCTTCATGACAAAGAAGTTTATTTGCTAAAGGACAATCATAGTCAATACATGTCATTACTTAAAGAAATTGAAGGGCCTGAATATGAACACGAAGCAGGAACATTTACTCCACAGCACCTAGAGACAAAACCTTTACAACATTTTGGAATTGCCATACAGAAGGCTGTGAATGTCACCAGAGAACTATTCTATTCAGTAGTTCCATGAGTGCAAAGATGGCTGTGAGAGAAGCATTCATGTAACATTCATGTAAGAGATGCAGATTTTGCTCTGCGCAAGGAGATATTAAGCACTAACAGACACCCTCTCCCTGATACTTTGTCTCTGAAACGTATTCTTGAAGGAGAGGCTGATGTTCCGGACTTACTGAACTCATTCTTCACACATCTTATTGCAGGGCCTGATCCAAGGAGAGGAAAGAATGAGGCCACCAAAAGGAAGATCACATCATTCTCTCATGATGTATTATATGCAGTTACCAATGGAAAAGTGAAGCCTCCAAAGCATCTTCCGCTCGGTATGGCCATAAAGAGCGTGACTGCAAGTCGAACGTTCATTGAAGTTCTAAATAGACTGGGTCATTGTGTCAGTTTTATAAAACAGTTGAAGAACTTGAGACAGAACTGACATTTTCATCAGCAAGTGAACAGCGGATAGTTCCGGACAGAATGAAATTATCACCTCAGTTAGCCACAGGTATTGCATTGAACAACTATGACCAGTTTGTGGAAACACTGAGTGGGAAAAATACATTGCATGATACTGTAGGCATTGTATATCAAGATGCTGGACAAGTTAATGATGTTGATGGTGGATGTGACAGTCAAGTGAATTCATCTAGCTCATATTCATGCAAAAGGAGGAGACGTGCATTTGATGCGAGTGGTCTGGACATAGAGCCATACCTGAAGAAACCAAAGATGTTGACACCTATAATTTCCCTGGATGATCAAAGGAGAAGTTCAATTCCCTCAAATTATGCAAGCATCAAAACGTGTAATGTGCTGTAGATGATGTCACTGGCACTTCAGATTAAAGAAACACCGATGTGGGTGGGATGGAATTCAAAAGTAGTCACTGACCATTTCCCCAGCAGAAGATCTGGTTCCTACCTCAGATCAACACTCTCCAACATCTCTCTCTGTGGTTGCAGCTGCACAACGCATCGCAGCTGAGTGTGGTCAGACCTACATAATGGGAACATATGACCTTGCTATTGCAAAACTGGCCTTAACCATACAAGCAGAGGAAGGCCCACACTTTGACAATCTCTTCATCCTGCTTGGAGGATTTCACATCCAAATGGCCTTCTACAAAGGTTTGGGGAAATATGTTGAGGAATCTGGAGGGCCCCATGAACTCATAGAATCTGGAGTACTTGCTGTAGGATCACTGAAAGGATTTGTTTCAGGGGTACATTTTAACCGATGTAACTGTCTACACCAAATCCTGTCAGTTGCCATGGAAACCTTGCATTCTGAAGAGTACTTAAAAAGCCGAGAAACTTTACCTGATGTAGTCTTCACAGAGCTGATGACTTTTCTTGATGCATCAACTTCATGAACAGAAGTGAGTGAATATTCCCCCAAACTGCAGGAGATTCTTGTGGGATATGAAGAATCTATACTACAATAACCTGTGCTATTCATTCAGGAGTGTAAATTGAAAAGTTACTCGAAAGGAAGAGGAGTTACTTGAGAGCAGTCATGAAGAGGCAGACACAAATATGGTTTTACACTTGGGTCAGATTTGTCATCCAAGAAATGTTGTGATTCGAACATCAGACACAGATGTGATGGTTATCATTCTTGGAAACATGGAGAAAATCCCTAGAGGCACAAATGTGTGGCTAGAAGTAGGGTTGCAGTCTAAAAACACACTCCGTTACATTGATATGACAGGTCTTGCAAGCCACTTGGGCTTGTCATTGTGCAAAGCCATTCCTTCTTTTCATGCATTTACTGGATGTGATTATACTGCCTCTTTTTCAAGAAAAGCAAAGGTGAGGCCATTTACCGTGCTTGAAGGGAGTGTAAAGGCCCAGAAAGCCTTCGCCTCATTGGGTACAAAACAAGAAGGGAAGAGAACGTATGTCTGGAGATTGAGAAGTTTGTTTGCACTATGTACGGTAACAAAACAGTATCATCTGTGAATGACCTCAGGCTTGATACATTATTAAAAATGTACAAGCCCAAAGGAAATCATCCCATGACAGCAATCAAAGGGATCAATGGCAGTCACTTCCTCCATGTGCTTCCATCATGCATCTGAAGATTCGGCGCACCAATCAAATTTGTGGAATTTGGAACAATGCAACTGAGAGCTGTCCACGAATTTTCCCTCCAGAACAAAATAGCTGGGAACTAACTGATGGAAAGTATGTTCTTTGTTGGATTAAAGGAGAGCAAACCCCATCATCACTTGAGGACATTCTTCTTAGAGATGACATTGGAAGGTGTGTAAGTACTGCGGAGGAGGATGAGAGTAGTGACATGGAGATGGCAGATCCTGGGAGCGATGAAGATGAAAATGCTGTATCTAAAGATGATGTGTAACATGTTCAAGCGAATTGGTTGTGTGTGTTGTCAAGACGCTGTCACAGATAACATTCTTTTTCGTTGTTCTACATAAAAACCCAAGGGTCTGTTTTGACTGCTCAATAGAATGTATTTAACTTACTAATGTCATACATCATCTGTTCATTACACTGTTAGATCTATAAGTGGCTTTTGAAATGGTTGACCACAAGTAATGAGTAAAAGTTGTTCACTAAATCTGTTTGCTTGACTTAATTGTCTTCATATATTTTGAATAAAACTGACAAAAAGATAATATAAGAGGAAGGGAGCTCTCTGTGTGTGATAGATTAACTGAAGATGTCCAGTGCTGTGTAGGATATTCCCTACACATGCCTTTCAAATGTGGCCCCCCAAATCATGTCGGATTGTCAGCACATAATGTGTCAGGGCATATTGCAATAAACAGTACCATTGGTTTCAGCCGTAAACCTTATGGTGTAAACTCATGATAGTGGGGTGAGGTGGGGTACACTTAGAGAGTATCTGATTTTGGTATCATCCATTTTAAAATCTTGTTAGTCCTCAGGTGACAGAAAATGTTTTGACACAAAATGCATAGGTTTCCAATAATATACCTTATAAGGTGCACAAATAGCCTGATTGTGGAAGACCCCCCTTAAAAGGATGTCAGATTGAGGGGAAGACACCTCCCCCCCAACTCCCCCGGCAGAATTAATATTAGGTCAGATTTCCACACAAATTAACATTGGGTTTTTTGCATGAACCCAGTGATGTAAATGGATGGTATTTGGGGTGGGAGCACTTTGAGAGGGTCTGATTTGGGTTTGGCCCACAATAACTCTGACAGATTTTATATTTTATGTATCAGGACACATTTCTGAACAAAATGGCACAAGTTTCAACCATGCACCTTATGACGTAAATTGAAGGTCCTTTTGTGGTGCCCTATAGCCTAAACACCCACAAGTTGCCTAATAAGACTTACATTTCTGGTATATATGTAAAAAAGCTCATCTGTGTCAATGGTTGGAAATTCTGTACCTTATGACGAGGGTAAACCTGTCATGGGCTCTTGCTCTAAGACGTTTTCTGTGAGATTAAAGGAGAAGAGAATCCAGTGGTTTCACAGTTAACTTTCCCCTGTGGTGCCTGCATCTAGCACACAAAGCGTAACTGACCATACTTGCTGGGCTGTTTCCCAGGAGTCTAGAGAGCGAGAGGATGGCATGGCAGGATTAGACTTTACTTTTCAGTTCCTGCACGTTGGTACACAGTCTTGGGATTTTATTCCTTTCATTGGGCACCACTGTGATGGGATTGGGACCTCTCTGTCCCACTCTACGCTAGCTGTGACTCAGTTTCCCCACTTACAGCTTCTGTTGGATCAGCTCTCTCCAGAACTGTTCCAGCCTGTAAGGGGTTAACTCTCACAGTCACCTTTACCTCAGAATTTCTGAAAGCACAGAATCTAGTTCGTCTCAGTTTGTTGACTCAGCATCTCCCCAAACTGTGTCACCCCAAAGTCAGGAATTAATTTAAGCACACCGGCTTACTTAAAAGAAGTTTATTATTAGAAACAAGATTAAATTATAATGCAAGATTGTGCTCAGAGTGCAGTAAATCAAATAAACATAAGAAATAATGTGCAAATCCACCTTACTGTGAATTCTAAGTTAGTCTTACTCTATGCAGTTGTATGCTTACAAGTTCAATTCAATCTTTAAATCTTTTCTCTCTGCCTTAATGGAAAAAGGCTGTGTCCAGCGTCTTGCTTCTGTTACAGTTGCAAAGCTTTTCTGAGAAGATCTCTCTCTCATGTCCTAAGCATGCCTTTTACTCTGTCAGTCTGCTTGCTTTTAGGTGTTAATTAATTTTGATTGTCTTACTAGAAGTTTACCCATATGGGCTAATCTATTGTTGCGATTTAATTGTATGTAATATACTATGAGAATATACTGGAACCAATGACCATATTTGAAAATGCATGTAACTATTGTACCAAAGCTCTGAATTCTCTGTACTGATCCAGTAGGCAGGATCTCTAGAAATAGCCAGGTAGGCTGTGTGGGAAATAATCTCACATGACTTTCACAAACTCCCAACCACATCATCATGTCTTGCAAGACCAGTGATTTACATCATATTGCTGACCAACCGCACCCAGCCTGGAACAAAGCACT